>VZRQ01005794.1:270502-444874 GCA_013397975.1 Machaerirhynchus nigripectus | reverse complement strand
TAAGAGAGCTGACTCAGAAAGATGCCCTCCTTGATCTGCTGCTCAACAGATCGTCAGTGTGGATCTCATGAGCGAAGCGGGTCTCAGTGCCCTGAGCTGGAGGACCATGACTGTGAGAATGATCAACTCCCAGTCAACCCTGAAATTGTGTGGGATCTGCTGCTCCAGCAGATGAGACTGAGGGAAGACCTCATTCCAGTCTATGACATCCTTGTGAGGGGAAGAGGAGGCAGACACTGATCTCCTCTCTGTAGTGCCCACTGACAGGACCCAAGGGAATGGCCTGAAGTTGTGTCAGGGGAGGTTTAGGTTGGATATTAGGGAAAGGTTCTTCACCCCGAGGGTGGCTGGGCACTGGAACAGGCTCCTCAGGGAAGTGGTCACAGCACCAGCCTGGCAGAGTTCAAGAAGCGTTTGGACAACGCTCTCAGGCACACGGTGTGACTCTTGGGGATGATGCTGTGCAGGGCCAGGAGCTGGACTCAATGATCCTTGTAGGTGCCTTCCAACTTGGCACATTCTGTGATTTCTGACCCATACATGAGCTCTCTTCTCCTTCCCCCTTCCCTACCATCATCACCAGCCCCCTCAGGAGGGACACAGCCACCAGAGGGATGAAAGTACAGAGCCAGACACACTATTTTGTGCACAATTGAGTAACAGCGGAAAAATTCCTGTGCACCTGACTGAGGCAGCCCTCCAGCTGCTCTGCTCTGCCTGGCTTGCATAAACCCCCACTGGGAGAGGCAGTGGGAGAAGAAGGAAGCAGAAGGAATGAAAGGGACTCAGACACCCAAGCTAATGCAGAGGTTATTATTATAATGAATTTATTGACAGTCTATAGGGCTTGGATGAAAAATTCAAAGATAATGCCTGTATCATGTTAATAGGAAGTTCTGTAGTATGTATTAAAGGCATTGTAAGGGTGCCAGAGCAAATCCTCTTTCAGTGGTGAACTGGGTTATCTGTTGCATTTTTAAAGGCCATTCGTCCTGAGAGATTATGAATTTATATTGCCTAAGGTTGTATTCCATCATTACGAAAGTGCTAGAATCCTCCCTAAAATTTGTTTTACCTGTAGTAGCACTGGGAATTTTGTCTCCTGCACTACATTTACTAACACTGGCATTTTGACATTTGAGAGTTATCTTTTGGTTTTACACGCCGCGGGAAAAAATTAGAGACACAACTTCTTTTAATAATGCAACTAGTGGTTGTACTTATTCAGTAGCCTCAAGCCACTGACACCGTTCTTTACTTCCTATACAATCATCTCCGTGTACAAAGGTCTGCTGTTAAATGATTGAATCGGTGATCAAACTGTGATCTCTTTAACTTAGCTGAGCTTTTTCTCAGCCAAAGGGAGATGTCGCTTTACACTTTCTCTGACAAAAATTTGTATATGCTATATTCTGTTCGTAGAAGGAAAGGCAAAGAGAAAGGCTAAATGTAATTACTGTACAGTACTACTGTGCAGTAGTCTAATATTTCAACCCAAAAATGCCATGTATCCCAAATGTATCCCTTTTCAGCATAGATTCCCTTTTATTTACAGTCATTCTGAACCCAAGCTTGGCAACTAACTCACTATTGTTTTTGTGAATTCAGTTTTGGAAGAATTTAAGAGCTGATGTAACCTTGCTGGCCCATTTTTCTCTTACATTTCCCTCTGCTATTCTGAGGAATTCTTTGTTGCCAGAAAGTTTGTGGAAAAAAAGTACCTTTTGAGCAAATGGAAGAAAATATTGTAAGGAGTGAAGCTTAAGTCCGTTTCAGGTTTGTCTGAGAAAGGGCAGAAAGGACATGCCCCCAGGAAGGAACAGGCCCCAGCCATGGTGACTCACCGGTACAAGTGATTTGCCACCAGGACTGATATTCTTGCATGCTTATCACCAACCAACATTCTCTTCCTCAGCCTGGCTTCAGACAAAGGATCATTTCACATTTCTGTATTAACTCTAAACATTCTCAGCATTTCTGGGTGTGCTGGTCCTTGTAAACCATCTTCTGTAGGATCTGAGGGTGCCTACTGAAACACAGACAGTACATAGCCATATTCACCTAGATAGGAACTTCCTGGGCCCGAAGTATTTAACAAAATACTATTTTAAGTAGTGCAGAGGATGCACTCTGTGTGTTCTTGATTCTGCCAACTCTGCTAAGTTTTATTTTGTGTTTTCTTTCCCCCTTGACATCAGTTATTGGTTTATAGAAAATTGTAGGCAATATATTTAATTTTTTTTGTACAAGTACCTAAGTTGAGAAGAAAAATTCTAAGATACCCTAATCTATTCAAATCCTAATGAAAAAAAGTGTGTCCATGGTCTTTTCAGAGACAATATAACAGCGATTTTCTAGTAAATTCTGACCAGCTGCCAAGGATGTCTTGCCATACAAAACAAACTTTTGTGAGATGAAGCTCTGTATGGATGGGAAGTGCTCACATCTGGAGGAGTTCTTGATTTAAACATGAAAACTATGGTTTGGTCCTACAGAGGAAAGCTATGAATGTTCTGACCCCCAGGTGCTGCTTGTAACCCACATTCGACCTACCTGAGAATTAAAACTTGGTGCCTTCCATGCAGGCTGGAGAAGCAGATGCTCAGTGATACAGAATTGATCTCCGGCATACATCCAGTGCATTTCCAAAACATTCGTTGATTAAACAATGTTTTACAAGTAGGGCAGGAAAGAATTAGTGTTGGAATTAAAGCATCTGGCCAACACCTCCCTAACTGCCATCTCAGCGAAAGACTCCTGTAAGTGTACACATTGGAGACAGTACTTCCTTGGGGCCTGCACAGGTGACATCTAGTTGTAATCAAGGCTTCAATGAAGTTTGAGCCTAAACTGGGGGCTATGAAGCTCTTTTTGCCATCACCTGGCACTACTGAAGCTGAAAGAAAAAACAGTGCAGAAATACTTCAGATTATTTTGAATGGGATATGAAATAGATCATGTAACACATTAATAAAGAAAGACAAGGAGCTACTGGAGAGGGTCCAGCAGAGGCCAGAAGATGATCACGGGTCTGGAACATCTCTCTTCTGGGAAGAGGCTGGGCCCGTTTAGCCTAGAGAAGAGAAGACTGAGAGTTCTGACTAAAGCTTATAAATATCTCAAAGGTGGATGTTAAGACAATGGTGCCAGACTCTTTTTGGTGGTGCTCAGTGACAGGACGAGGAGCAGTGGCCATAAACTAAAACAGAGTAAGTTTCACCTCAAAATGAGTTAGAACTTCTATATGTTGTGGGTGGCAGAGCACTGGAACAGCTGCCCAGAGAGGTGGTGGAGTCTCCCTCTCAGCAGACATTCAAAACTCACCTGGATACATCCCTGTGTAACCTGCTCTAGGTGACCTGCCTTGGCAGGGGGATTGGACTAGATGGTCTCCAGAGATCCTTTCCAACCCCAACAATTCTGTGATTTTTGTGATTCTGTAAAGCAGGTGACAGAAAGACCATTAGATAGAAATGAAAAAAAAATAGCATCCAGACTACCTAAAATTATAGCCTATCTGTGGCTCTGTTCAGCTCAGCCACTTAAGAAGTAGGGCTTTTCTAAGAATTTAACCATTTTTAGGATTTAGCTCTGCTTTATTTTTTCATTTATAACATTCTAGGGTCTGCAGAATGTGTTGTGACAATGGATGTATGTGATTTGTAAAATGCTGGGCCTTAGTGAAAAAAATGGTGCCTTTACAAGGGAATATTTACCAGGACTTGCACAGGATCTTGTAGCACTTATGTTTGATAACACATTAGAGGTGGGGAGGCACATAAAACCGCAGATCTGTGAGATGTTGTAAGTCCTTCTGACGGTCAGGGAGTGTCGGTGACATGAGCCTGCTTCTCATCCTCTTAACACCAGATGGAAATGCCAGAAATAAACAAATATTTCAGTTCTGTGTAAAAGTCCTTGGGAAAGGCCAGGACAGATAAAACATTGGGGAGGGGGAAGAAGCACAATGGAGAATGAACCAAACAATAAATATGACCATGTGCACTGTGAACCACCTGACTAAACCAGATGCCTCTGGAGAGGAAACGGCCAAATACCTCTATATCCCCTGGAGCCATCAAAGGAAGCCTGCAATGCAGGGCATCAGCATTATCCTCTCAGGTTTAATATCTGATGTGTTTGCATCTGTGCTGGGGGAGCACGGCAGAATTCCTGTTACCAGAGTACAATAGCTCTCCTACAAGCTAAAACTGCACAGGCCAGTACTGGGGCATCTGCTGGACTCAGATGTGTCAGGAGAAGGCTTGCAATTTTTTTCCCTTAGTATTGGGAAAAGCATTAAATGGAAGCAAACTAATACCCTGTATCTGCTGCACCTTGAGAGAAAAGTTTCAGCCTTGTCTGAGACCCACTGCTGTTCATAAACAATGCTGTTGGTTCAATTTCATTCCCTTTCTGGCTCATTGTTATTTTAATAACTCTTTTATTTGCAATATTATTTTAAGACAGTGAGACAGCCCGTAAATAGCTTTACTGCATTCATTTAAGTTTTTTGGATGAAAAAAAATTCTAATAACTCTACCAATGGGTCAATTCATTCCCTTCTCACAACAACTAGCAAGAAAGGACAGGAAACTCCCTCGAGGAATTTTCTACAGACAGTTCCATCAGGAAGGCATTAAGTGTATATTTATCTCTTGCCCGCCCCTGTTCCTCTTGGAACAAGCAAAGCAGTTGGGATATGGGAACCAGGATATCTCAAGAGATCTGCCAGAGGTCAGGCATTTCTGCCTACAAACCCGGAGCCTGTGTGCTACCCATACTCCCTGCAGTGGTTTCTTAGTCCTGGCAGCGCAGATCCAGAATACAGCCAAGGCATGGAGAGGACTTCACACAATGTATATTTGCTTTGGGGTAGATTCTTGATTGTTTCTGGACGAGAATTTCATGAAACATACCATACCTCCTAGCCTGAATATGGAACACACCCTTTTTCCACAAAGTGAACAACTTCAGACTCAGGACCAGGCGGGGGGAGCGGACCCTGCAGCCTCCTGTCATGGTTGGTTTCGTGTGGTTTGTGAGGGGTACATGACCTAAACATGCAATACCTCTACCAGCTGTCCACAATTGTAAAAAATAAGAAAGGGGTGTAAATGAGACTGTTCTCCTGATATGTTCAATAACATTGATTTGACTGGAAATTAGTCAGGACTTACTCACATCATTTGTAATTTTCTCTTTGTCAGCATCACTGAATAAATTTGCAAGTTGTTGACCCAGTTAAACATTGGTTTTCTATGCCTTATATCACTGGGAAGGAGGTTCTTTGAAAGAAGGAGGCTCTGGAGAGGTACAGATGATCCACAGTGTTTTGTAAACCTGGGGCATATGGAGAAGTCAGTCAAAGTAATAAAACAGTAAGGTAGCACAGTGGCTTAAAATGTCAAGACAAATAAAGAATTAACCTCTCATATGGGTTACAAGTGGTCACTTGAATAAGGAGTACATGATTTGTCCCTTGGTCCTGGTAAAGGCAGAGATTCCTCAGAAACCAAGAACATGTGGATGAAAGGTTTTATCACCAGAGAAGAAAGGATATGGCAAACGGGTGAGGTATTTTTGTTCTCTTCAAAGGCAGAATTCTGTTTTCTAGAGGCCAGTCTGTCCCTCATTCAACTTCGTTTTCTTTTCTCACAGTGAGAAGCTGTCACAGACGACAGGTATCTTATCATCACAGAAAATGCAACAGAGAATAGGGAAAAAAAGTTTGGCAATAAATAATTGATTGCTTTAGGAAATAGTGACAAGGAGTATTTTTCTGTAAATACAGTATATGTTAGAAAGGAAAGTGGCACTGTTCTGTGAGGACAAGGACAAGAGACAGATCCCAGCAGAGGGTGCTCTCACTGATCAGAATTTTGCCTGAGGGGTAAGAAGTTTCTCCCCATAGGTGTCCATAGGTGTCCATAGGAAAAAGAGTATTTTTGTTAGCTCTGTGATGCCTGGTTATATGCTTGTCTAGCAGTTCTGCGATTGTCAACCAGGAAATCACCACAGGGGGAGCATTCAATCTTTAAGAGCAAGGAGGAGCTGGAGGAAACCCTCTTGCCACCCACTCCTTTGCAGTTCAGAAGACAGATGTGCCTTGCTGTCTGTGGGGTGAGGGATGGAAATTAGTGAAACGAAGGAAGAGCCAAGCCCAGGCAGCAGCACAGCTTCATGGCGAGCACTCTGCAGGCAGACCTGGAACACGCTTGGCCACCAGCATCCTGGAATTCAGATTTCAAAGTAGGTCCCAAGGATGGCACCAGCCGTCCAGCACCAGCAATCAGCAATCAGCAATCAGAAATTGAACTATTTCATTTCGTCTTGCATCTGCAGATGAGCAGCACCTGGGACAGATACTTAGTACTGAGTTTATAGAAAATAAAGCAAGCTTTCTTAGCTATGGGGACATGGCAATCACTGGAAATCACAATTCCTCTCTCCTAATCTGAAAAATTTATCTGGAGGAAAAAAATAAAAACTACAGTGTGAATTATAATAAAAATACAATAGAAATTTTGGAAACAGTCAAATTCACAACTCACAGCTTAGCTGGGTTTTTACTTAAAAAAATAAATGACAGAAATAAACTGATGGAGCATTTTTCAGAGCAAATTAGTGATTATCCCCCATGCTACAGAATAACAACATCTGCTTTAGTTTCATCCACTGAATTAAAAAAACTGGAATATTGAGGGCTTTTTCTTGGAATAAAGCAAATTAAATTTGAAAGGGGAAGAGGACACACTGCTGCCAGAATTAAAAATGCCTACAACAGGGAACTATTCAAGAGGAGACATTGCACTGTTGAGTCTGAATTAAATTGTCCCTCGGTTTGAGAAGGTAAGGTCCCTGGCAGGCAGGAGGAGAAGGAAAGATCAACATCTGACTTTTGTACCTGTGTGAGCCTTCTGGGACCCCTCCAGTGAGTAACACTAGTATAGACACAGAGCAGGGGAGGAAATATCTCCATTCAGGTCCATAGGTGCTGTGTGGTGGGAGGTGGAAGTGCCCTGGCATGCCTGATGGGAAGGAGTGGGATGAGTCATTTTGCTAGCAGCAACCCGGGCACATTGCTTCTCTTTGTTTTTGCAAAGGTTTATGGTTTATTTGTTGTTTCCTGATTGTTTTCTGTAGTCAATCATCAACCTGAAAGCAGCTATTTTGATCTTCTCTTTAGGTGAAAGGAAACACACTTGGGCTCTTTACATGGATAGGGATTACTTACCTGAGCTGAAGCAAAAGCCTGAATGGCTCACGCTTGGATTCCCCAAGGAGAATCTACTTGTCAAAATTAATGATAATGATACCTTTCAAATTAAGGCTACAGTCAATGAACATTCTCTGTTGTAGCAACTGTTTGCTATGTATGGGCTTTTTGGGGGCAAATACCTTTGACTCATGTCTGCTCTTCTTTAATCCTTTAATACTGGAAATAGGAGGGTAGAATGCCTCTTAGTTTTGCTAACCTCTGAAGAATACAAAGCCAAGACCAGAAAATCCCAGTACTGAAACAAGTTTTTTTTTTCCCCATGACCCTGTTTGCAAAGTGCTTGGTGTCTTCTAATTGCATTTCTCACTTCCAGTATTTGCATTATTGGCTGTAATAATGCTGTATCTGCTGAAAGTATTAAAAATCAATAAAGCACAGTTGACATATAGACCATAAAAAGGTAGAATTGTTCTGGAGTGCAAAAAGAATATGAAAGCAGCTGAAATTCTTGCCTTTCCTTTTAGATAAAATAATGGCCCAAAGATCTATTTATATTTTACACAATTATTGGCTTTTCCATTCTTAGATTAACATTCAAAATTAATTTACGTAAGGGGGGGATGATGCTGCTAGCGCATGTAGTAAAATATCTTCCACAGAAAAAATTACACTCCTCTCTTCTTTGAAAGTCATAGTTAAAGGTGCTGATAGCAAAAGGGTCTTTGGCAAAGTGGAAATCTCAGCTGTAGATGGGAGGTTTATTGCCTTCCGTTGCATTTTATAGCATATTCTGTAAATCAGATGGGGAAAGCAATGGACATTTGCCAAAGCAGAACCCCATTTGTCTAATCACCAAGTATACCCACAAGCTCCACAGGAGAATATACCCGTGAAGCTCTTTACATGACTGTCTGGAGTGTAAAACAGAAGAAATGAGGGACCACTAGAGTTACTGTAAATGCTTGAGTATTTCTGCAAGTGTACTTTTTCATTTTTCCCTCAAAATTGCGTACAACACTCATACTGGTAAGATTTCTGCACTCATTTTATCTCTCTTTTTTTTTTTTCTCCAGACAAAAGAAACCTCAGAAGATACTGGCGAAATGGAAGAAAAAAACCATTAAGAGGTTCTTTTTTAAGATATCTAACACTCACCCCCCTGCCCCCTTCTTTCCCTTGTACCCCAGGAAACCTCATTGAATTTAGAGCTGGGTAATTTTACTGGATCCAAAAACGGAACAGATTCTGCTCAGCACAAAACATGCAGTGGCAGAAAGGCATCCTCCAAATGCCCTGGACATCCTGAGCTGAAGAGACCTTCTCTGGGGGTGAAACAGTGCTTTGGTCTCAGTGCTAATTCAGCCCTTGTCCTCTCTGCTGTGACTGCCAACAACCGTATCAATTAGTCGTACCAATTGTGATGGTGATTTCTGTGATGCGAACACCTGTCCTCTAGGAACTGGGCGAAGGCGACCAAACAGTTGTCAGATGGTAAGTGTAATGCTAATTGATCCAATCCATAGATCTGTCTCTATATAATGCTTAGTGCCAGAAAGTTACACAGCCAGACATCTGGCAACTAGATGACCGTCTAACTCTCTATCAGTTTGACTTTGGCAGGCAGCAAAGTTGGTCTAGTTGTGTATGCTGTGGGCAGTTTAAGAAAGTTAAAACATTGTTTTATGCCTGTTGAAGGCCTCTCTCGCTTGCTCTTTATTAAAATTATAATGCTAAAGTGACCTCCGGTCAGTACCAACCTGTCTCAGATGTGAACTGATGACCTCAAAGTGAAAGGTTCCCTACCTAGTTAATCCAGTTGTGCTGTATCTGCTAAAACAGTGAAAAATCAATGAAGTAGAGATAAAGCATAGACTGTAAAAAAAAACCTGTTTCATTTTTGCCTTGAATACATTTCGCTGCTTGTCATGACTGTAAAGCAAATGGGGCAGTGATGAAACCTTCTGATTACAAAGGGAATACTGGATTAATATTCACAGTTAGTTTATTAGCAGTTGCACTGGCAGCTTCATGTTCATGAGTCCTATTTTTGGGAGCAAAGCATTCCTTATGTTAAATACAGCTGTAGTAGTAGTGCTTGCCTATTACATTCAGTGCTGCATGTAGAAGGGGTGAGAATATCGTTAGTAAAATGGAAAGATAAATATAATTTTTGCCATCTATTATTTCCTCCTAGCAGCTTCTGTGGAAGACTAGATGGTAAAATATAAAGGTAGCTGCGATCCCAAGGAAATTTGAAATATCAGTAATAGCACATGAGTTTGGAGCAGTCTACGTGAAAGACTAAGATAACATTTTCTTTCATTCCCTCCTTTATGTTGCTGAAACAGAGTGTGAATTAGTGAGTTTTGTAAACCTTAGAAAAGAAAAGCCAATGCAAGGATACAGGTTATAGTTTGCACATGGAACATGCATCCTCTGCATAGACCAGGAGCATGAGAAGAGGCATAGGAATGAAGAAACAACATTGCAGGGCCACAGAGTACCCCAAGGGAGGCAATAAGAAAGGCAATGCAGAGTGTAGTCCCGCGTGGAGCTGGGAGCACTCATGAAGTCAGGCATGAGAAACTGGAAGCTGTGCTCACAGGTACTATGGAGGAATGTAAAAGTAGCCTAAACAATGTGATATTGGTGACTAAGATTTGAAGGAGGTGAATCGCATACAGGCAACAGAGAGGAAATAAAGCAAAGGGTGGCAGATAGGAGGGATGTGGTTATTGAAAAGAACACATTATCATAAAGAAAGTAACATAATTTCTGGAGAGAGTGACAGAAAGTGTTTTTGAGAATCTTGAAGTCCAGGAGAAATAAAAGAGAAGTTTTGGAAATGGTCTTGTTATGACATGAATAGTAGTAGGGGGCAACAGAAAGAGAAGGCAGAGGCAGGAAGAAAACCTAGAATAACTTGCTTTTATCTATATGCTTAATCTAATGACAATAATCTACCAGAAAGACAGGTACAAAGACCCATGGGGAAAACAGACAAGTACATTTGTGAGCTGTCAGCACTGAGATAAATCTTAAAGACAGGCCAGTCTGAAGGCACACAGATGTGTATGCACATGCACAGAGTTACCAGAGTAGGTGATGGGCCTCCCTGAGACTTTTCCCCAAATGACCAGCCCTGCATTAAGATAAACTGTGACCATTTACAGAACCAGAGCAGGGGCCAGTGCTGCCCAGGGAGAGAAGGCAGAGCTGACAACCTGCTCCACTCACAGCACCCACTAATTTCTGCTCTGTCCTGGCAAATGCCAGTTGCCTGACCCCTTGCCTTCCAGAGGCACTGGGCTTAGACCCTACCAGGTTGAACCATACCCTCAAAACTCAACCCCAAAGGCTGGAAATCACTTTTATTAGAGAGGGGATGATCCTCTTTGTTCTCTCTGCAAAACACAGATAATTTGAGGGGAGAAGTGAGTAATCTTTAATGTACTCATCCAAATCAAATATTTGTCTCTGTGGTTTTGGAGGCTATCTCTCCACACCATCTGCTGAATAAGAGCTCAGCAAAGCTCATACTGAAGGAGAGGAGCAGTCCAGGGAAGGGGATTCCCTCTGGATGTGCAGCTTCACACTTCAGGGGTATTTTTGTTGTGTGAGTGGCACAGGGCTGTAGTGGGGTCAGCCTGTGCACCATACCCAAACATGAGGGGAAAACACAGCTTTGTTTGCAGAAGGTTTGAAGGAGAAGAGATTTTTAAACAAGATCTCACAGCACTGCTCTGATGCAGGAAGTGGCAGAGATGATTACCCTGAGTGTATAGCTCTGAAAGTAATCTGACTTCCAAAAGCTCTTACACTGTAAGGAATCAATGACACCGTAATGATTCTGCTCCATCATTGTTAAGTCCCACACAGGCATAGTGTCATGAAAATAAGACATATTCAGACATGTTGAGGATAAGTTCTTGTATTTATGTCCAATATATGAACAGGAAGCAAAACAACAGCATATCTTTTGCTTACTTGGGCATCAGGGCTGATAGATGGAAACATTCTGCAATCGCCTCCACTGAAACTCTTCAGCTTTAGTGTCATCAGTTCAGATTAGAAGCAAAGTACCAGGAATGGGCTGGGCCAGCCTTTTCCTGGGGAACAACTTAGACCTAAGCCACAACAAGATTCAGAAGGTAATCCTCTCAATGCCTTGTGAACCATTCTGCTAAAGCATATTCTGCTTCTGATTTCTTGAGGTGTTTGTTACAACACAGTGGCAAATTTGATGAAAGGAAGGTGTTAACTCAAATGCTCAGACCCCATGCCCATCTTTCATCTGCTCCAATCCATCCCTCCTACAGCCAAAACGAATTTTTAATGGTGTGGGGTTTGTTTGTCTGGGGTGGTTTGCTTTTTGGGTGTTCTTCCCTGAGTGCAGTGTGTATACTTAAAATGGCAGCCACCGTTCTACATCACAGACTTGCAATTGTCACAGGCCACTGAAGACCTCCCAGCTGACAATAATTTTCAGTCATTTCATTAGCCATTCAGGCTCAACTTCAGCCAATGACTTGGACATGACAGGTTTTGCAATATCACTCTAAATTCTGGAACCATCTAATCCCAGATATTTTGGAGGTGGCTTTTGTCAACACAGAAATTAAAAATGTTGGACTTTGCCCCTCTTTGTGATCTATAAAGCACAGTTGATGCATTTTTCTTGAAAGTTTGAAATTATGTTGCAATGAAATAAGTAATAATATAGGAAATATTTGGTATCATCCAATTCTCTCCATTTTCTTTTCTACTTATAAAACCTCAGTGCAAAGCCTTTCTCTCTTCAGTGTGATTGAAGCTTAAACTTTGTTCAATATTTACAAATTGCATTGTTAATCTATGCTCAGTTTAATTTTAACAAACTTACTCTGTTCTTTCTGCCTTCACACAGGTCAAGTATTGTATCCTTAGAAGTAGTCACGCTGTAAGTCATATCATTAGTGACATTAATTAGTCTGGAACACAGTGATAATTGTCACCTGCATTTTGCAGAGAGCCCTGGGGAAGCCCTCCTCAGAAACCGTGCTTCTGTTGTAAGCCCTGGGGTCAGTGTCTGAAGCGGACTGGACCATTACATCTCAAGGAGGGTGGAAGGCCGTGTTGTCCAGCAGTCCTCGATGGCCATGTGTTTTTGTATCACTACCAAGTCCACCATAGCAGCAGCAACTCTTTTTCAGGTTTATCTGGATAGCAGTGATAAACTCTGCATGTAAAGTGAACACAAAAGACAAAAATTTCAGGAGTAAGTGAATGGGCAGTCATTTATGGAATACACTGAGCTCTGTAAGCACTTCAGGAAGGTTTAAGCACTTCGTAGGTGGTCTTGTCATCACAGTCACAGCAAGATCAGTGGTTTTGCTTCTTTTTCCAGGGACTGAGTTTTTTTTTCTCAGCCCAGAGCTTCTCCAAAGTCATTTTGCCAGGTCTAGAGGCAGCAGCAGGTTGACTCACTTTCCCTCAGTCCCTTAGGTGCAGGAGTCTCACTGCCCAGTGGCAAGGGGTGGAGAAAGGGCCATTGTCTCTCCCAGCAGATGGGGGGATGTTTTAGAAAGGGGCATAACAACAGGACAAAGCTACTTACCTGTACATCCCAGGATCGACCTCATTCTCTTGTTTTATTTCACTGGCTCTTCAAAAGCTGCAGGAAACAGCTTGGATTTCTTCCTGACTCTCAGCTGTGCTTGGTGCAGGCTCTGACTCAGGGCTTCCTAGGCAGGGCTCCTTCCTTTCTGCTGGGAAGATAGACCAGCGCCTGTCACTGCACACAGCGGTGTCCCAGACTCCAAAAGGTCTATTCATCCTGTGACATTAAGTTTCAACTACCAAGGTCACGTCTACATAATGGCTTAATATTTTTTTTTTTTTTTAATTTCCCAGTGTTCCTAATTCTGGCTTAGCTCCACCAGCACTAGCAATGTGAGGATCCCAGAGGTAAACCAGTTGCCAGCACAACTAATACCACATAATTTCATCCCACTCATAGCAGTTTAATCAATACAGCATTAAAAATTCTGGCAGCAGCCAGGATGCAGTAGGGCTCCCCATATTACTTATCTCGATGGAGACGAACTTGCAGAGAGCAGGAAATCTTCAGAGGGTCCTTTAAAGATAAATGAGGCCTGAGGGATAGCACTGGTTTGGCTGAGGGAGTGAGAGCTGCTTTGTAGGGGTCTTCTCATATTGAGTGTGATGTGTACCAACCCAGCTTTGGCAGGTAGGACAGGGAGATCACATAACCCTGTCACAGAGGGGGCAGGATTACTAATGTGCTATGTTTCCGCTCCTTTAGCATTGTCTAGAATTTCTAAGCCAGGAAAAAAAAGCACTTGTCTCCAAAACACTGAAACTTGACTGTCATAGAACCACATCTATTAAGTGATAATATACTCTCTTAAGTTCTGATTTACACCAAGAGGTTTTAGAAGAAGGAAAAAAAAAACCAAACAGCAAAAAGACAAAGGAAAACATTCTGAGTGGGAAAAAAAAGGCCCAAACAAACAAATGAAGCAACTCTAGAAAAAGTCCCTCTAGTTTTCTGTGCATCTCAAACTTCACCAGCCCACAGAGCATGTGTGATGGGCAAGTGAAAGAAGACCATGCCACATGCCAGCTATTCACAATAAAACTCCAACAGCAGTTTTTGTCTGAGAGCATTTATGTCCATTTTATTAGTATGAATAAAGGGAGTTCTTTCACATTTAGCTATATCCAGAAGGGCAATAGTCCATAAATCAATACATGGCATGGCTTTGCTTTTCCAGTCCATCAGTATAATTCTTTTGGCTGCCAGTGCTACTCTCAGGAGTCATCTCTTTTCCCATTTATTCAAATTATGTAGCGAGTTGGTGAATTCCAATACCAGCACTGCTGCAGCTTTGTCTAAATTGATTTCCAGGACTAACTCCATTTATCTAAGAACTTCGTTCCAGAAACTGGCTGTTCTATAGCTGTTTCACATCTAAAATGTAAGGGTCCTTTTGTCAGCACTGAATCTACAACTTTGAACACAGATTGAAGTCAATGAGTATGCACAGATCTTGTAAATGATTTTTCATGTTGGTCCCTACTGTTTCGGTCAGCAGAGTTCTTCTGAGAGGGGGGATAACAAATCTATTCCAATCTGTTCGTTTCCTCTCTGGCTTTTGGAAACTAGAGTTTGGTTGGGGTTTCTGATCCATACTAGGAGTCTGAATACAAGTAGCCAGGACAATGGGAGCTTGCTCAGTGTTCTTTATAATAAAAGCACTGCTACACCTCTGTAGGCGAGTAACTAATTATGGTTGATCAGTTCTGGTGAGGACAATGAGAATGCCAACTGAGTAGAGATAATTTATTGTAATAGTCTGTCTAATCCACTTGCTGGCATATTTTATTAATATAGACATTCACTGATCTGTAATTGTGGAGAGCATACAACACAAGAATATATAAATGTATCTATAACAAATTAGAAATGTGATTTTTTTTTGTGAGTGTTTGAGATTACTGCAACTTTAATCATTTTCTTTCAGATTTTATTAGGATTCTGAGCTCTTCAAAAATAGCTCTGTGTGTAGCCATATACCCGTTGTTGTTCCACTGTGGTAAGATTTCAGAAGGAAATTCAGGAGTAAGTCACTATGTAGACTACAGTAAACTAGCGAATATTTCAAAGAATTACTAAAAACTGGGATCATCATCTTTAATTTTGCTTGTAACTCTAAAATTAATGCAGCTGTGAGAGCTCCATTACAGAGCACATGATTCTATGCAGGCTCATGCTTGGTTTCTCTGGCTTCTTGTACAGTAGGTGTTTGTCTAGTATTGTCATTGCAATTTTTATTGCACTGCGTGATGTGTGCAGATGTGCTTCATCAACATCCCATGAGGAAAAGATGCTCTGCTCAGTATCTTTGCTCCCAGATGACATCTACCTTATAGAATAACTTTCTGGGCTACTTCCTCTGGGATCAGGCAACCATTTAAATTCTCTGGATTTTGGTGTTTTAACAAGGATTTAATTACAAAGGTAAGTGTATGCACCTGCTAAAGCAGTACTAATTATTTGATAATGGGGCAATCTTTCTCAATACAACCAGGTTTTGTGGTGGTAAGCTACACTAATGAAGCACACTGAGAGAACAAATCCTCTCTATGTTAAAAGGCTTATTTAAATTAAAGGAATCTGTAAAGATTGAGAAGGGTTTTATTTCATCACAGATATTGACAACTGTGGAGCTAATGTTCATGAAGTACATCCATTACTGCTGGAGGATGCTTACTTTTGACTTGTGTGACTTCATTAAGTAATATATGGCATCATCTTTTAATGTTGTTTTTTTTTTTCCTGACATTTTTTATCTCCTCTGTTGCTTTTGAAAGCTGGTTTATATCTAGGACTACTCAGTTGGAACCAACCAGTAACATTTCAACAGTGCTACCGTATTTCCTCCATCCAGTACATCTGCTGCAGCCCTGTGTAGTATGCACGGGGTCAGTGGAGTGTTTTAGTTTTCAGAAACTCACACCTTATTGTGAGCCCTTTGCCAATTTACAATTGCAGAAGCCAGAAGCTAAACTACAGTGTTACAACTTTATAATCTCAAGCTAATAAAAAAAAGTGGGGGATCCATAAGCCAGATGGGTTCCAATGCCCCTGTCAAAAGCTATGTTGATCATATACCACTAGGTTTTTTGTTTCTTAATAACCAAAAACATGTTAGCATTAAAAAAGCAAATGCACTTGACAGCATCAATTCCATTACAGTTCCCAGTCATCTGCTTTATTGGGTTTGAAGGAATTTAGCCAGAGCGCTCTATTTTCACTAGAATGTCATTAAAAACTTCGCAGCTTAGGCAAATGGTAAGCAATTTTGAGGGAAAACATTTTTTAACTCTCATTTTGCAGAAGGGGTTTGTGTTTTCATTTCTTTCTAAGATATATTTTGCCTTTTTTTTGTTTGTTCTTATTTTGCACTAAAGAAACATCACTTTTAAAATCTTCAGTGCTTTTCAGCAGTGAGATGAAAAATATTGACATATTACAGATGATGAAACATGGCCAAATTTTATTCCATTTGCTGCTGAATGGTAGCCGTGACTGTGGAACGGATAAAAACAATTCAAAGTTCTAACCCCGAGGCAGACCCCAGATTATTGGAGGCCAAGCAGAAATTTCAGTATTTGGCCCATAAATATCAGAAGCTAAAAAAAAAAAAATGAAATCAATTAATGACACTGTTTAGAAACTGTGCACAAAATCCACAGACTAACCATTCCATCTCTATTCCTGACTCTTCTTAGGCAGTAAGACCTATGCAGTAAGTCCTTACTTCTTCATCTGACCTCTTTTTGCCCATCTGAAAATAAGAAAGTGGTAAGAACCTCCCCCTCCCCAAAAAATAAAATAATGATAGTAAAAAATATAGACACACAGGGAAGAAAAGGAATTTGTCTTCTTCTGCAATCCAAGCAGCAAAGTGAATCTTTTCAGCCAATTCCTCAGTGTCCTAGAGATCGCTGTTATTAATGTAGCTGGGGGTGCATGCTGCTGATAATTACTGTTAGCTGGAATAATTAATAAGAATAATTGCTTGGTATGGTAAGAGAAGGGGAAGCTCTGGGAAGGGGAAGGAATAGGCTGGAAGAGTGATAGACTCCCTGAGCGCATTTTTATAGACAGGAAGTTCAGCAGAAAGCATCCTGAGAATAGAAGAATTGTCTGGATGCCAAGGACAAAAGTTAAGACATATAAGGCTTAAATGAGATAGGGGCAGCTTGGAATGCTATAGTAAGATCCTATTGTTGATGTGTAAGAGAAATGAATGGCTTTAGGTTTTAAAGAGGTATATTAGTGATTGTGAGGCAGTCTAAAATTAGTAGTGCAGTCTTTATTTGTGGTACAGGACCACTTGAGAGAGAAGTCAGGCAGAATAGAGAGAAGTGTTGCCTCTGAGAGAGGTTTTCTGTAGTTTATCCCAGCTAGAGAGAGGACAAACTAGTCATTAGAAACAAAATACAGGTGCCAGGGGTGTGGAGAATGACCACAATTTTGGTGTAATAGGTTAAATTTCTTTCACATTTTGCACTTAGGGAATGGCAGGCACAGTTCTCATCACTGTCAACAAATGCAGTACTGGCAGCAGGGCTGGACAGAGCCCCTGGGAAGGGGGAGGCTGCTTGGTGATGCAGTTTTTGCCCACCATGCCTCCTGGAGAACTCGTTACTCCAGGTGTTGCTGCTGCTGGACCACCACCTCCTCCAGGGGTGTATCCAAACCCTTCAACTACAAAGCGCCATGCTGCCTGCAGCACTGGCTGCCCCCAGTCCCCCCTGCCCCAGCTGCCTGCTGACTTCTGCTCCAGCCCAGCCAGCTTAACTCCTCATGCAGGCTCCTCAATCCAGTGTTGAAGCACGTGAGCTTCTACAGCAGCTTGTTACTGGGCCTGATGGCTCTGTGAAGATGGGCTGGGGAAGCATCGTGTTGAGCTGGACGGTTTGGAGAGGAGAGGGACAGAAGCTGTCCCCAGAGAAATGGTGCCAAGGTGATAATCCTCTTTGGCCAGGACAGAAGAAAGAAACTGCCTTTTAATTCTATCCTGACAGCATCAGAGAGAGCCCAGAGTCTTTCGTGGGTTGAGGAAGTACCTCTATTTCCCAACCTCCCAAACTCAGGAGCTAAAAAGACAATAATTTATATTTTGGTTTTAGTTCTTGTAGACCTTTAAAAACTAGGATTTTCACAGCTCTGCTGTGGATTGTGTGAAGCTGTATTCTCCTTTCATTAGCTTAAAAGAGCAACTGTGTTCTCTCTCTCCTCCTCTGCTCTTTTCTGATGAGCTTGGTGCTGTCTGTACACATATCCTATGTATAACTACCTCCCTACCCACTATGCATTCAACAGGATATACCTGGAGAAATCGAACTAAATATGGATAGAGGAAATGTAAGTGGATATGGGATGGCAGAGGCTATCTAGCAATCAGAGCAGTGATAATGTCCTAAAGAACGAGTGTGCTCAGAGTGACTTTTAGTTTGGTGCTAGTCATAGAGATATTACTGTTTGCTAGAGAAAAAGTATAGCATTTAATTCTGTCACGGGAGATAGGAAAAGCTTCTATGGACAAAGTGTGACTGTGTATGATTTCACCTTCCTAATATAAATCTTTTAGGGAAGAGCAACTGAAACTGAAAAAGATAGATATAGTTAATTACTTCTGTCTGGCACAGAGTAAAATCCCATTACAAAGGCTTCAGTCTGGATCTTGTCTTCCCCCATGACGCATACTACATAAATTAATTAGGGTCACACAACAAGAAGAGATGCCAGCCTACCAATGCAGAAGAGTGACACGTTATCTTTCCCGGAATAATGCTGAAATTGCTGCTGTCACCATCGGCTTCATCCTGTTCCCATTCCTGCTTTAGTGGCTTCTTCAGTCTGAGGTCAGTAGAAATTATTTTAAAGTGGTATTACCCAAGTCTTTCTTCATTCCTAGCAGCCAACCTCCAAAAGAGGATAGAAATTGTTAACAGCTTTTCCTACGGTGATTGAAGGGAAATGAATCACACACACAGCACCTGTGTGACTGGGCCTTGGTCCTGGATAGAGCCTCCTGGCTGCCACACCAGTATGAATAAGGGATCTTATGACTGCTGCCAGCTGAGGGAACTCCCCCCTTAACTTAAAAGGACAGGCAGAGAAGCCTCAAAAGAGGTATGAATGAGATCGACATGAAACAGCCTTTATACAAAAAACTTTCAAGCCCATATCTGTGAGAAACTCCAATATCACTTGTCCCAGGAAACACCTGATAGTTTATATCAGTCCTATACCATTTATTTGGTGATGATGTTTTCTTCATCTGGCCAGGCCTCGGAGAAAGCAGCGTCCTGAGATTTAACTGGTTTGACAGAGCACACAGAACTGCCAGCCAGCTTATTCACATCCTCCAAGCCAACGTGACTAGAGCCAGATAGTTTAGCTGATACAGGAGCCTACCATGTGCAATTTTACAAACCTTGATTTTTAAGAGGTTCACATCTGTCCAGAGAAGCCTTTCCCAGGTGCTTGAATGCAGTTCCTTGTTCAAGTTAACTTCCGAGCACCCAAGCTGCTACTAACAGCCTAACTTGCCCAGTCAGTGCGTGTCCTTTGGTGCCACAAAGTGGCTGCAGAACAGCTCCCATCTATCAGGCAGGGATGGGGTAGTGCTGCCATACCAGTGTCCTTTGTGTGCCTTGGGGAAAAGGGGACTCGGCTCCTGTTTTGTCCCCTTTCTCTCAAGCAGTTGTAAAAGTGACTTTTTACTCTGCAGGTAGTGGGCAGAAGCTGGGGCAGGCAGTGGCACACCGAGTGCCTGGTGAGTGTGGGTCATCTTCCCACCTCTGGGCAGCAATGCAAGGAATATGGACAGCTGAAAGAGGGGAGCTACATAAATAAATAAATAAATAAATATGTAAATAAGACCAGGTTCTGATCCTGAAGATGCTGAATACTGCCAGGTAAGGGCTGAGCACATGCAGGTGTCCCTGAAATCAGCGAGGGAAGACAGTGGGGAAGCTACACGTCCTTGTGAAATCAGACCTGTACGGCTGTCTTTGTATCATCTTTCTCGTTTCATCTGGTTTGGTTACCCTCTTCCTTGGCCCTCGACTGGATCACTTAAATCGCAGACACCTCGAGGTCAAAAGGCACCATGTGCAAAGGCACGCATTATATTAAAATCAGTAACCGAGGAGAGACTCCCGTAAGGGCTCGGGGGGGACCCAAAGCCGTGTGCTGCGGGATCCTCCCCTCGCTGCTGCAGAGCCTGTCTCCTGGGCGCAGCCAGAGCGGCCGCCCGCGGGTAGCCGTGCGCAGGCTGCTGGCGGAGGGGCTCCCGGGGGACGGTGCTCTGCAAGGCCAGCCAAACAAAGCACTTCATCATCTGCTTAACTTTAAGCACCTGACTAGCTCCATTGAGTTCAATACAACCGCTCACATGTCTGAAGTTAAGCACATGCTTAAAAGATTTGTTGGATTAGGGCCCAAAAGATTAGAGCTCTATAAAAGTAGCTGTGATCTTTAAAATGACAAAATGGCTTTCTCAATGGTAAAGAGAAAAATATTAACAACCCTGGAACAATCTGGTGAAAAATAAAAGCCCTTTAAGTGTTTCACATGTATGTTATGTATCAAGAGGTAAAGAAAAGCTAATAAAAAATTTAAAGAGGTTACAACAAATTAAAAAAAAAGTAGGAGAACAAATATGAAGAGATTTTTCTTGTCATCTGCAAGACAGTGGAAATCAGTCAGGGAGAAAGTTACAATACAATGGCACAGGAAATGAAAATGAAGAAGGTAGTGAAGGCTTTCCTTCTCTCCCACCTCCCCCCACCCTCTTTAAATGAGGTATTGACTGACTTTTTCAAACTGAATCTTAAAAAGGGGGACTAAGTTAACTACAGGTCAACCTATGTCAGGGTCACTAAGGCCAGTGGAGGAAATTACCTAAGGAAACCAAAATCTAGGACATATCCAGGACCTGGAGGAAATGATGCTAGATGTTAAAAGACATCTGGAAGGAAATCTTTGATTTATTGTCATAATTTAAGTGAGTTCTTAGAAAACAAGCAAGCAGAGCATAAAATACAGGCAGGAGAAACGAAGCCCTTAAGCCATCATCCTGCAACCTTGTATAAGACACAATACAAGATATACTCCAAGGTTTTCCCCATTTGCCACCAGGGCAGGGCTGAAGGCAGGAAAACAGGGTAGTTAGAGCAGGAGAGGCTTCATCTGTAACCTCCTAAACTCGGGAGCAGGTTGTGGTGCATGGTGAACAGGCATGGCTGATTCAGCGCTCTGGACAGCCCGTGATAAAGTGCCACATGACAGTCTGCTACTGAAGCTAAAAGCAGCAGGAGCTCAGAACAGAAGAGGGGAGAAGATAAAAACACAGCTGAAAAACAATGTCACGCTGCAGAGAAGTGTTGAGTGGGGCCCCTGCAGGGACCATTGCGTGGACCTTTAAGGATTTCATGTTTGCATGATTAACTAAGATGAAGAGGCCAGCTGCAAACTTTAATTTCCTGATGACACAAAGGGCCATGAACAATATATATATAGGGTTAGAATTTGTAATGGCACTGGGCTATTACATAGCAAAGCCTATTCAGCGTAGACAAAAAAAAAAAAAAATGCTGTTCAGGTTTATTGGTGCTTCATAACTAAGCGACAAGGTTGTTTCCCAGATAATTTTGCTCATGGACAATCCCAGGGAGACACAAATAAGACAAAACAAAACAAAAATCCCAAAATAAACAATAAAAGTCCCATAAAAAAACCCAAACCAACCAACCAAATGAACAAACAAACAAAAAAACCCCACACAGAAAAAAAAAACAAACCACCCCCGCACAAACCCCAAACAAACAAACAAAAAAAGCAATGAAAAATAATAACCCTAAAATCAGAAAACAGAATGCAATTACCAACAAATATTCTGTTATTATCAGTCCCAGGTAATGATTAAAAATTATGGGTACTGCTCAAAACTGATCAGGAACAGATGCTTGGAATTTAAGAGAAGTAAAGGCCGCTACGAGACGGTTTCCACATGTTGGTCCATGGAAAGAAGAAGCTGGATGAATGATTATATCTGGCAGCTTTACATTTAGCTCATGCCGAAACATATTGGGGCAGATTCTAGACCTACTCTGGTGGTTCAGAGGTGCTGTAATGATGGGTTAGATGTGTCTTTGGAACTGCAGCCTCCAAAGAGCGTGGCAGGTTCCAAGTCACTTAACCCACTAAATTACAACTGGCTTACAGGAATAGGAAACATATTTTTATTTTATGACAAAGCAGGCCTCAGACTAACAACCACCAATGCTGGGCACGGTTTACCTTCTGTGTTCTCTCTCCATATTCTGTTAGCAGTCAGTATAGATGCATATATATATTCTAAGTAGCAAAGCTGGCATTCTTTACTATAATGACTCCCACGTTCAGAATGGAAGGTTAGGGAGTGTGCTGAGAGAACTGATACTGGTAAAAGCTATATCTCTGCTATATTTTCTGAATTTCACTATATAAACTTCTTTAAAACCCCAAGGAAAAAGCAAACTCCGTATTTTTGTACATAACCAGCTTCACATAATTCAATAATATGTGGGAAGTGACAAGAAACAATTAACCTATTTTGAGAAAATGCAGGACTTTATAAGAGCAACATAACTCATGAAGCAATAATTTAAAACTGACCTTCTAATCCATTTCACCAACCCAGAGATAAACACTGTGGAGTGTTTCAAATTAGAAAAGAGTCTGCCTTGATCTAAGTGGGTTGAAGAGTCAGACTAAAAGCATCTCACATAAATTCAAACCACAGTTACAAATATTCCTACTTCAATACTGATACATGAGTAGAAAAGTTCTGGCTGGAAATTTTTAGAAGGAAAAATGTCAGTTGATAAAAAACAAACATTTTTGCAGCAGTGTGTTGATTTCAGTGAAATGTTGTTTGGAAAGAATAGCTGAAATACTCCATTAAACTTTTAATGAATGGTATGTAACTTTTTTCTGTCTTTTTATTTTTTTTGTCAAGGCATTTTTTCCTCTGTTAGAAAATGTTCTCTAACAAAATAGCTCAAATCAGAACAGTGCATGTCCGTTAAGTCAATTTGTCAATCATTGTTTTATATGGAACTTTTCTCATTTTCAGTGTGCAGAAGTAGCCAATTCCTCCCTGAAGACAGCAAGCCCTGGGTTCCCGAGGTGCCCTGACAGCGAGTGTGGGGTTCCTGCTTGCACTGGAGGCATTTTCTGACCACCTGAGAGTTCCTGAAGACTGCGGGTGGTTTAACCATCTACCAGTATGGTTTGCTTTCCCTACAAAAAGGTCACTTGGAGACTAAGCCACCCACAGAAGCTGGAAATGTAATGGTCATTGAACCAGTGGCAATCTACGAAACAGAGCAGGTACGTGTCACATATTCCTTGAATGGTCCTTGAAACCATCCATCAGGCCCTTTCTGAGACTGGGCAATGGGTGGGTGTGCTAAGTGAGAGACAGAAGATCACTGTCTACTGAAGCCCACCGTAACATTTTAATTGCCGCTTAAATCACGCTTAACCAAGTGCTGGGATTTGGGGCAGCAGTCTTAGTCTTTTAACCTATCCTCCTGACCAAATCATGAGATGAAAAACAAGAACTCTCAGATACTTCCCTGGAAAGTGTTAAGAAAAAATAAAAGATACCAAGAAGGAGAGAGACTGCTATCTTTCTATCACAGGTTAATAATTGGATGGAGATGTTTACCTGAGTTGTTGGTAATGATAGCCTCTGGCAGATCAATACAGGTGGAATACAAGCTGTCTTGAAAGAAATAAGGAAAGAAAACCTTTTATAGCTCCCTCTGCCCCCCAAAAAAAGGAGTGACCTGATAGCAAGAGGCGTTAAAGGTGAAGTGCATTCCTTGAGTGTTTTATTTTCGAGTGGATCAGCCTGAGTACTCCAAGCTTGGTGTTCAAACCCACTGTGTCAACGTTATTTGGATGTCGCAGGTGTCAAACACCCAGAAGCTCAGGAGGAGTGGAGCAGGGGAGGAAGGGAGCACACCCTTACACATTTTATTTTCCCCGGGCCCCTTTGCAGGGCTTTGCCATGGCGTGTTTCCTTTGTTTGGAGGGGCATTCCCTGGCACGCGGCTCTCTGCCAAGGCACTTCTGTGTGAAGCTCAGAAGAAAATGGCCCATCAGGTCCTGAGTTCCTATCACTATCAATACTCTCCATATAATGGGAGTGACGGCAAGACTCCTGGAGTAACAGATGCTCCATATGTATACACGAAATTGCATCAAAGAAACCGCACTGCTCTAGCCCTTCCTCACTTCCATGGAGATTGAGCTAATTGATGGGAATGAAAATAGCTGAACTGTGAATGTGAGCCAAGGAAGTGTTGGGGGTCCAAGAAAAACTGCTCTTGGCTTATGCCACTAAACAGCTTAAGTTTCAATTTTGAAAATTACTTCAGTTTTACTTAAATAATTCTGTCTGCCAAGCAGCCAATTTGGGGAACTGATGAATGACAATGTCGCCCCATCTGCACTGAGTGCAATATCCATTTTATATGACCTGTAGCAAAAAAGGGAGGAAAGCATTATATTCCCAGCTTCTCCCTGGCACTCTCTTTAAGACTAAATGGGGATAGGGTAGAGAATTAATAAAAGACTAGTTTGCTCACATGGGAGAGGAACAAAGGAAACGATTGCCTCCTGCACTGGAGCTGTGCTGAGTGCATCACTGCGCAGTTTCTTTTATCTGCATGCTTTGGGACTGGCACAGCCATGTGAAACAAGTCTGATGCTTTTATTCTATATGGGTCTTATATAAAGCTGAAAAAACCAGCAGATGAAGTATGAGAAGCTGCAAGAAACCAGTTGAAACTTCTAACGGAACGTGAGCTTGCACAAGCAGGTCAGACAATCCAGCAGCAAGTTATCACTACACCATCATGCCAAAACTCCAGGAGCTCATATTAAAATTAAAATTTGTTTGAGACAGATTTCTCAGATTCTGAAGTTGCTCCTTTCCAGGTACCAGGATAAAACACAAGCCCGAATTTTCCAGTCCCAGAGGTTGTAAGTAAAATATAGATATCCATCAAGCTGAGTGAATAATTTTTACTTAATTTATGGGTTACCTGGGCTGGGGCAGTGCTGCTAACCTTCCTGTCAACATTATGACCTAATCTTTTTCTTCCTATTTTTGTTTGTTCCTCTTCTTGAAGGCATAAAAATTTCAACATCAGCCTACCACCTAGGAGTCCAGGCAGAGGCTCATAACTCAGTGCCTTTCATCCCAATCTCTACATGGGGCCACAGTGCTGGTTTGGGAGACACCAGAGCATTTTTTTTCTTCTAGTGTGCGCCATTTTCTTAGCCTTGGTTTAATTTCTTTCATTCGTCTTTCTTTTTCATTAGAAGAGTAAGGGTACCAGCATCTTCTCACATGTCAGTATGATAGTTGCTATGAGATACCTTGAAAATATTTTGGGTTATACCCCTGATGTTAAAATTTTAGTAGAAAAAAAAATTAATGCTTGTGTGGTGAGGTTTACAATGCAATAAATCTACCCAAGGTCAGGGAAGACAGGCACCAGTTTTGGACCAGGGACTATTGAAATGTATTCTTATTACAACTTTATTTGAGTGCAATAAGCAATGAGTGGAGAACTAGTCACTATGAAAAAGCGAACCCCACGTGTAAATCAGATGACCACATTAAAAAGATTAAAATGTCAATGGCTGCTGAAGTCCGAAAAAGGAGTCTACTGAGACCTATAAAATTAGAACTAAGAGAGGGAGGTAGCCCTTAAACTTTTAACCAGATATTCTACTGTATGAATGATCACATTAGTTAATTTTCATCCTGACAATCTAATTTTGTATTGATTGTTTGCTTTTATTAGTTGAGTCTCCTAAGAGATTAATAAAGTCTGAAAAGGCCCTTTCCCCCCCACCCTTAGAATGCTCTTTTTGAGAACCAAAGACAGGGCATTAAAAAAGCAGGTGACGGTCCTTGTTTTCACAGTGTCGCGTGGGAATTATGTCGGGGAGGCAGCCTTGCACTGCTACATCTCAAGGTCCTCACTCAGGCAACTGGGAGTTTTATGAGGAAGGATGGAGAGAGGACTTCAAGAATTGGCCCCTGGTGAAGAATCTTATACGACATGAGCATTGTGCTGCATGCACAGCCAAGGGCCCGCAGAGAGCTGTCTGAAACAGCAATAGACACAAGGATTTACGACAAGAAGCAGCAATTGCAATATCTGGTGCTAAACATTTAATCTATGGTTACACTTTTTACTTCGGATCAGAGCTGAAGTCAGCAGAATTAAATCTTCAAGTGTATTTCAGCAGCCCTAAATCCTTCTGATACTGTTAACAGTGGCAGACTTCCAAAATGCATTCTGTTAATAAGACAGTAAAGTATAAAACCGAGTTATCTTCTACAAGAAAAAAAAAAAAAAGAAAGAAAAATAAGAAGAAAGATTGTTATAAAACTGCATTTGTGGTATCCTGGCCATTTTCTAGCTGAATTTCTTTCCAAATTATTTTTTTAACACACTGTCCTTGGTGAATAGAAGAAATTCTACTGGAGAGAAATTCTTCCCCCAAAGCTTCAATTTTTCCTCTTATTTTCACAGGTTAGAAGAGGTTAAGAAATCACCAATCAGCTGGTAACATGCAGTACCAATTCTCTGCAGGCCAGCAAAAGGGATTCAGCAGCTGTTACCTTCGCTTTTGCACTTAACATAACTTTTTGTTCACCTGCAGCTAAAGAAGATTTATGCAGAGCACACTGGGAGGTTGCTCAACTCCCCAAGGCAACTCCATTAGCTTTCCCAGGAGCTATATTAAATGTGTATTAAACCACACACACACACACACACACATACACACACGCACACACACACACACACAGAGTCCCTTCAGCTAATGCACTAGTTCCAGCTTTAAACTGACAAAAGTGAGGATACTCATAGAAAAGGCTCAGATAACATCCTTAAATCCCTGCTTTATGCCTCAAAATCATAGAATGTAGGATAAAGTCTTTGCTTCTGTGAATTTCACTCAAACTCTTCTTTGGTTCATCTGAAGTGGATTGCCAAGGATATTGCATTTGTAAGACACAAGTGCTCTGTGTGTGTGTTTTTGTGTGTGGGAGGGCTTCTAAAAGGCAGATTAAAGACAAAACAGAAAGGATAACATCTCTCATTTGCACATAAGTGTTCACTTGAGCCATTAAATTCATGTTGTGCTGAATGAATGTAACTATGGTGTACCTTGAGAACACACACCTGAGACTCTGAAGGCTCTATTATGGTTGCATTAGCAAACACTCTGGAAGGGAAGCTGTGGGAATCAATGCCCCAATGCCATTTGCTGGAGGCCTCCTGCCTGCAGAGGGCTCAGGTAGAAGAGTGCAGCTGTAAGCACACATGGAGAAGGAGCAGCTGTAACCCTGGCCTTAGTCCACCAGAGCCACAGGCCTGATGGAGAAGTCCTTGAAAGAGTCGGGTGGGATTTAACAGCGAATGCTAATCTCACCTCTGTACTCTACTAACTGGTAGAATCTCTTGCTGTGTTCCCTGGGATGATTGTAAGATTTACCAGAATGCACATCCTACTCAGCTTACTGTATTCTGCACAGCTTTGGAATAATTTTATGTGCATTTAAGTTCCTGAAGGACCCTGCTCATTCCTGACTTGAAAAAGCTGTTCTCAAATCCATCACCAAGGCTGCTGACTGATGTTGTCGCCATGATGTCACAGTCCTTCAGGCTTCAGGCATATGAATAGTCCCAGCATGACCTCTGCTTTCCAACAAGGTGAACCCATGCAGTGGGGTTTTGGTGAAGGAAAAGAAACGGGAAATTCTCTGCATTCTGGTTCTTCTGTGGAACAACCACCAAGTTCAGTGAAAAAATGCATGCTGTGCCAAAAATTGTTCTTCAAGTGTCTTACCAACCTCGTAAAAGTGCAGTGAAAAATTAGGGTATGGGAGTCCATCCAACCGTGTTTCTGCTACCACAGATGGGTGCTTGCATATGATACAGTGGTAAAGTACCTGGCCAGGAAAATTTTTTCCCCACCAGCTCTCTGCTTCCCTTAATATGGCCCTTCTGGCAAATTTTAGGTCTTCTCCCCATGGTACAGGAGCACTGTGTTCAAACTGTATATGTGTGTATTTTGCTGAAGCATATTTCAGAAAAGGCCTAATTTCTTCAACATTAAAGTTGCCCCTAATATTTCATTTGAAGACGATAGCTACCACGGAAAATTTTGGCCTACAGTGTTAGAGCTTGATAGATTTATGAAGAATTCAATATGGAATTTTACAAAGTGAAGTGTTGGCCATTTACCAGCCTTCTAATTGTTCTTAATAGAAACTTGTTTCCTGCAGAGAAATCATCAGAATCATTCCAGTGCCTCACAGATTTTTATGCCAAACTTTTGATACAAAAGGCTTTTGCTATGATGGTGATGGTCAGATCATACTGCAAAGTCTATTTGGATGCTAACTGAGCGACACCACCCAGATTAGCCAAGGTCCTTGGAGAATTGATCTGGGTTAGTCATACTGTCTGCTTGCAGTATTGCCTATCGACTAATGCAGCAGGAGACATGGGGCATGAGAAAGTGCTCCAGGGGAAAGGTAACTTGGGCAGATGTAAATGTCCATTCAGAATAAGGTTCCTGGCAGATCTAAGGTAGACTGAGGCAGTGTGGACCTGAACCAGGGAGCCAGAGACAGTTTGATGATAATGCCTGTCTTTGCTGTGGACAACACGGATCTAGAAAATCTGCTCACTTGTTTGTTTGTAGAGACTTTCTGGCATAGGACATACCTTCGTTAGAGAAAGGGCACTGATTAAGTTTCATAACCTTAGTAGAGGAACATACTCAAGCCTTTACTCAGATTTCTGCAAGTAATTAAATCTCAGTTTCTTGAATAAAAATCAGAGACATTCTTGCAGAGTCTTGTGATTAAATTCTGACCTGGGTTACTCATTTCTAAGTCATAGTTAATTTAAGGAAACATTAAGTAGAAGAAATTTTTTTATTTGGTGGTTTGGACAGTGGCCTTTATAAGTTAGACAAAACATTGGCAGAACTTTTTTCAATCTCTTTTTCCATTTTTTCAGTGAAAAGCTATCAGAATTACAGGTTTTCACTATATTTCTCTGTTACAGGTGCAAAAGAGTAATAGGAGATGAGTAGAACAACTTGATAGTTCTATCTACGTGATCCTATTTCTGTTCAAACAGCAAAAGATCTGTCCTGTAAGGCAACATCCATATAAAAAATAATTGCATATGGGCTTAGGAAGAAGGGGAACACAGCAAGGGAGCCTGGCCAAAAATCCAGAGCTGTTTTTCAAAATTGTCTTAGAGCAAAGATTTTAGATCTGTTATCACCATGACACAAGGAACAGGTTTCTACAGGAAGCTCTCATTAGCAGTTTTCACAATTCACTTCAGCCTTTATGCTCGAAATGTTTTGTATTGCAGCATTCCTGCCCTGAGCTTGGTTTTGGAATAACAGCCCTCAAGACCCTTAAATAGAGCTTTGTTTGTGGGCATGGACATAATTCCTCCAGCTGTGCAAACAGTAAAACAAAGATAGCATCTCCTCTGTTGCAGCCCTGCAGATCACTGAATGATAACAAGACTGACGATTTACAGTGGATTCAAGGTGCTGCTTTGCTATGGAATTCCTTCTGACTCGTCAGAGAGATGACAAATAAGTCCCTCACTCCTGAGGTGTCACACACAAGTTTGAGGAGCATAAATATCTAGTTGCTTTCCCCCTATCAGCAGTTTACTTTGTGGTGTATTTCAGCCATGTATGTGGCATATCACTCACTGCACCTTTCTCAGACCTACGGATAAGGTCCAGTTCTCTGGTAAGGAAAGTTCTGAGTTGTTCTTCCATGTTCTGATGGACTTCAGTTGAAAATGAGCTTTTCTAATGAACCAAGTGAACCAAGTGAATAGAATCTATTTCTGCAATACATGCCATTATCCTTCTGATTTTTATTTCCATATGGATTTCTGCAGGTCTGGCCCTTTTCTCTTTTTGACAGTCATACAACTCTCTTGAGTTAATAAAGTTACTCCTCAGTGCTGTCTCAACATTTTCAGTTTTCTGTATGTTACCAATTTTATACTAAAAGAACCTCAGAGCATTGTTGGTGTTGGCAATGGGAAAATTAAGGTTTTGGCATGGCCCAAAGGAAGGTCTCATGATTTAGGACTGTTGAACAAGCACATTACTGAGAGTTTTCTATTACAGTTATAAGCACGTAGCTAATAGTGCTGACATTTGCATGGTGTGTAACAGCTGAAATCCAAGCCAGAAAAAGATACTGACTTAGAGAGAGCCATAAAATAACACCGGGCCACCTTCCATGGCTGGCACTCCACATTTGTCCCCACAGAAGACACTATGCAAAGGCTGTGTAAGCCACTGGGGAGAGGCCTGTTGTGTTAGCACCAAGCTGGAAAGCACTGCGGCTGTGGTGATGCCGTATTCCTGCCTTCGGTGCCCGTAGTGTTTAGCCACAGAGGAGTGACGAGTTTAGGTCCTAAGACACTGCTGGATGCAGAGTGAAATGGGTGGGAATTGGCCAGTCCTCAGAGTGGTGGTGAAGGGGGTGGACAAATGTTGACTTACTTTGAATGCAATGTAGATGCTCATCTGAAAATCTGCTAGCCAAAAAGGTGTCTCATATTGTGCTGTAGATTTTATCTTACACTATGTTTTTTCTTACACTATAGCCGTGCTGTAGGTTTCTGATGAAGATTGAGCCACTAACTTACAATTAAATAAACTTCAGTTTCCAACTAAAATGTTTGATTTCTCTTTGCAGAGTCATAAATAGAAATTTTCCCTCTGCAAAAAATCACTATTACCAAAATGCAGCTTTCTAAATTCATATCGCTATGAAGATCTTTGATAGTTTGTAAATTAGGAGCAAAATATGGAATCTAAATGTTTCAAAAAAACCCAACCTATTGAAAGCATTCACTTCTATTAATCACGCCATATAATGGGCTGAATCAAGATGCTGTATTTATTTCACTCCAGAGGAAAGATCACCATAACTCAACTGCATCTTTGCCACTCATGAATTATCAAGTCTTGCTTTGCTTGTGGGATAAATATATCTCAGTTATGTATGCTCTTTTTTCCTCTCAGTGTATCTATATATTTTTTGTGTCAATTTTTATTTATATGCATATACCTGCAACGCTCACAGTGGAGATTGTTACTTTGCAATAAGTCGAAGCAAATCAATTTGGTCTACAGACACAATTTATTTTCCTGCTGCAGCATTCTCCAGTATCATTGCAGGATCTGCATCCACAGCCTTCACTATAACTGTTAAAGTGGGCCACATGGCAAAGATGTGAGGGGGTCTAGCATTTGATCAAGTTGACAGGGAGTGTCAGGTTCCTGCTGTTAGCTGAAACGCCAGTGTGATGACATGTATTTGATGTCATTTCAATGCAGATTCTGACACAGGCCAATTTATGGTCCAATTTATGTCTTGACTCTCATACCAAGGCCAAGCAAGCTATAAAATGTAATAAGAATTTCTTCAATCAATGTCCACAGGAAAAACAAATCACTCGGTTACTGACACAATATTGCATCAACACTCTGGTAAAGTTCTCATAAGTGTGTGACATGCCCCTAAGCTACGGCGAACATGTGGAATAAAAGGCTGGGCATGACAACATCACATCTCTAAAATGGGACGCCCTCAACTTAAGAGCTGTTTCCATGTCAGTTCTTCATCTTTGTAGATTTCTAGTTTGTTAAGAATAAAATCCTTCTCTCTTTGCTTCCCCTTCTCTTCCGAGCTTCAGACTTTCCTCCCCACAACTATTTTTTTTTTATCTTGCACACTGTATCTAGTTATCTAACAAATCTCAGCACAAGGCCCAGACAAGGTTAGGATGGTCAGATGATGATCATATAGCTGGTCAGTGAGCCTCTTAAAGGCTTATATATTTTCACTTTCAAGAGGCTCTCAAATCAGATAGAGGCATCTACCTTCCTCTTCATCTCTTCATAATCAAGACAATAATCCCATCTCAGCCAGCTGTTAGAAGACATTGTCAATGGCAAATAGACATATTTTTAATTGGATACGGGGTACACCATGATGTGTTTTTTCAAAAGCAGTGGTACTGCCTTTATAATGTGGAACAAATGGTTTTGCCCTGTGGACAACATAAAGCAGGCATGAGAAAATGTGTGTGTGGTCTACACTGTATAACTTCATTCCATTATTCCTCTGGTTCTGTACATTTAGGACTGTAAGTATGAGTATTCTTGGTTTTCTGTAAACCAGAACAGCTGACAGGGGACTTATTTTATTTGGTAAGGTCTTTGCCCTGGTAATTTCAGTAAAGTTGCTGTGCAGATGCAGCTGGCTCTTTAGATGGCTGCAAAAATGAAATCAAGGTGAAAGGAAAGTACTCTACACCTGAACATTTCTCTGCACACATCAGAAAAATTGGCCTCTGAAGCTTGCCCAAGTATACCACAGGTACCCCTACCCTGCAGTTACACTGCCAGCAAGATGTCTATGCGTGTGCTGTGCAACTAATGGGCTCTGACCCGGCCAAGGGCAGGGTGTTGGGTGTCATGTGGGTTGTCCTGGTGAATTTCAGAACCTTTGTGAGGCAGGGGCTGGGGCTCATCCTTAGCTGGTAGAGGAGCTGCAATAACCCAAACCACTTCTGCTGCCACTGTGGTCCTGGCAGCCAGAAAGCATAGTGGTTTGAAGAGCTCTTAGAAAGATTCATGTTGTTTAACATTTTTATGAAGTGCAAGCCTGTGTGTTATATGGGAAGGAAAAAAAGGAAAGGACTGTGAAAAGAGCAGAAATTTCTTTTTCCCAGGGATTGTAATTTGTTGATATTTGATTTTCCTACATCTCAGAAGAGCCTTCGAGTTCCAAAATTCCTTTCAAATGAAGATGGTTTGCTTTCAAAAAGAAAAATCGAAACAAAAGTTATTGTAATGATCGAAGATGGATAATACTTTTTTTTTTTTTTGTGAAAACTATCTTATTGAGAAAGATTGAACCAAACATTCATTTTGTTGGTAGAACTCTCAATATAAATCCTGCTCTCAATAAATCCTGCTCCAATATAAATCCAAACGCTGGTGAAATTTTAAGTATCTCAAGCTGTCTTTTGTTTGAAACAGGATTGCCAGACAAGACTACATAATAGCTTCTCATTGACTCTAGGATCCCTGAAAATGGAGATGGCTCCTAGGCCAGAGCCTAGACTGAATTCTCTCTCCTTGAATCCTGTGCAAGCCAGCCTTGCTGTTCTGGAAAGAGTGTTGTTGGCTCTGGGAGGAAAAAGGTTTCCTTCAATTCATCACCCGTCTACTCGTTACTGCTGTTGGCTGTTGTATTGTTATGTGCCATCTTACATTAGTTTGTACATTTTTTGGAGAAATGTAGGGCCATATTCAGACTCTCTGCTATGGCCCGAAAATTTGAAAAAGCAAAAGACAACTGGGACCAGTTTAGACTCCCTAAAGAGAGCTAAGCAATGTTTGGTTGACCCAAAGTGGCTCTTTTGGACTTAAGCAATGTTGTAAGCACCTGAGACTGTCTTAGGCTTCATATGTCTTTTTGAATATGTCTCCTTGTGCTTTTATATGTTTGTGTAATTAGCCTGTCACTGAGTCAAGGTCTCCCACAGTACATTTCAGTCACTGTACAAATAACAAATGATGGCAAAAAGAGGCATTTTTACATAATACATTCAATCTTACTGTACCTGTGGCTAAAAAAAAGCACCAGAGCAATTGCAGTTCAGTGTTACATCTGCAGTCATTGCAAGCACTCATGTGGGCAAGGGTGCACAGAAAATTCTTGCTACAAAATCTTTTTCTTCTTTTCATTGCATTGTTTAGTATTATTATCCTTTCATAGTTCTAAAAATCACATCTAAAATGTTGTGCCGTGTCTATATTTTCAATGCTTGATATCAAAGTGATTCTCCACCCATAGAGGATATCACTGTGAGCACTCAGTGACTGGGGTGACTTTGTAATTGGTCCTTTTCTCTTCCCATTATTCCATGCCAACTTAGAGGGCTCACCTGTATACACTAATAACAGGGATGTGGCACATAGGTACCATGAGCAATATTTGATCCTGTGTGAACTCCAAGGAGGAACTGCCCCTGACATTAAGTTCTGCTGTCAGTAGTAACTCTGCATGCTCAGTGAGTGGATGACTGCAGCCAGCCTCCCTCAAAAGCTGAAACTAGTCCAAAACAACCAAACATCCCCAGTCTACCTAGGAAAATCTGATAAAACTAAATCTAAGAAGTTATTTTTATATCTCTGTTTATAGCCCCTTTGTTTATGTGGAGATAGGTCAGCTGAATTTAAATCTTTAAACGCTGAAGCACCAAGTATGATGCTAGCTTGCAAAAAAAAGTGTAAAAAGCATGATCAAGACTTGTTACACTTTGCCTTCCAAGCACGAGGTTCAAACAATATTTTTTGAAGAACATGTAATTGATACCCACTTCTCTTAAAAATCTAAATGAATATCCTCTCTCTCTAGTGCACTGCCACTCTGAACACTTCCATCAGAGAGTGGTAAACCAGCAGCTTGCTGTGTTTGCACAAAATAACTGCTGCAGTGTGCTGAAAAACATCCAACCTGCACTTCTGCTCCGAGTATGTTGTTTCATGCTGTATGGTCAATAAGTGTATGGATAATCAGGAAACTTGGCCCTCCTGTTACCCAGAGCTGCTTCTTCCTGAACCAAGAAGCCTCTGTATAAACACACGATTTTATACCCATGAAGAGATTGCAGTGTGAACTGACATAATGGGAAGCAGTTTCCCACCTGGGAATTAGATGAGAATTTTTCATTATATAAGGGATGACACTATCAAGCAACATAAATATGTAAGTATAAAACATACTAATGATGTGCGGTGACAATTCTGTGACCTCTCACTTGCTTCATTGAAGGGGAAGTACAGAGGGCTTCAAAGACAGTTATAGCTCCCTGTTACGTAAGGGTGGAGTTTACGTGAAGACTGCCTTTTCTAAACAAAAAAAAAAGGAAAGGGAATAAATTGAACTAGTGGGGAAGTAAATTGCAAAATATGTGCTGTGCATTATTATAGAGTCTCTCTGAAGGGTGGTGCGATAAACCAAAGATTTGCTGACACTTAGGGAGAAGCACTGACAAGATAATGTTGGCCTTCCTACCCCAAAAGTAGCAACCTGACCAGCTGGATGTTAATTTATCAGAGCTGGCAGAAAAGCACTGGGGAAGACAGTAAGAGGGGAGAAGCATCTTAGTAGAGCAATCACTACAAAAAAACCCCAGACTCATATTCTATGCAGCCATTGGGGCAGTATGCTGGGTAAAAAATAAAAAACAAAGACAATTTTGTTTGAGGGGTCTTGTCTTTTCAGAAGTGCCTTTAAATTGTTGTCTTTTTGCTTGTATTCAAATCTACTTGCATTCTCCTTGAATGATTCCTTGTAGTGAGGCTGAAGACTTTCCTCATGTAGTAACATCTTTTGAAAATTTGTCTTATATTAAACTGTCTTGTTAGGTAAATGAATGGGATGGAAGCATTTTTTCTTCTATTTCTTTTTACTAATTGGGTGATCTTTGAACTCAGCCCTGGCTGGAGAGGAAATGAACTAGCAAGGGGAGAACTGAGGAAAACCAGGGTGTCTTCAAATCACTCTGAGACACAAGAACATAATGTCATGGCAACAGTAGCAAACAGGTTTTGCATATATAGTCTCCTAAACACCACCAGATCCATTTTTCTTCTCTGCTTAAATACACAGTTAGATAACCCTCCCAAGCTGCTCTGAGTTGCTCCCCAACAGAGCCCCAACAGAAATTGCCCTGACTTTTCCTGAGAAGATGTGGAATAATCTCAGTATTTTGCCATGCTAACTAGACATCGCAGGGCTTTGCCAAAACGTGTATGCCAAATGGCCCTGATTTTGGGGGGGTTACCTTGACATGTATCTCTGAGGTTTGGGCTCCTTCTGTTATGTGCTGCACTGGATTCTGTGGTCTCTCTTCACTTGCTCATGCCATAGGGGAAACCACAGCAAAACCAGGCTGAGATGTTCCCATCAGATCTGCTGGTTTGCTGTGTGCAACCACTCCTGAAGCCAAAGGGGGCCTGGGCTGTGACTGTGTGTGAAGGTTCCCTGGTGGTGTCTGTGTGCGTCCTTTTCATGTGGACAACAGTACAACAGAATAAGATGCTGGCAGGAAACTTATGAGGCTTTCAGTATTGGACTTGAGATGGCTTGAGGGAGCCCGCACCACCACTGTGTCAGGCTCTGCTGACTCAGGAAGAGAGTTCACATTTCAGGGTTGTCTGAAGTCCCTTATACCTAGGGAAGAGATATTGGAGTGAAAAGATAAGTTAAAAATAGACAGATTCATGGCACGTGATTCTTAGGAGTTTATTGTGCAGCTGAACATATTAGTCTAGAACGAGGATCCCCGTGTTTCCCATTTACTGCAGGAAATCGCTGATGGTGTAGCAAGGATAATACACACCATGATGCATTTAGGTAGCTGTGCAATGATCCAGTGATTCAGAGTTCTCAGGATCTGAGTCTCCCTTGGGTTACGCTCTTATCTATTGCATAGAAGTTCATGGAACCATGCCAGTGTAAAATTAGTCTGGGATCATAATCAGGCAGGGAGACTTTATTCAAGCCACATTCCAAATCAGAACTGAAATCCCTGTAACAGGAGAGTAGTTTTTTCCAAAAACATTTCTCCATGTTAACACATATATCCCTTTCTGTAAATTTCTTCTGAAATTCAGTTTGGTTTATATACTGTGTGAATGATTGTGTACTGCAGCCATCCTGCACAGTACATGTAGTCTCACCTTCTCATGCTAAGGAGAAAGGATGAGGACTCTTTGCCCCTCTCTGAGCAGGTTGTGGCCAGCAAACTATTGGTACACAAAGGAAGTTTCCTCCAGTCCTTGACAAACAGCAGTTTTCTTGCTCCTTCCTGGTGAAGATCTGTGTTTTGACTGGAAAAATCATCATGCAACAAATACTGATTAATTGTTAATAGTTGATTTTAAAAGGTATTGAACCTGGGGCTATGTTTTAATACTATTATTTATGAGTGGAAGGAGGATTCAGCTGCAGAACTTAAAAGCCAGATAATTTCTCTGGTAGACTTCATAGCTCTGCCCCACAACAATTCTGCCAGGATATATGAAAAATAGCACCACTTGGAGGAAGAGTAGGAAATGGTGGTTGGAGTAAAGGGTGTGGGTTGAGCTAATATTGATGTCCAACATTTTGCATTGTGAAGCCACAGCCTGAAACTCTTGGGGAGAGTCTGCAGAGACACGGGAACCTTGGGCAAAAAAAATGCCAGCAAGACAAGTTTTCAAATTCTAAAACTATCTCAGAGAAAAATAAAATATCTGCTAAGGGGTAAGATAGATATCTATGACTTAAAAGGTTATCCATTCCAAAGAAATGGGAAGAAATTGGTCTTAAATGGCATCTGGCCCAGGTTGGAAAGATACACAGGGGGATCCGGAAACAAACGATGGATGTTATTTGTTTCTTTAGAATAGAACATTTATTGTATTAGTCAGATTAAACAGCAACTGGTTTGTGAAACCTTTGTCAAAGTCTCTGTGCAATTCTACTATAAACTGAAGAAGTTAATTTCAACTTCAGAGTCCCCCCAAAACAAGTTCTGGAAAAGAAATCATTTAGGGTAAAGGAAATTCAAAGTGGCACGTCTGCACCTGGGATATGAACTGTGAAGTCCTATTTTGTGAGAAGATATAGGAAGTTATTCTGGGTGTATGATGGGCAGCAGAGCAGTTTAAAAAGAGGCAACACTATCGCTCCTCAAACAACCATTCACGGAGTAAACCAGCTGGTGTCAGGGACATTCAGCATGGAGACAAGGGACAGGTTCCTTTACATGCATTTCTGAAAGCTACAGAACAAAGCAGCATTGATAACAGAAAAACTGATGGATGGATTGCGAAGAACAAAATTATACAGTAATGCAGAATATTACCAGCAGCTCAAGCATCTGCAGTTGTGAAGATTACTTCATTCAATTTTCTTCAAATAATGCCCATTCCTTTACATATCTCCCTGAATCAGTGGAAGAACTATTTTTCACAGAAGAGCTTGAGAGAAACAAGCATCAGTTGTGGCCATTAATTTTATGAATGATTTGTTGGAAACTGCATTAAATAGCAACATCAGCCCACAAATGAGCTTTGAAATGTTCTTATTCCGAGCCTGTGCAGATGGGCAATTTGCTGTGTAATCAGTTTTCATAGCCACCCTTTCAATCAGGGTCACTTGTCTCATAACCGTGCTCTTGTTTTGCAGGTTTGTATTTCACACCATCTCAGAAACGCTGCATGTACCAGTCCAGTGGCCAAAAAATAGATAATTCAGAAAATAAAATACAGCAAGGTTATATCCAAAAGCACTTTGAACAGGGGTCTCAGCAAATATAATACTCTGGGAGTGTCAGTAAAAGAGAGAGACATAGCTGAAGAAGAGCTATCTAGCAACCAGTAAGTGACAGAGCCTGAGATTGTTATTCCAGCTATTCTGTGAAACATGTACATGTGTGTTGTAACCCAAGTAAATTACAACAGTGGTATTCTTGTATGCAATTAAAAAGAAGTCTCATGTGAAAGTAAAAGAGTGATATGGCAGCTATGTAAATTTAGGATGATGCCACCCAAAACACTTTATGGCTCTCCTATCACTTAGACACTGCATGGGAGAACATACAGAGATTAACCACCAAAGTGGTACTGAGATCAGAGTATAAAACATATGGGAAAATATCAGAGGAACTGAATTTATACAGAGATCACTCACTGGGGACATTACCAATATGTAGAAGTGCCTTTAATGAAGTAAGGGAATTCTTCACATTAGTACAAGAAGGTAGAACAAGAAGCAGCAGCCTCAAACAAAGGAAGAAAAAGTTTAGGTTAGATACCGTGATTTTTTCCCTTAAAACAGACAAGCTGGGTATTGAAATAGGCTGCCCACAGAGAGGCTATCTCCTCTTAAGGATTCCTCATATGAATGAGACTAGATAAAACTTCACGTGAGGGGGAATGACACAGCCATGCAACGTGGAGGTGTCAGTTTGAGCCCTGCCAACTCTCCTAAACCAAGAAGTCACCTCTGGAAGAAGTGGAGAGGGGTGGCACATGTGCTGTGCCCCTCGAGCACCCGCAGTGTGAGGAAACTCCAGTAGTTGCTCACAGAAGAGGGGTAACACTATCAGACCAGTAGCTCCTACAACCTCCATAATGGTCAGGTGAGGCACCCCATGCATTTCTGAGGATTTGGACGACTCAGGAGTCTTTTTCCAGTCTTTTGTCCTTGGTTCCAAATGGACTATAAATTACATATCTTAGTGTGTAAAGACTATTAATTCACTCAGTGATGCAATAAAGAAATGAAAGGCCAGGAGGAACAGACAAAAAAATTCCAGTGAAATGAAGACTCGTACATGGCACCTGTATTGAATTTTCTCATGTGGGAATTTCGAAGTACCTTTAAATAGCATAGGAAATTCATGATAGACTCGGTCTGAGGGAATTTTCTCTGTGAGTTGAGAATGGTTGGATTTTTTCCAAGTAGTGAAAGTACATGTAAATAATCTCAAGAAGAGATACAGATTTTTCCTACTGCTCTGCACCACTTTTTGGTTCCCTACACACAAAATCTGAAGGGGTTTTGTATATTTTGTGTGTTTGTATATTGACATCTATTCCCTCAGCAAGGGTGTTTCCCTTTTTTTTTCCACAAGCCTAGTTAAACACAGCTCGAAAGATTGAAGAAACAAAACTGCTGTTGCAGAAACCTCTAGAAAGTACAAACCGAGATTGTATTTATATCTGATGCCTCAGAGGTAAAAGCTCGACTGTGCCCCATTAGAAATATTCCATTTGCAAGGCACCCTTCTAGCCCTGTTAACTTGTAAACTTGGACTATAAATAGGTCATTCTGTGCATGCTTTCTGTCCCAGGACATGAGTTTGGTGCATTTTTTTCTGGAGAAGGTGATAAGGAAAAAGGTAGTTTCCCCTGGTTACTCTGCTGGTTGCTTTTTTTCCAGTTGTTTTAAAGGCAACCCTTTTGAAATCACTCTCGGAGGTTCAGAACACTAGAAAAGATACAGGCAGAGAGATTAACAGGCAGTATAGTGCAGGTGGGGCACTGAAAGACACAGGATAATACAATGTATCACACGAATTTAACCAGAGCTAGAGGGTATCTCTCTGCCAAGCATGATTTGATCCATGTGGACACATACACACGTACATGTGCACACACAGATGCGAGCGTATGCGCGTGTGTGCGACAGAAATTTCTCCTGTGCTTCCTACTGAGGGTATTCGCTGGAAATGATGTATGAAATGAAATCCCCATGCTCACGGCACGCAGGGAATATCAGGCAGAACTCCGCAATCGCTGCAGAGATGGGCTTTGCTATTGGCAGATCAAAGGCAGCCAGAAGAGCAAACCAACCTGAAAGACTCTGGGGAAAACAAATATTTTTTTTTAAGTTATAAAATAATGTTCCCACCCTTTTAATATCATTTCTCCCATTTTCTCTCCCTCTGGCATTCCCCTGGGCAGCCAGCTACATTAGCTGGAGCCTTAGAGAGATAAGAGCCCTCCCCACACGTATTTCCCCTTAAAAGCCCTTCACAATGTGTTAAAATTACATTTTGAATAACACTTTCTAGCTTTTTTAATTAATTTTTTAACGTGTTTTTACCATCTGAGGTTTCTTCTTAGCAATAGTAGTGGGCAGTCATATGGGAAAGAGGGGGTTGTCCTCTTTTCTCTCCCACACTTACCAGTACCATGCATTCGATGTTGCCTCTTTGAAACCCAAAATAAATAAAACCATGTCCCAGCTATGCCATGAGTTGTAAGGGGAACCTGTGACAAAAGGTGTGGCTTCCCCAGGCCTTCCCATCGTCTATCCCTGGGCCATGGGAAACCCTCCACGGGAGGGAGGAGGTATGGACGTACCCTCTTCTGGGGTAGTGGGGTTTCCCTCCACCCATTGCTGGTGCTCAAGCACACCTTAGCATTTCCAGGCTGCTCCGTCCGTGGTGGGATCATTTCAGCTTGGCTATATGTTGCTGAAGAAGGACGTTTATTTATAATACGCGGTGTAGGAAATTAGGCCATTGTACTTCTGCACAGGGGAAAGATTCATAAAAAGTCACACAGAATTATTCTTATATAAGTGACAATGACATCGTTGTAAGGAGGAAGCAGAACTTTATTTGTCTTACTTAAAATGATATATAGAGCACTTGTCTGTTTATTCCACTGCAAACAGCTTCTGCAAAAACAGCGGTAATTCCCTAGGGGGTTCTGCTGATAGTTATAAGTTACTTGAGCAAAATCTCTCAAGTGAGATACTGCCTTACAGGTAGCCATTATTTTAGATTCAAAGGGCTTTTTGTTGTGTTTGTTTGTTTGTTTGTTTTTTAAAATTATGTTCCGTGTAATGCTGCTTTTTAAAATATAAATTGTGTCATAACATTGCTACTTTTGAAGCGGGTAAGTATCTGTATCCAAATCAAAGGATGCACGGCCAAAGGAGAAACCAGTCAATAAATTGGCTTCACAATCAAATCTGGCTCAGGTTAAAGCAAAGTTAGTTTGATGGATTCAGCTGAAACCTAGTAAATAGCAGCCTACATAATTAAGCTGCTCTACCTTCATGCAGTCTCCCTGGAAGCTTATGGGCATCTCTAAGGCACAAGAGTGACAATCAGTAGCTAAGCCGAGGAAATGAACAGGCAATATTGCCCACCCAGACGTCATTCCTTACCCCCCATTACCATTGTCTCACCTCTCAAAAGGATTAGCAAAATTTGTCTTCGATTCTTTGACGGGACTGCAGCATCCTTCTCTAATTTAAGAATGGATTCTGGGTCTGAAAATCAAATAACTGATATTATTCAACGGGCAAAAAATCAACACTGAAACTTGGTCTTTCTTTCTCATTTATGCAAGCTTATGAGCCTATTGTCTACAAAGTTGCAGCCTTCAGCAGCACATTTGGAGGGTGTTTTTAAACAGATGACAGGAAGAAAAAAAAAAAAGTGAGGGATAAAAAGAAGTCTTGTAGTCCTCACAAACGTACTGCCTTTTTTTTCCAGGGGGTAGGAAAGAGAGTAATGAATTCTTTGACGAGGCCAAAAGGAATGGGAATTGACACTGAAGCTGACATGTGTTTTCACCATATTCTTATTATTAATTAATTGCAATCATCAAACTATTTCTCAAAGTAACTCAGCTTTCCATAGCTCATTTTCATTCTTGACTGATATTTTTCTGGTTGCTCAGCAAGAATGAAAAGTGCAAGGTTTGAGTTTCTTTTTAGTGTTTTAGTCCCAAAAAAAGAATTTTCAAAAGTTGAAAATGTATGAAGATTGGCTTAATTTATTCAATGGGAAAAAAAATCCAAAACTAAATTAATTTCCAGGAAATTAATGCAAAGTTTCTAATTTACTTTGAGAAGTCATCATCATTTCTTGATTATTTTTGGTTCTTTGGTGACCCAGAGAAATTCTCTTTCACTATGACAAAGCTTCTTTTTCAGTAAAAAATGGTAATAATAATTACCTGCTTCACAGCGGTGTGGTAAGATTTAGTTAATTAGTGTTTTCAAAGTGCTTTGAGATCCTAGGACGGAAGATGCAATAGAAATGCAAAGTATTATTATTATTCAGAGTTAACAACCAAATTTCAACCATTTGCACTTATCCATCTTAACAGCATGTACTCAAGGGAAGAAAACACATAACTTGTCAGCAGACAGTCCTCTTAATGTGGGTTATAAAACCACCTTCTTGATTACCATCTGGAGTAACATTCACAAGTGAGGGATAGCAGATGTGTGCGCGTGGAGAGATGCATCCCACTTCCCCAATCCATCGGACACATCAGCGTTGCCGTACTGTAACCATCCAGCCCAGTACTACCCCTCTGACGCCAGCCAGCTCTTGATGCTGGAGGGCAAACAAGAGCCACTCTTGCCTTTCCCTCCATCTCTTCAGTGAAAAAAGCAACAAAAAACACAAGCAAACTCCCTTTTCCTCCTTCCACTTCCCTCTTTCATAATAACAACTCAGCAGCCAACTGTGCAAAGCTCAACAGTGGATGAAAATGTCTTCCTGACCCCTGTGTGCAATTAGTTTCCTCCCAGGAGCATGAGATTTGATTATTTTTGCCGTTATCTTCGCTTGTACAGCCACAAGTGTTATTATCTCTTCTCCATTTTTCAGATAGGCTTTTTTTTTTCCCCTTGAAGATTAGCCTGAACCTTCCAGAGTCCTTGCAGCGAGGTGCCCTGCGGTGCCCCGCAGAGATGTGCTGCCTCCATAGCAGGAAGCAGCACCAGTCTGCAGTTGGCTTTTGCAACCCTTCTGGCCCCCCAGACCTCTCCAGAGGCCTGCAGGGCAGGGGTGGGAATCCCTACAAGGATGTGGAGGCAGAGGATCTTTGTGAGCGATGTGCAGAAGAGAAATTTACTGGGATTTAATGTTAAGAAGTGGGTGGCTTGACTTAATTTAATTCTGCTCAGATTCTGCTGCCATCCTGCCCCTTTTAAGAGGATGAGGTGGTGGGCACATGAAAAGAGCCATTATGCAACTCTTACCTTTGGAAAGCCAGCACTGAGCAGGTGTGGTTTAGTGGAATGCAAAGTGCATGGTCCTGGTGCCATTTTATTTGCATGCCTTGGGTGGGAATAAATTGAAAGCAATCCTGCCCTCAGGACAGAAACATCAGCCCTCCCAAGCACCACACAGCATGCCAAAGGGTCCACCCAAAAAAGCAGCCTGGGTGGAGAGCAAGCACACGTGGTTGCTAAGGATGGCATGGGCTGCATCATCAGAAAGGTTTGTGCAATGTTATCCAGAAGTTCAGGTCCGGCACAGGAATTCCCAGAGGTGCTGTGTCCAAGATGCCATCCTTTTCATGGCTGCTCTCTCTGCCACTCTGTGTTTTATGGGCAGGTGGGGCCAATAAAACAGCTCCCACTTTTAGGGGGTGACTTTCTGCTGACACCAGTGGGCTTTGCATCAGGCCCCTGCTCTAAGTCAGGCGCTGACATTTTCAAACTTCGGGCTAGGAGTGCTGGAATACTAAATCCAGTGCCAAAGAACTGCCGTAAGAAACGCGCTAACAAAATATTTATGAAATGAGCCACTTCCTTATTTGACTTTCAAATTGCGTTAAAGAGAAAAAGATTTATAGGTGACAGAAAACAATATTAAAGTCAATCAAATGCACAGAAGCCCCTGGATCCCCAGGATGCCACTCAGGCTAGTGACAGGCTATTTTAAGTCAGTGAATCTGCTTTGTTGCCGTGATCTCAAAAAGCAGGAGAAAAGCCTGTTTTGGCTGAGCAAGTCTCTTTGTGCTGCCACGTGGCTTTTTCGGTGGTGAGCCAGGGTTCAAAGGAGCATGGTGTATCTATCACTGCCATAGTTAATCCTATCATTAGAAGATATAAGCAGCCTTCTCCCACATTAGCAATGTTTACCTCATATTGCTCTAGCATTCATTTTCACTAATATGGTACAAAAGTGTAATGATGTATAAGTGTTTTTTAATGTTAAGTAAGTGAATACAGGTGGGTAATTTACCACTGGCTCTATACAGATTGGAGCTGGCATTTCAGTAGAAAGACTCTGGACTCTTTTTTCTGTGTTTTTAATATATAATTTTTTTTTTTCAGTGTCTGCTACTACTGTTCTAGTTTATGCCACTAAGTCAAAGCTGTAAGTGCCAGTTGTTTTGGAGCCAGCAGAATGAAATGTTTGTTTAGAAAGCTTTCAATTAACCATGGAATGAGTAGGTTTGAAGTGGAAGCAGGTATTCTTTATTTGCATTTGTGTTAAGAATTAATACTTTGTTTGTGCAAATTACTTAGGAACAAGTGTGTGCTCCTGGGGCATGATCTCTCTTGGAAGAATAAACCCTAAAATGGACCAGTGGTTTCTGTGTTGCAAGATGGAGAATGCACAGGTTTCACACCAAATTTATTGGTTATCCCATTTTTACTTTCAGTGTAGACTATGTTCTTAGTCATTCATTCCTATTGATATACTAAAGCCCAGAAACTCAAACGAAAGATTCACTCCATGAAAAAAAACCCTAAAAAATTAAAACATGGACAGAGAGAGTTTGGACCAGCAACCCGACCATCCACTCATGGATGGTTCCCTACGTAACGAATGGACAGGAGCTCAGGAAGCAGTGAAGCCCACGGGCTTTGTGGGGTCGCACAGGTCAGACCCCACAGGGAGACCCGCATCCGTGTGGCTTCTCACGCGCAGGATCGGACTTCATTTCCACTTCAAGGGAGTTCTGACTCCCAAGCTAGTGTTGCAAGATTATTTCTTCTTTTTTTTTTTCCCTCTTCTCCTTTTTTTAGAATTGCTTTCTTCGAAACGTTTTCCTCAGTAGTAATTGCTGCTAAAATTTCACAGAACTTTTGCAAAAGTGACAGCCTAATTCTAGAAAATTTCAAACATTTAAAAGGCATTTGTACAGAATTTTGGTGATGAAAAGCTTTATTGGTGAAGTTTTGCTCACTGAAGTTAGCTAGGTAATTTTTGCAAATCAGAGGACTGAAAGTTGAGTATGCTCTGCTTCCATGCATTTTCTTGCTATATTTGGCATAACTGGAGGAAAAATTGTATATCAGAGATTCTGTTTTAAGGCACCAGATGGGGATTTCAAAGACCTTAGAAACGGCGTTGAAAGTATTTACTTAAGATTAAGAAATTTCCAGTGAAAACCCCAATAAAAAAAAAGTATCTGGTAGCTTAAAACAGTTTTTCATGTTTGCTTTTGCACTAAATCAGGGTGCTAATTGGTATGGCAAAAAAGTGATGGCATTTTACAGAGTCTCCCTGTTATGTACTTGAAAAAGACCTAGATGTTTCCAGGTGAGCTTCTGCTCCATGGGGATCAGAAGAGTCCTCCTGTGAGAGGTGGGTGCAGCCTTCTCCTGGGAAGCCCGTGCACCCACAGCGACTGCGTGCACATCTGCTCCGGAGAGCTCACCAGCAAAAAGGCCAACAAAACCTGCTGTGAGTGAACACGACCATGGATATTCAAAGCATCCCTCAAAAGGAAAAGGATGCACAGCTCTGTGGAGCTGATGGGGGCCACAGGTCTTTGCTATCTGGTGATCCTGTGCGTGGAGCTATCCAGGGGTGAGGACCGCCATCCTCGCTCCCGGCCCAGCTACAGCTCCATTCCATTCCCAGCCCTCTCCTTCCTTTCCTTCAGGCTGTAGCCTTTCTTTGTTATTTTCCTCTGGGGCTGCAATTTTTCCCGGCTAGCCACAGACAGTATATAAAACACATTTTACTAAAGTTCTTCCAACAAAAACTTCATTGAAACAACTTTTAAAGTTGTGAAAAAAATAACAGGAAATTCACACTTAGGCCCTTGAGGATGAAACATGACATATGTCTTCCAACACATAGGCACAATGGGGTGCGCTATAAAAGTAAATAAGGATCACACCATGGTGCCTAGCTGTTGGAGGACATGCCTTTTGCCATTAAGTTATCATTTCCTTACTTTTTTTGTCCAAACTCCCATGTACTTTTAATTGTTGACTCCAGCGACTAAATTAATCTTCTTTCTTTTATTTTAATAAAGCAATGTGTGACCTGCCTTAAGGTTAGAGACTAAAAATTAGCACAAGCATTAACATTTAATATACCAACCAAAATGAAGATTTACATTGCAAACGGATAGGCAGTCTAAATTTAGGCTGCTCACAAAATGAGGCTATACACAAATGTATTTCATTAATTATATATGTCTAGGAGAACTTAAATACAGCCAACATTTATGCACACTGAGTACATGTGCCAGAAATGTTATAGTCTTGCAGTGGTGAGTGCAGTTTTAATTTGCATGTGCAGTGTGTTTTTTCAATAAAAAAGGGAAAATTCCCTATAATCTGCACATGCTTTCATTCTCCATTTAAAATATTGGCAAAAAACATCTTGGTAGTAATGATCATAGACTTCACTATTAATATCCAAGATGCATTTCACTCATTTGAAAGCCTCCCTTGTGAAATATTAGCACCCATTTGGAATCTTTTCATTCTCCAAAATGATCAGCTCTGGGGATTTCCTTCCCATCGGGGGTTCTGTTGTATTTTTAAGGCCAAGTCATTCCTCAGAACACGGCAGAGAGGTAGAAACACCATTAACTATCATCGGGTTGCTATCCCACATGACAATATCACATTACTTATTACTGGAATGCGCTTGTGAATTCTTTTTTAAGAGGCCCATTTACAGATGAAAGTGTGCACCCCAAGAGCCTCAGGCTTCTGCAGGAGAGCCAGCCTTGGTAAAAAGACCTCCTCCTAGATCTGCAGAGATTCACTGCATCTTGCCATTTCTGCAAAACCCAAATCTTTAAACGCCCTGTATTTTTACCCAATAAATGGAACAGCAACTTACCCTTGAGCTAACTTGAGGATACAAACTTGAGGATGACCATCACTCTCAGGTTAAAAAATGTTTCTTCAAACTCCTACCTGACCATGCCCACTTTCACATTGGAAGGGGTTAGCTGCTGAACCAGCAATCTGTTGCTGGGTCTGGGGTACTTATCCTGCATGCTGGGCTGGGGGTAGGTGTGCTGCGTTTGTAACCCATCTGATTTCCATGCATGGGTCCTATCTGCAGAGGGACATACCCTTCCACTCTGCTGGGAATTCAGGACTAGAAAGGAAGGTAACTGACAACCTTAACTAAAGGGGACATAAACATACCTGTAAATTGTGGAGTAAACAGCTGCTGAGTGATTAAAAACTAAGTAAAGCTGAACCACTTATTCCGTTTTTAAAGCTGTTTGCTGCAAGCATCCTGCAAAGTGACAGATTTTTTCTGCCATATAACAAAACATAAAATGAAAGGAGCTTTTCTTACTTCATGACAGCTTAAAAGTGCTGTGCTGACTTTTTTCCCTCATACTCTGGAGTGGTGTCACTTCAGGAGAATAGCTGTGCCAGGAGGGACCAGCGTGTGAGAGGGGCCCATCTCCACTCGAATGGCTCACAGCATTGCAGAGATGAGACTGACCCTTCAACAAAGGAAACTGGAAGTTAAATACTGACAATGAAAAGCTCCCAGGGTCAGGTCTCTTACAGAAAAGCATGTTTTGCAAGAGTGTGTCCAAAAAGAAGGATGCCCAGGATAGCATGGGCACACTGTGCTTCCAGTGATGAGCACAAGCTCCTGAAAGCCACCCCACACATCAGTACTGCCCCTGGGGCAGTGTCTGCTATAAGCAGCAGATCACAGTCTAACCCTGAATGGCAATTGTAAATATACTTCCTGTATTTCTGAGGAAAGCTCTAACACCCTTTTAAGTTTATCTACTATATACAGAGGAACCAGAGCCCTCACTAATGAACTATCATGGGTCACCAGAAAGTTGCCCATCAAAACTGAGAAATACTAGACACAACCTTTACCACAGAGGGTCTGAGAGATGTTTATCTACATCTAACATCCTGTCTATTAAAAGCTCTTTTTAACCATTGCTCAGAAATTATGTGAGAAGAAAAGACTTACAGACCTGGTCCTTTGCCTCTCAGGTTAATGCAAAACACTGTCCACCGAGGGAGCAAGAGCCATCTTCTGTCTTTAGAGGATGGGAGCAGTTCCTCATAGGAAAAGGATGATGCACTGCCTTATACTTAGGCTGTCCGAAGAAAGCGGGGGCCATCAGATAAGGAAGGAAACCTTCCTCTCCACCCTTGCAAGAGCGACGCAGATCCAGACACCAGGGCTGAGCAGCATCTGCTTATCATTTTGGCCAGCTCCATAGTAGTTGTCACATGGTATCTGGAGAGGAAAAGAGTGTGTCTAGGAAAGCGGCTAGACCACTAAAGAAAAGGAGTTTGCTGTTCTTATGTGAGGCTGTTTCTTGGGAAAGAGATCAGCAGAGCAGATGAAACTTCAGAATGAGAATCATGGGACATGAAGGCTCCTTCCTGAAACTACTTGGAAGCCAAGACACTGGGATCCAATCATTGACATTTCTGTCTTATTGCTAGCAGATGCGCAGCAGAGCTTAGTTTGACAAAGGGATGAGCATGAGATAAAGTAATGGGAAACTGTCTGAAGGAATTTGAAGAGGCATTTGGGGCTGGAGTGACATGATGCTTTCTATTTACGAGGAGTTTTGATCAGAATCCTATCTGAATCAGAGTTCAAGGCTGATGTTTGAAAAAGGTTGGAATTTCACTTTAAAGTTTTGATTCAAATCAGCTCCGAGTCTGAGCAAGAGCACATCATGAACTTTTACTCAAATAAACTGATGAGTTTCACGTAGAATCTGCAGTGCTGCCTACTACCAACATTTATTATTCATAATAAATGAGTATTATTAATTTCTTTTCTTATCTATCATACCATCTCTTAATCTTGGGGCAGCTTTCTGATGGATAGATAAAGCTTCTACCCTCTCCTTCAAGCTTCTCCTTAAGGCAAACTTCCACTTCCACTGAGTTAAGCAATAGCAAGTTGGGGAAATAGGGAGGTAAGGGGAATATTCAATATATATAACTGGACCTCCTGCAAAGCTTTTTGCACGTATACCTGAGAAGTAATACACTCTATACTTGTCTCACAGACTTTCATGCATTTCTCAACTGCCTAAACTGTTAGCAGCTAACTCAGTGACTAAGAGCTTTCTGCTGTTCTGTAACAGCTGGATATGAGGATTGTATGAGAAGCACAGCACCTGCAAAGCACAGCAGCCTGTCACAGATGACTCAAAGTGAGATGGGGTCTAGACCTCAGAGCCCCACTGAATGGAAGAGCTGGGTCCCTGAGAGGATGGGAAGAAGGAGTCTCTGACAGTTCATCCTTCGGGAGTAGCATGAAGAGCTGAATATGCTTCTGGGGCAGAATAAGCTTCTGCTCCTTTTCTTGCAGGTGTGGCATGGAAAGGACTTTACTGCAATGACTGCCTGCCCACAGACTTCTCAAAGTCAGCTGCTTCACAAGGTAATCCCTGCTCACTTAGCCTCTGCCTAAATTGCCTATGCCAGGAGAAGAAGATGGGTCTCCCTATTTTTATCCCCTTCTCATGCTCCTGTGGCACTGGGGCGGCTTCTTCATGCCCTTGCTGGAGCCCCAGAAGTTTAACAGCTGGGTCTCTGCTGGGTGCTTTCTCAGAGGTGATCAGTCACTCCACTCCACTGGCCTCTCCTTCCCACCCCTCTGCCTGGCTTCACAGCTATCAGGCAGCTCCTGCCTCAGTACTGTTCACAGACTCTCCTTCTCTCATCTCAGTATTTTATCTCTTTCTGTGGGAGGTAGCTGGTTACGAAGAGCCCCTGCTGCTCTTTTTTTCCTCAGAGCTGGATTTTCTAGGGCAGATCTCTGATCTCAGGTTGTTTGTGGGTGAAAGAATTGGTCATGCTGGATATTTGGCTTTGCTCCCAAGAAGACATACCTTCCCTGGGATCTTTGGCTAAAGAATTTTTACATCAACCTACTGCTCTTATATTCTGAATCATTGACCACCTGCCCAGAGGACCTGTTGTTCTTCAGGTAGAGTGGGATAAGCTGAGCAGCCCCAGCCACTCTGACTGCATCCCAAGCATGGTAAGGTAGCATTATGTCTGCTTCTTGAAACTGCAAAATGAATAAGAAATAGGGAGATGATACTGACCTCACAGTCAATGTCCCTTTCATGAACCGAGTCTCTTGGTTTATAACCCAGTACACAGCTTGTTGCTATAAATATCTCAGTGATCCAGTAAGAAAACAAGGGACATAAAGAGACGTGAGGATTTTGTCTTCCTTGTAGCTCACCAAGAAAGTGTGATTTACAGCGAGACCAGCATTGTTATACATTTAAAGCAGGCAGTCCTTGTAGTCAGCAACTTGTGATGGTAAAATGTGAGTGCTGCCTGAATATTCTCTCCGGTACCAACGTGCAGGCTGCAGCCCCAGCCCATGCAGCAGGGACAGCGAGCACAAGAGGAGGAAGGGAAGCAGCACAGGATTGCCGTGTCTGTCCTTGGACAGAGTTCCCAATGCCTTTTGTGTTCTCTTCTTCAGTCCTGAGTGTTGCTTGAAGTTTTAGGCGGGAGGGATTGTTGCGGCTGCAATGACAGCTGTGTGTGCTGGGTATTAAAGCACTTGTTATCATAGATACTTCAGGTTTTGTTGCTACCATAAATGCACTTTCAGAAGAGTTATTGATGTTTACAGGCATGGCCTTGCATATAGAATTTTAGGTCACTGATGATCTTCTATATTAGAAGACATAAAGGATAACTTTGAATAATGACAAAATGTAACATTTCCTTCCAATTTCAGCTCTGCTAATTGTCTATAATGTGATAAAAGTCTCTGATAACAGCCTTTCAATTGCCTAAAAATATTCATTCTGGTTTTTGGGAGCTGTTCACTGAAAAGGTCTGTCTTCACGGACACCCGTCGGAGAAACCTTGTAACTTCACTGTTGCCTTAGTTTGCATTTGGACATCAAGCTAAGAAGATTAAACTATGCACAGATTGCAATTATGCACACATTTAAGGCTGGAAAAATAACCACTGACTCATTAAAAAGCTTGATTCTACTCCATGACGAAGAGAACTGGGTGTGTTGTTTCTTTCTAGAGGCCCTTTCCGAGCTCCCACGCAGATAAAGCAATTTGCTCTCGCACTGGAGGACAGGTGAAAATTTGTTCTTGCCTGTAGCAGCTGGATGTGATCTCTGTATTAGGAGGCCTGTATTAAAAATGCTCACACAGCAGTGCTAATCTTGGGGGGAGGTTTCAGATAGGGCTGGGCAGGCAAACTGCAGAAAAGTAATATAAAGTGAAGAGCAATCACCTAGAAATTTCTGTTTAACACTTTCAAAGTGCTGGATAGCCATAAAGGTCACATTCCAAAGGAGGAACCTTCCCGTTGGAGGGAAGACCCAATCTCCCAGGGTAAAGACACTGGGAACTGCACAGTCGTGCACCCAGAGGGAGCCTGGAGCAGGACAGGAGCCCAAGGGAAACCTGTCTCCCCCAGCAAGGACACTGGTGCACAGGGCAGCTGTGTCACTCTTACCTAACACAACCTGCTGTACTAATGCCAACAGTGGCACTTGAAACACTGTGTCTTCAAACACTCCCATTTTGTTATCTTGTCCTCTGCACCGTTTTTATTTAGAACTATTGAGAAAGATGAAGAAAATGCACTAACTACTTAAAACTTGCTGAGCTGCGGAGGAAAATACCATCTCTAAATCACATATCCCTTTTTTCTCTCCCCTGTGTTTGCCTTGCCCGATTTGACTGCAGGTATCTTTGCAGCAAGTCCCATCTGCTAAACTATGTTCAAGCTTCCTTGTAAAAACCATCCTTTTTGTCCACTGAAAATTAGACACTTTCTTTACTATACACAGCTAGCAATGAAAAAGAGAAAGACATGTTCACACAACTTTTTGTCTTGTTAGCATCACACAGAAATTTTACCAGATCAAAGAAAATTCAATCTTCTTCCTTCACTTTTTTAGTCTGTTTCAGTACAGATGCTGCAATGTGAGCAGGCATCAGTGGAACACAGTGGGAACTTAAAGATGAGAGGCTGGAAAGGGTAACTCTGTCTTGGCAGAGAAGGTCCGAGGGAGTCTTTATACCCTCAGATATTCCAGGAAAAATATAATTCATCCCACCTGACTGTCGCACTTTTGTTGTAGACAGTCACCTCTCTCTATGTAGGCACCCTTTGGAGATAAAGGAAGGAAGTAGGCATTTTCTCCTAAGATTTAGATTAGATGTCTGGAGGAAAACATTTACTCAGAGGGTGGTGAGGCACTGGAACAGGTTGTCAAGAGAAATTGTGGATGCCCTGATCCTGGAAGTGTTCAAGGCCTGGAGGGAGGGGGCCCTGGGCAACCTGATCTAGTGGGTGGCATCCGTGCCCATGGCAGGGGGGTTGGAACTAGACAATCTTTAAGGTCTCTTCCAGCCCAACCTATTCCATGATTTTATGACTTCAACAGTACTGCTCATCACCCCTGGTCTTGACTCTACTTTAGGAACTACAGTTTGGATCCTTTTGTTTTTCCTTCTCACAGGAAGGTCTTTCAGATCTAGATATTGAGTCTGGGAATGTCTAAAGTGAACAGTGAAGTCTCACTTCAACTATGTATGTACCAGCTCCTGTATAGTTTGGAAAAAAGGGTGTTGTGGGAGGCAAGGTTTTGGAAGATAAACCATTATATCAATCTATATGTCCACTGTGAGGATGCTACAGATGTGACTGCAAGAAGTGATCCTGTTAATAAAGAGAAGGTTTATTCCTACTGACATGGAATCCATATGGTACATGAATATGATGCCAGTGAAATCCACAGGACACAAGGAAATGTGATTAACTGCTAAACACAATAGCCTGGAAGATTACAAAAAGAGCTTCACAATCCACGCTCTAGAATTATCTTGGCATTGCTCATCAGAACAATGACCCCCCGACGTTTCACAGACCCTTATGACATCCATAATCTCTTGTACAGTCCCTCACTCCACAGCAAGTTATAGTTGTTGTTTTTCTGCTATTGTATCTATAATCTGCTGCAAGGTGGTGAAAAATCTCTTTTGGCCTGCGTGAAGCAAATGTTGTGCTGATCCTTCTGGGTGAGCTGTTGATTGCAGGGGTGAGTGCCTGCTCTTGGAAAAGGCTGGACAAAATGACACTCTTAATTCCTTCGATGTTCCGCGTTCCTGACGTTCCTAGCTACTGGAAGAGAGGACAGATACCAACCAAATATTGCCTTCATGGTCCAGCATAAACATTGTGACAGGCAGTGCTTACACCAGGAAAAAACCTCAGGCTATGAACAGCAGGAAAGGGATAAATAATCATGCAATGTCTGAATGTGTCAGGTCTCAGAAGGGGAAGAAAACAGCAATGCTTGCAGAGTCTAAGGGCATTGAGCTGCCCAGTGGAGAGAAGGCTGTCTACCAACAGGCTGTTGACAGATTTGGAGACTCAATTACCACACATGGCAGAAGAAAGAAACTAGACAGTTGCAGCTATGCTATTAGACTGATGACCAATTATATCCCAGCTGGATTGTTTAACAGCTGGAAGATATTTCCAACAACACTGATAAGTCATGATGTTAGGCAGAAGAAGTATGACCAAGTGCTGGCAACGTGCAGTCTAAACTATTTTGACATCAGTGGGAAATATGCATTGCTGAAGAGAAACCAATAAACATGAGCCATTATCACTTGACTATTTTTATACAATATGCTGGGGGAAAGGGGAAGGAGGTCACCGACTGCTGGGTCACTGGTAGAGCGGTGGTTTAATCACAGCATAACACCAAAATGCAATTGAGAGAGAAGGCATGGCCCAAGCCAGCATTCTAGCAGCTGATAGAGACATATTTATCAGACCACGGCAGCCTGAGGGCAACATGAAATTAGATCCTCAAGGGAAGCCCTTGGAAAATGCAAAAACACAAGATCTCATTGACTCTGGTTGAGCTTCTGCAGAAAGAAGCAGCAACACCACAATGATGTTTCTGTACAGCCACTAAGATTAGCAGAGCACAAATCAGCAGCCCTTGGATGATACAGACGAAATGGAAGAAGTTACTGGGAAGAAGTCCCTCTCCACTACCCTCTGTTGATGACAATGTCTGAGTTACCAAAGGTGAAAGTGTTACCATTGGTGTAGTTAGAAGCCTGTTCTGGCACACTCTTGAGGAAAGGAGAGAGAAATAATACATTCACCTTCCTGACCGACTTTTGTTCACTTTTTGGCAACAGGCAAATGGACCTAGAGCACTTCTGATAAGAACTACACGAAAGAAGTTGTAAGAGAGAAGAGTTTGAAGGAGGCTCCAGGAAATCTGTATATGTCCATGTGACTGTCATGTTAACAGAATTTGCTTCACGTTCATTTTAGATCTCTAGTCAAAAATCTGCTTCATTTTACAAATGTGAACTTCTTATGTGGTGTTAGCAATAGGCAATACAGGGGACAGGTTAACACAAGAGGTTACATATTAAATGGGTGTAAACATTTTTCTGACTTTCAATACAAAAGTTGCCAAAATGTGGCATGTGGTAGAGATAACAGGTTACACTTTATTGGCTCTCTCCCTTTTTCTCAGCTGCTGAATTTCATTAAAAGATGGCTAAAATGCATTAATTACTTCCTTAATATTCCTGTAATTGCTATTGCTTTGCCACAGGGAGGATACATGACAGGAAGTAGAAGAGGAGGTGATCTTTTTAGGTCGGAGAATAGGAAGGGAAGTGTTCATCAGTCAGTCCCATTAAGATGTGATCCCAGATGATAAAGGAGTTTAAGGACCCCTGCTGCTTTAGCACCTCTCTGTGTTTTCATTATTGTAGCTAGAGAATGAACTGTCAGGCTCGCAGAGAGACTGCTTTGTTGCTGAGCTAGTCCTTGATTTCATCAGTTTTACAGCTTTGTAACATTGCTGATTTCAGCAGAACCATCCTCAATTTCCACCAGCATAAAGGAAGGGGGACTTTGTCACTGAGGCCCAGTAATATCTTTCAATGCTGATTTTTTTGTTTTCAGAAGGTGAAGACATAAAGCTGTCGTAGCACAGGAGGCAACAGCCTTCCTGTGGCATCAGCTGTCAGCATCAAATGCTTGGTCTGTCTTTACTGGTTTGTGCTTCTCCAGCCATTCCAGGAGGAGTTACCTTGCTCCTGACTAGGGGCAGGGCTGGACTGTATCGGCACCTACCAGAGAGCTCGATGCGTGCTGCTCAGCACTGAGGCAGCAGCTCACACTGCTGTCTGCTGACGTTCACAGGAGCGGTGCAGCCTTCTCGCTCAGCGTACCACGCTGCAGGTGGGTTGCAGAAGCTGCAGCCCTGAGGCGCGTCTTTTCGAAATTCATCCTTAGCTTTGTGTCTTGAAGTAGAACTTGGATGAACCAGTTCACAAAAGTCTGAAAGGTCTCCCGCTGGCCCACAAGTGATCAGTATTATTGTTATAAGGTGCTTTAGCTGGAAGGTGACGCTAACAGGGCTTTACTAAACACTAACAGGAAGATAAAAAACAACCTGTCTATTTGGATACTGTTTATTAAATATGCACGTAAGCAAGTTTTTAAAACCTTTCCCCCTTTTTCAGTACATTTATATCTGATAGCAATGCTGAGTTCTGACTGTGATAAAAATATAGGTGATTGTAGCTTTTCCACAGGTGTACAAAGCGTAGCTGCACTGAGTCTGCTCCTTCCACTTTGTTCACCAGACTGCTGTATCCTTGTGTGGTGAGCTCCTTGGAACAGGAGCTCTCTCTGTAGTTACAGCTGTGCTTCACTTACTTAAAAAAGGAATCATTAAGTAGCACATTTGTGATATAATAGTGAATAATAAGGACAGGCTTTGGAGACCCTGCACCTCCAGGGCTTTCCTCTCAACTTGTGTTCAGCCCATGTTGTTAAATATTCTGGGACCTCACCTATTGCCAGAACTCTAAGACAAAGCCTTGTTACTCATATATTGACATATAGATGACATCTATTTCAGAGAGACTACCAAAACAGCTCGAGAAACTTAGGCATATCTCAGAACCAGGGCAGTTTTGAAAATTCTACCTCGTTGTTGTTGTTTTGTTTGTACTTCTTTTAGTACTAATATTTACAAACATTGTGTACCATCCTGGGCACATTATTCTTACTATGTGTGTACAGAGACCAACATAATAATGGGCCCTCTTATTATTGAGAAATACTGGGTACAACTTAGCAAAAAATTAACCTAAGGCAAACCATAATGCCAATAAATGTGTGCCCACAATCAGATAATTCTTTTGGGTTTTGGGGCTTTTTTTGTAATCAACTAAGTTGGAAAAGACCTCTGAAATCACTGAGTCCATCCTAACCACCTTGTTAACTAGACCATGGCACTCAGGTCTATATCCAGTCTTTCCTTAAAAACCTCCAGGGACCATGACTCCGTCATCTCCCTGGGAAGTCCATTCCAACATCTAATTTGTGAAGAAGTTCCTACTAATTCCTCCTAAACCTTCCCTGTCACAGTTTAAGACTATAATTTGGTTCCACTTGTGACTCTGATCTTCAGCTCAGACACTGGATTTTATTCTGTGGCTTCAGAAGAATCAGGGAAGGGCTGTTAGTGCACAAGACTGAGCCCAAAGGCCAGGCATCTCTTCCTGGTCTCAAGGTTTGGAAAGGAAAGCAGTGACCTTGAAGAGGACCCCAGGCTGCCACCTGATTCTCACAACTGAAAACAGGACACCTTTTGAAGCTTTTCACTGTCGCTCATTTTAATATCTCGGTATGGTTTGACTCACTTCCAAATCAAACAGCATAGTAATGTTCTAGAAATTAATAAATGTGAGCGTGAAGGATGTTTCTTGGCAAAATCCTGTGCATACCTATTGCATGGCATAAATAATACATTGTGATAATTAATAATGATAAATAATAAATAATGCAGTCAGTTGCAGCACTGGGGACTATGAATAGACCTACATTTATAAAAGTTGAAATTCTAAGCTAAAGGGATAATATTCCAAGCACTAAGATGCAACCTTTTGTATCATTGTACAATTCAGATCATTTTAGCATTTAGTAAAGATATTTGACCACCTGTCTTGTTTTTAAGTACATAACACAAAACGACACCACCAGGAGTTACAAGGCTACTGCAGACCTTTGAGTGTCAGGTTTACATGTCTGCAAATCAATTCCAGTGACCTAAACTGCTCCCACAAAGCAGGAATGGGCATACATTTGCACTAAAAATTATGTGCGCCCTTGGAACTGGGGGCACAAAAAGGCACAAAAAGACAGGACTGACGTTGCTCAAAAGTAGCCACAGAACATTTCATAATTTTTCTTTACATAAAACATACTTAATATTTACCATCCTATACTACTCATAAAGGCGTTGTATTGCCTCTCCTCTTTCACTGGACTCACTTGTTGGTCCTGCATATTAGCCCCTGATCTAATAGGAAATGGGAGAGCTGATTGACAGTTCATTGAACCAGATACTTCTTAAGGGAAAAATTGAAGAGGTTAATTATAATATCTCTTACTGCTTTAGTATTTCAGTGAGCCACAGTGTAAATATAACATAAGCCTAGAATGGAAACCAATATTTTCCTGACACCTCCCCAAGCAGGCACTCTAGGTTTTATGATGCTGAAGAGTCAGAGAATTCTGAACCCATTCCTCTGTATAGCAAAACAGGGACTTTCAAACAGAAAAATAAATTTGTTGGCTTTAACAATATATATTTTTGGTTAACTTAGCAGTTTCAAAAGTCCCTGCTTTCCCATGAATTCAAATGGGAGCTGCATTCGCTGAGTTCTGCTCTGCTGCAGACTGTCATGTTGGCAATCTGTAAGTCATTTATTTATTATTTTTCACTGTAAGTGCAGCACCTTTTTCAGTGATTTGATTTTTTAGTCAATTATATATAGTGGTTAGAACAGCTCTTGTATTCCACTGCTACTTCATTTAAAGATACATTGCTTGGGCTTCCATTCAGCCAAGTACTTAGGCAGGTACCCAACTTAAAGTGCAGCACCATCAACACTGAGTCATCTGTTTTAAATTAGGCACTCTAGCTGAACCAGGACCTTAATTAGGCAAGCACAGTTTTAAGGACTCCTTTGCTTTTTGTTGTGAGGCATAACCCACTGTCATCAATGGGAAGTTTGAGTGCAGACTTTGTTTCTGTATTTCCAAGGCATAGATCTCCCCAGTGATGGTGTTTTATCATGTGTTTTTATCACTCCATCCCTAATGTCTTTCACTGCACAAGAAGGAGAGAAATGAAAAGAAAAATGCAGAGACAGGAAAGTGGCAATTTAGGAACTCTGTGTCTGTGTGACAGGCATCCTAAAGGAGAAGAAAGAAAAACATTCAGGAAGTTCTGTGCAGCCATTGCTCAAATACAAGACCACTCCACTGCAGGTAAGAAATGAGAAATTTTGAGGGCTACTGAGCACTGACTCTTCACAGTGGATCAACGTTCAAAGTCATTTAGCGCAGGTGTTGCTGTAATAGTGGCACACTGATAAAATTTCGTGTTTACTGGCCCTCAAGCACCTCTCTCCCACCTGTGCAGTGGTCTGGTATTAGTATGCTGAGGCTGTAATGAAAGCCTTATCATCAGCTGGGCTATGTCAAACCCTGCTTTTTCCTCGTGTTGTGCATGCTTCTCTCCTCCTCTGGGCATTGGTCTGTGCATTTGCAGCTTGTACACAGGTTTTGAAGGGATTCAGATTGTTGTTGATCACTGTGTGTGTAGCACCTCCACAGAGCTAGGAAGTTTTTTTTTTTTCTACATTTGTATGGTATGAGCTCTTTTCCATGCCAGCTCCAAGGATTCTGGGTGGGGAAGCAGCGGATGCATGTTGAACAGGAGAGAAACAAGAGGAACTGATGCTCTGGGCAGATTTCTGTACAGGCTGAGAACCTGGGCTGTTTGCAGAGAAGGGAAGATTAAATTTCTTTTCCTTTCATGTGACAGTTGACACAGCATTCCCTGGTCTTTGACCCAAGGTCTCTGATATCCCTTTACACAGACATGGGATGGGGGTGGGGTGGAGAGGGAGAGGAGCAGATAGAGTGAGAGAGGGGAGAGAAAGAAAGAGAGAAAGAAAAGGAAGAAAAAAAGAAAGAATCAAATATGTGGGATTTTTAAGAGAAGGTAATAATTTTATGATACCTACTGATACAGTAAAAAAAGCCAACAAGGGACAGGTGACTTCACATCTAGCAAAGTTCAAATTAAATACACATGGGGAACATTTGTCTGAGTTTCATTTCGTTATATTAATCAGTTAGAGACACTGAGAGAAAATGGAGGTTGGCACTAGTGTCACCAAGTGGACTTTCCCAGGGATTAAAGGTTTCTTGCTCATGTTCTAGCTTTGAGAGGCCAGTGGCTGTCCCATGGATGGAGGGACAGAGGGGCAGACATTACATGTCCTCTAATGCAGGGCTGGCTTGTCAAAAATTGAATCCGCCACCCTCACCCCAAACTGAAGTTCCCAGAGGGAAAAGGGCAGAGCCACTCAAGAAAGTTTTGCAGGAGGCACCTCAGCTTTGACAGCAGCAGTAGCTGTATGTAGACAGCTCTTGGCTTGGCTGGAGCCTGCCCGGCCCCACTGCTGTGTGTTGAGGTCTCCCAGCCCCAGTCCCCAGTGGCCCTGGCTCTGCTCTTACTTTGTGAAGCACCACACTGGCTGTCCTACAAGCCCAGCACAGTTAATCTGCCGCCAGATCCATTGCTATGTGGATAAATCTGCCACCAGATCCATTGCTATGTGGATACTCAAGAGCTGACTGTAATATAACAGCACTTGTATAAAACAGGATTTTATCACTTTTTCCTTTTTATACTATGGGAGTGACACATTTGTTCCATTTCTCTTAGGTATAGGATACTTTGCCTGCTGCACTCGAGTTTCTAATTCTTTCCCCATCCCTACCTATGAATCATAGGGTTTTTCACCTCTTGTTCCACTGACGCACAGCATGCAGCCGGGATCCTTCCTCATTTACACTGTTTCCTACTTCTTGAAGAAGTGCTGCCAATGCTACCAAGCCAACACACATGTCCCACACAGATGTTAGAGCTCTTAAGACCCAAAGGGAATGTGTCTGAGAAAATTCAAGAGCAGGACATGGGAAGAGGCAATCTCTTTCCCCTTCGGTCCTAAGGAGAATAACACCAAGTACAGCAGCATAAAATTAAAACCAAAGGCAACATGCAGGGAAAAAAGAATTCGACAGCATTTGATAGCATTTGACAGATGGACAGGACTGACAAATAGACAGGACAGACGTGGTTAAAATATAGAAAATGTTTGAATAAATAATATTTATTCTAGCATTTCATCATCAACATATCAGCTAGACACTTTGTTGGTGGGGAGAAGAGAAAAATAAAATTTATCTTGCCATTTTTGCTTTACTAGGGAATATGTAACAGTTGGCAGTGTAATACACTTTTTATTTTCATGAGTTATGGATGTGCATGGCCATCCCTAAAAAATTGAAATAAAAACTGTATTACACCGCCAAGTCTCATATACTATATTTATACCATACCAGAGGAGGTGTCTGCAGAGCAACTATAGATATAAACTTTTATTATATCTATAGTTTCTCATGTTATTAGTATAGTTGTGAAAATAATAGGATTTACTGAAGGTTGTTATTCCCCCTAGCATCACTGATGTGGTATGAACAATATATTGACCTTTTGGATATTTTTGAACCATTGTAATGGATTTGAAAATGTGGTCACCTGGCATGAACAGCCGGAGTCCTTGTCCCCAGTCTAAGGCAATGGGCTCATGGTGTCTTTGTAAGGCAATATTCAGATTAGCCTCACAAAGTACACCCTGGTACTACCAACGGTGCTTCCCTTTTGTCCTTCTCAGTGTGCAGGGAACACTAACCAAACCCAGCCCCTTAAATAATTGCAGAGAGGGCATGAAGGCCCCAGACTGCAGCAGACCGCAGAATGGGGTAGTGTTCCATCATCGTGCTTAGGTTTCTACAGCAGAATGACACAGAAATTTGCCACTGAAATGGGTAAAGCCCATAGACCTTGTTAAGATAGATGATTCCAGATTTTCCAGGTGGTATTCATGCTTCTTGACTGATTTGTCAACTTATCCCCAAGGCAAACCCCTTTCCCCATGAGGATACATTGGCTGCCCCCTTTTCCTCATCCCACCTGATTCTAGTGGGAGAGCAGGCAGGAGCAAGCACCTATTCAACCCACCAGGGAGATCCTGTGGTGCTTGACACTGTGAGGTCACAGTGAAGGATCCACATGGGAGGAGCCTTGGGGCACTGATTAGCCCTGCTGATGGGCATGAAGATGTTAGGAAAAGCATGAAGGAAGGAAGCTGCCACAGGTGCTCACTGTAATGCAGGCTCGCTCTGCTGTCCCACACATACCGTGAAAATACAGCTGATATTCTCTGTTGCAAAGGCAACGCTCCCATTGACAAGTTGCATTTGCTTCCTGTAGGCGCACAGAGGTACTTGCTCAAGTTTTTTGAGCTCAGAGGCACAGGAGAAGCCAGAAGCACCTGTTTACTGATGGGAAATGCCAATAGAAATGGGTCTGGAAGAGCAGCATATTTATAGCCTCACACAGCACCATATGGTGCTTGGTAGCAGAAATCATCAATTGAGATAGATGAGCAAATGTAAATTTCAGCTTAGATTTGATTTTCTTTTCTTTTTGTTTTTTTTTAACAATCATTTTATTTAATTTGCTCTGTCTCTGAGTGCTCAAGCTGACTTGGCTGTGTCTTGCCCCTTGCTTTCTGGAGAAGGCTGTAGGGGCATACAGCCTTAATTGTTTAAATAACTCTATATCTATTGGAAGAAGGGGAAGGGGAGCTGTGGAACAAAAGATATGCCTGGGGATAATGGGCTGAGAAGCTAAAGTCAAAAGGACACGTAGCTCAGGCCCTTAGGACTGGAAAAGCAGCCCTTAGAAATCTGAGGTCAGTCAGGCCAGAGGCAAAACTGATTTCTTTTTAATCAAGCTTAATTGTTTATATTAATACATGAATTTGCTCACAATGATTCAACTCAGCCTTTTAACAGATCTCTGAAGGAAAATTTTGAAAACCTCTTTTATTTTTTTTTTTGGCAAAAGTATCTCTGGGCCTAAGTCTGTAAATTACCTTTGGGTTTATAAAGGGCTGATGCGGTCCTTCGAACATGCAGCAGTTTCCTTGTTATTAATGCGCATCCAGCTTAACCTGAAAGATTCTTGATTTCCTACCCTATTACCATATCCCTGTTCATCAATTTAAAGCCAGTGTAGCTCAGCTCCAGCTCTTCACTACAAGCCCTCCAAGCTCAGTCTTCTCAGAAGTGACCATGGGGCAGCAGCCATGGGGCACTGCCTTTTGTGTCGGATTGTACCATCCCTGGCTGGCACACCCCTGTTCCACCACAATGCAAATATTTGATAATTCCTCCTAATGTCCCCTAAATACGCAGTCTGAGTAATCTTGCATCAATCTTTACCACCTTTCTTTGCACCTCAGCTCAAGAGATACAAGATGGAGGATGAACTTGCACCCCTTGGTGGGAACATACCTCTAGGTCAGGACAGAAGTGTCTGAGGAAGTCGCTGCAATGATGCCTGCAATGGTCCAGGGCTTCTTTGGTGAGCAAATAGCATCCTCCAAAATCTGGGCTGCTCGATCTGCCTTCATGTCACACACCCCTCACAAGCCACATGCCAAAATGCAAAGGGCACACTTTTGTTAATGTGTTAAGGTAACTGATGGCTCACCAGGAGGCCTATGTAACAATCGTAGTTTTGCTGATTTATTAAGTGCCAATGGTGTTTTAATATTGTTTGTGTTTCAGAAATAAAGATAGTCATTGCCCTGAAGGCTTACAGTCTGAAAGACAGATACACACAATACACAACTCCCTATGGATACTCGGAGGAAAGATTTTTTTTTATTAAGGAGCTATTCTGATTTAATTTGGTTCTTTAATGTGATATTGGAGCAGTGTGGGGTTGAGTGTCAGCCGGCTGAAAGCACTCCTCTGCTGGGCTATAAAGACTACAAGACGAGTATCAGCGTGTGGAGGGAGGGGACATGCAGCCCCCGTCTGACTCAATCAGAGCTTCAGGACATGAATTCCCAGTGATTTGTTTCTTGACCAGCAACCTCCATCAACCTGCTGCTTATCGGGGGCTCTCACTCATTGCCCGAGCCGGGAAAGTTAAGCTACAGGGAATGTGCTAAAGTAAAACTTGTTGTTAAAGGACACGACAGAGAGGTGATGTGAATTCCCGCCTGTTTCACAGTGGGGTTGAAGCAGGCAGTCTATGTGGCATGAGTAGGCAGAAGGGCTTAAGGTTTTATAGGCCCCTCATGGATTATGAATTTGGCACCCACGTAGAGTTTCTATTTGCTCTGTGGTTGGGATTGCCAGGGTGGATGAGGTCAGTGGAAATGGACCAGCATTCACCCAGCCTCTGTGGCCCAGAGAATGCTTTCAGGCTGCCAGAGAGCAGTAATTGAGGAGGCGAAGGGGCACAGGTGGCACCTCCAAGAGGTTCTGCAGCCAGGCATTTGCGCCTGTGTGTGCATCTGGATGTGTGCACAGACACGTGAGCCTTGGTGAGATTAAAATGGTTGGGAGGCTCACGATTTTAAGGGGCTGGCAGAAGCTTCTGTGGCATTGTGTGGTCAGCACAGCCGAAAGGTGGATTCAGGTGGGTGTCCTTCCCCAGTGTTTCAGGAGGCTGACAAAACTGCCTTCTGTGGACCGTGCATGACTTCCTCCGCTGCCGTGGGCAGAACGACTCCACCACTCATTTCCTGCAATTCCACTCGGGGCCCTGAACCCCCACACGGAGCGAGCTGCAGGGGGAAATGTTAGTCCTTATTCTTTCTCTTAAATCAGTGCCAAAATCAATTTTGAAAAATCGTGTCAAAGTTGCTTTCAACTTGATCTGGGTGTTTCTTTACTGCTAGAATATCACCCCATACACTGGAATCGTTATTACATCACACTAATCTAATTTAAATGCATTTTTACTGTACTTGGTTTAATGAATGTGGAATGTGTCACTATGAAATTGCACCATTAATTTGATAAATAGGACTTGAAGGTATAATTTTTTCCAGCATTGCAGACTAATGAAGCTAAAATACATATATAATAAGAAGTGTAAATAATAAATTATTCTTAGGAGCAAAAAAATTAATTAGATCTTACCACAAATTGCATCTCAATGTCAAAGTTTTTTTACACTACTGACTTTCAAACTAGTTGGAACATGACTGTGATCTTTGGAAAGTTTCTCAAGTAATTGCTGTGTATACACATATTTGGGAATATACCTCAAGAAGCTACCTCAGTTCCTACTGGTCTCTCACATGCAGCTTTCTCATACTCCCTGCCATCACACCTGAATTTTAACAGCATTTAGAACAATTCCTGTTATTATTTGTTCTAAATTTCAGCATCTTATTTATTCTTGAAGACTCGAGGAAACTTTTTTTTTACATTTCTGACACTGAAGAGAGAGCAAAATTAGGACACACCGCATGCAAATTCTCTGCAGAGGTGACCGTGCCCCCACTGCCAGCTCTCTGCCTCTGCTGCTGAAATCAACGGGAGTTTTTGCACAGACTTCAATAGGAAAAGAGACTACTGTACAAAGCACACTACTTTTCACTGGTAATGGAAATGTCACAGTGGTGCCATTCAGGAAGGAAACCAAGTGGAGGGAAATTAAAGAGGAAACTCCAGTCTTGTGCAGTTTAGTTGCTGATAGCTCATCTCGCTCAGCCTGCTGCACCCTCAGCCGGTTACACAGTGCTGCCTGGTTTAGCATTCTTTATCCCTTTGTCATTTCTTATTGAGCCCACAAAGAAAGGTTTTATCTCACTCCTCTGGAAAAGAAAGTGCCTAGAGATTGAAGAGATCAGGTGGCATTTCACCTCTACTTTTCTTCATTCCCAGCTGGAGAGCTTTGAATGCTTTGCACAGCCAACTATTCTCTGACTATTCTATAGCTAGATGAAGGACCATTGGCCAAAATGTCATCCTTAACCTTATTTTCTATTCCTAGTTTGTAGTTTAACAACCAACATTTTTACTTCCCGTTGTTTGATTTGCAGCCAAAATTCTGACGCGTTATCAGTTTTGTTGCCAGATAGCGCATTAAACCTTACTAAGGGGTAAACATAATGATCTTCATTAAACCTTCTAAATGAACCCACCTCCTGCTTCTTCAGGTGGAAGAAGGCATTGACAAGGAATACTGCTGAAATGTCTTACAGCTATTTTCCCCTTGCAAGCAGAAGGAGGGAGAGATGCGTGGCAGCTTTTAAAGAAGGAAAAAAGTTAGATAAACATGAAAGGGTTTGTGAGATTTCCTTTCTTAATGGTAAAGTTTTCCAGCAATAAATCACAATTCAGTCCATGCCATTAGTTTTGGGGGCATTATATCCCCTCATTAAAGTGCATAAACAATTATATTTATTGAAGGTAATGTACTGTGTAGTGCATTATAACGACACTCATTAACATATGTAATCATCATTTGAATGGGCTTTACTACAATGTAAACTGATAATGGCATGATTACCCACTGGGTTATTAACTTTTCAGTCCTAAGATAATAAAAGGTGATACAAGAAACAAAAAGCACATGTGCATTGCCCTTCACATGTGATTTATGTGCTTCACTGTGGAGCTATGAACACAGGTACCCATCACTGGGGAGACTGGCTCTTTATTGCACATTGTATTTGACAGAATAATAAATGTAGCTGAATGGTTCTTGGGTGGGCATCTGGGGAAAAAAAGTCCTGTGAATAAGGCAGGCACTACTTCAAACTGCAAGGCCCAGCAAAGGAAATAATTTTGTCTGTCTCTCTGTTTCTCTCTCACTGGCATCTGTGGCTTACAGATCTTCGTATGTTCTGTCAGACTCACACAGATTAGGGGGAAAAAAATCCATCTTCTTTATATGTTCCTCCTCCTCCTTCCTCAGCCCACCATGCACTCCTCTCTGCCTGGGCTATAATTGCTGTTTATGAGAAAATGAAGGGATGCACTATGCTAAGGTACCTGTGTGCTAAGGTATTCATATTTTGCTAAGTATAGGCTTGTATCAAACAGATGGTTTCAGGTATGGAAATGCAGCTTAGCTGCAGTATCAGAGAATAGATTTATCAGTTTGCTGGAGCTTCTCTTCTATAAAATGCCTATTTGGAGGCATCAGAGGTATTATAAATACAGCTTATTTGTGTAATTTATCAGCCCTCTCTGGGGTTTGTCTCTGTGGAATCTTAGTGCCTTAATTTTAATGAATGAATCTGAGTTTGTTTTAGGAGAGGATGAGTTAAGAAATATTAAAATAAAAAAGACTCACGAGCAGCCATTCAAAAAAGCACCAGTTACCAATACACAGGGCCTCTCCAACGTTAAGTGGCATATATATGCTAAAGTGAAAAATGATGTGTAAATCTGCAGTGCCTATGGTGAATTGAAATACATCAGCCATTGTAGAGCTAGTAGGACCTGTTTCTCCACTATACTTTGACTTGCAGACAAGGGGCAGATATGTCAGTAGCTGATACAGGTTTGCCCTGACACAGCACCAGTGCAGAAGTGTGTGGAGCCAGGAACTGCAGAGCTCCCAAGTGGCAGAGGAACAGTCCAACAGGTCTGAGCCAAACTCTTCACTGGTTATAGCACAGAGGGTGTGACAAGGACAAGAACAGCAGTGGCCAGAGCACATCTGGGCCCACCTGCTTTACCCGCCTTCAGGAGCACGTGCAACAAGGTGCACAACCTTGCAACTGTGCTGGTCAAAGTTAGCTGCCAAACAGACCTAGCCATGAAGGGGTAACATTAAAAACATCCACGCCCAGGAAAAACCCAAACAATCAGGCCAGAACCTTGAGTTTGATGGCAGATACCAGCAAGGAACACCACTGAAGAAGAGTTAATGCTGCCATTAAGTAATATTCAGGTTAATATAGTCATCTCTTACTTTAGAAGTCCTTTGAAGCAGAATTGTTTGGAACTTCTATTAGCTTGGCATTCCTTTAAGGAGTCCTCTGTCAGTCCCTAGCCCTTGAAGAGGCTAAATATCTGCACTTTCAGCTCTCCATGGAGTTCTAGAAAGCTCTGGGATGGTTTATGGTTTTCCATTAGCCAAGGGTCTAATAGAGACCTGAGATCCGTTAAGTGGGAAATTCTTCTCATGGAAAGCAATATACCGTAATTCTTTGCTAAAATCTGAGCCCACACAAGAAATCTGAGCTTGTGGTAAAGACCGGGGTGCAGCAAGTTTGTGCAGGAAATTACTTCATACTGTTTGTTATTGAACTATTTATCCACGACTTTTTAGACAACAGATGCGATGGACTTGATTCACTCTCGAACCAAAATGGGGCAGATGCTCATTAGACGACTGGCCCTGTGGACAGGAGCTTTAAATCACACCCTGGTATTGCAAACACCTTGTTAGTGATTTGGAAACTGCTGAGGGGTTAAGGAGAATGAGAACACCCTTCTCTGCTCTGCTGACAGCATTTTTCCCGATCATCTGTACTCATTCAGGGAGTCACCAAGGGCTGTGAACCTTGCACCTCTCTGACCTCCCCGCCGGCCTGGGCAGACTTTCTGCCACGGTAGCGCCACAAGAAGCATAAGTGAATCAAACCTATTGTTCTTTTCTGGCTGTGATAACTTGACTTACTCTTATGATTTAACTGTTCCTACAGTTTATGAAAACCTGCAGTGAAAAACACAAAATAAGAGAAATGTACTATGTGAAAATACCTTGTACTACCTGAAAGCTCAAAGAGTCAGTGGCTGCTTTTTTTATTCCCAGTTCCAGCTGATAGCATCAATGCTTATTCCCACAATCTTTATTTTCTTATTTCCATCTGTTCAAATTTATGTTTTAGTTGGGAGAAGATTAAAGATAAAAATGGGGTTTTGGTAGCACTTACAACAACTTGGAAGTTTCAAGGTCTCTGTGTTTCCTTCAAAGCATCATCCCATATCATGGATTTTCAGATACTTCACTATTGAATAGCTACTACATAAAAACAATGTATGGTTTAATAGGAGAAGTTTTTAAATGAGGAAAGTAGGGAGAATAAGCATATGCCATGCAGACGTTTGTCTGCTGTTAAGGCTTACGGTCTGTCTGGCAGTGCTGGAAAGTCAACTGATTTCAAAGGTCTGATCCTCCCCAGGGCAGAACTCTCAGCCCCCCTGGAGAGGAGGAAATACCTGGCATTTCTCTGGAGCAATTCCTGCTGCTTCCTATTCACACCAGCACTGATAGCTCTGGGGACAGGGGAAGCAAATTGCCCAGCAGCTACAGCACAAGTTGTGCTGAGGTGTTCAGAATGGGCAGAGGGAATCAAAACTGAGCAAGAGACTTACACCTATGGTAGCACTTGTGGCACTGCCCAGACTTCAGAGCAGCACAAATACCACATTTACTTGCCTCACCAAAGCAAAGCATTAGTAAGCATTTGCTGATGAGGAGGAGGTGCAAAACCTGCCTCAGACTGGCATCTGCTCTTTGCCCTCAGAGTGTTTTGCAGTACTTTGTCACAGGGAACAGCCATTGAGCAACTTGAGGATTGTGGTTAATCCAGGGAAGACTGGAAAATGAAGGAAGGGAGGACCTCATGATAGTTTTCACTCTAAGGAGATATTTTCTTTCCCCTTGTGCTATTGTTTCTCTTGTTTTCAAAGTCTCAACACAAATCTAAGAGCTCTGCATGAAAGGTACAGTAGTCTGGGTATAATTACCACAGCTGCCACAGATGGCTCATTTTAACAAGAGACCCTAGCTAAACCTAGTTGTTTAGCCTACAGCATAAACAACAAAATATTCTACTTAAACAAGTGGATCTGGGTCTGCGGAGGTGAAGCTCAATTCTGCCTTACTAATCTCTGTCATTAAAGAAGTGCAAAAGATGTTGGCAGGACAGGGGCCAGCTCAGGGTTCATCTTTGGTGTGTACCTGTGTAATCTCCAAGGAGGAGGATGTCTGGGTGTCGGAATGCACTTTGCCCTTTAGCTGGGATCCCCTGAGCACTGCATTTGAAGTGCAAGGCATCCCCCATTCCCTGGGAGGGGAAGAATAGGGAAAGGAAGGAAAATCTTCAAGCTTGTGAAATTTTCCAGTGTAATCTACTTAGTCCCTCTAGCAAATCTTGTTGCAGCACAGATACCCCAAAGATCACATCCTGTTGTACACTACCAGTTGCCCACTGTCAGGACTGAGGTTACTATGTTTTGTGGATGAGGAAATAGAAAGGCTCCTCCTGCTTGACAACCAAGCAGTACTCCAAATCAGGTCAAAGAAGATGGGTGTGCAGGAGACTCAGTAGAGAGGACATTAACACCTAAAACTGCTTTCCTTGTGGGAGAAAATAAGAGAGGAGAAATGATTTTTAGCTTTCTGTATCTGTTCACATTTGTGAAGTGGAGCTCCAAATCGATACACGTATTCCTTCTGAAAACTCACAAATTGGTATCTGCAGGATACCTTTATTCCTTCCAGCCCTGTATCTCCACCTGCATCAGCAAACTCTCTGCACAGAGGTCCTGCTGGCACCAGCTCATTAGCACGGAGCTACTAATTTTCCTTTGCCAAAATCTTCCACTTCCCCTCTGCCTGATCATAATGCCCTTAACCTTTCAGTCATGTAGACCCATGCTGTAGTGAACATTTTTATTTTCTCCTCCAGAAACTGTTGCCTGGGACTACGTGGCATTTCCTAGGTACCATGCTTAGCCAAGTCCATGCTGTTGACCATCACAGCCATTCCTCTGTCCTTCACTGCTGCTGCCACAAGTGCCTACCCCAGCTCCATGCTTCTCACTTTACCCGCTGCTTTGTTTCCTTATGGACTATTAAAACACATTTCCTCAATGATCTATAAACATAAATATGGGCATTTCTGGTCTTAACACCAAGCTCCATAATCTCTTTCACATGTCCCACTTTTCCCACAGGACTGCAAGTACCAACCTGGTATCTCTTAGGCTGTTTGTTCCACAAACACCTTTAACATAGAGCTCCCCACAGAAATAGATACCCCCATGCCATGTCCTCTTCCAGATCCCATCTTATGGCACGTGTCCATTATCACACCAGTGTTAACCTCACTTTGACAGCTCTGTAGGAAGTCTACAGACAGGTAACGGCAGCCTGCAAAGGTTGTTGTGCACAAGATGAGGAATAAGACATCTATGTTATTGCAAGGAACATGTTAAAGGCAAGGGAAGGGTACAAGCTAAGAAGAAGGATCCTCAGAAGGCTAAAAATTCTCCATCAGTGGAAATCATTAGGTACAAGATACATACATAGATGTATATTAGTGATGAAATCTTTGTGATCATGTGTATGTTTATCTATCCCCCTCTTTTCCTTTCTACTCTTCCTTGAGCATGCTTTTTACCATTTACTGATCCCTGGATTTCTTTCAATAACCTTACTACTTATTTCACCCACCCCAAGAGGGACCTTGGTCCCTCCTGAGATTTCTGGGCATTACTCTAGCAGAACCACAAAGATGTAATAACATTAAACCTTTGATTCATTCCCTATCCTAAGCCGTTGTGCTAGTGCTGCTCTGTGCCAAGGAAGAAGCTGCATTTTTTTCCTTCCTTGGTGAAGGGATTCCTGCATACACAAATTTTGGAAAACATTTGGGCAGTCCTTTGGGAAGAACAGCACTTAATAAATGTAAATTATTATTATTATTTCACCAACAGGAGTTGCAGAATCTTCAACTGGTCTCTCTGTTTTAAGAAAATATCCAAGTGGGAAATTAGTGGGATGTGGTCACACTGGGCCATGTGAAAATTAAATTCTAGCAAAATGAACTGAAATGAGATTGATCACTGTATGCTGAGGCACCACAGCTCCGCCATACTGTAGCTGTCAGCAGTAAGACAGGAGAACTCTCTCTGACTTCAGCTACTCCTGTTAACAGTAAAGGCAACAAAAAGCTCATTCAGCCTGATTCACTGGAGACCTCCTGAGAAATCAGCTACAGAGATCAGCTACGATCTGAGTAATTTCTTTGTGTGTTTCTTTATACAACTGTTTTCTGAACTTTGCATAGCTGACCCTGATGTGACATCCAAGGTTGGAGTCTGGTCTTCTGCTTACATGGAATTGAACGGCAAGAAGAAAAGTTCTGGTGGTTTTAGATGTTCACAGAGAGCTTCAGAGACCTGGACTCCCTGAGAGTGTGGCACCTCTGCAAGGAGCTCTGACATTGCTCTTGGAAGAAGGCCTGGGCAGAGTTTCCAGGGCTTTGGATCATAGGCAGTCCTCTCTGGGCAAGCCACTGCTCAACCCAGGGACTGGTGGGCAAGAGAGGGTCAGAGCACAGAGCCTGCCACTGGGTCCTGCACCACTGGGGCTGTTTGCAGTGGGGGACAGAGCATGGGATGAGCATCAGACCTGCTTGTGCTCCCTGAGAAAGAAAAATGCCATAGATCCGTTGGGGAGGTAGGGGATATGGTGAGTTGAGGAGGTCTGAGTAGGGTCAACTGTTGGACTGCAACCCCTCTGTAACACCTAGATGGAAAACATGCAAAAATATACTCAGCCTTCTCAGCAGACACTGCCCCTGGGCAGGGGATAGGACATTCCCAGCCCCACAGGCAGTGGGGGAGGATGGCTATCCCACGGCACAGAGCTCTCCCTGTCAGCACTGAGAGCTGCCCAGGTGTGGCTGTGGCGTCGGTGCACAGCACACAGGAAACATGACTCCATGTGTCTTGGGATAGCTGCTCTGGGATCTTGCAGAAATCCATTTAGAAGGGTTGTGAGAGAAACAGAAAAGAGGAACGGGTTAAGCTGGTGTGCCAACAAGCCTCTTATCTGGGAAGGCTTTTCCTTTTTCTTTCTTTTTCTGTTCCTGTATTTTATTCACAAAGATCTGCAATGTATAATATGTATATACATGTATATGGAAATATTAGATTTGGATATGAAAATATGGGCTGCAGGAGCCTGTGGACAATGCTCCCTTTTTAGTTGTTATAAAAAAGAAAATAATTGTGAAAGCAGAGAGAAATCTGCAGCTGCTCGGGGCTATTCATACCATAAGAGATCCCATCAGGCTTTCTTTATTGTTGCAGTTTTGGCAAATTATTTTCTTATCACACACAACCTATTCACTTCTGTTCCTGGATAAGCACTTAGGCTCATAAAGCAGTGGGTCAGCAACAGTTTAGCATAGAGCACATGGAACTGCTGACCTTGGGGACTGCTGGTGCCTGCCCCTTCAAAAAGCAGCAACTGGAGTCAATAAAAAACTGGCCAGGCCAGTCCATTAGTGAGCCCAGCTCTGTCAGTGCTCGCATGGCTTACTCGATGGCTGTGCAGCCCACTTCTCCTCCTCTTGCCACTGTGTCTCACCTTATGGAATGCAATCATGGCTCCTTCCCCAGAAGAGTGGGATGTGTAGCTGGCTGCCTCCCTGACGAGGCGCATTTTCCCAGGGGAGGCACAAGTACCTATCCGTGTGCATATTCTCCTATATCCACCCCGTGCACGATTGCGCCCAAGGAATGCGTGACATAGATTAGATCAGCAGCAGTGCTGCACTGTCTCCAGGCCAGGCAATGAGCTTATTGTGCCCAACACACATGTGCACTGGACAAATGCTCTGGCATCTTCAGCGTGGGCAGAGAGCATGCTGCTCCTATTATACTAGCCCATTAGGGAAGCAATTTGAAGAAAAATATTTAGCAATTTGGAAGGAAGCAAGGTTCCAGAATGGCTTGTTTCTGTGTGACAGCCTGCCATGTACAGATGAAAGGGAAGGCTTGTAACAAATTTTCATTACCCGCAAATAAAAAAAAAGCAACAGCAGGCAGAGCAAGTGCTTTCAGCCTGAGAGGTGTGGCCAGAAATCCCCCCAGGAGACCACAAAGGAGCCTCAGCAAAATAAATCAATCAATCTATCAATCACTTACACTTGCATAGCGCCCTTTATGAAAATGGCAATCAGTGCCTGACAGCCTGTCAGACTTTGGCCTTCAAGTCTTTGCCTCAACACTAGTCATTAAGTTCACCAAAATACAAGCTACAGCTCCCTGCTCTCACTCAGCGTCCTTGCTCACCTTCCTTCCCTAAGCTGCCGTGATTTCTCCATAGAAAACGTTCTTTGCTCAGAGAAGCTGTGACCAGGGTATGTGACACCATGCAGCAGAGGAGGCTCTGTAAACAACACATGCGTTTCAGATTCACTTTGTTCCCATTCTCTGCTGCAAATTTGGACCCAGCATTTGGCACGTGAGCTTGTCCTGCAAGAAGCAGCGCTGTCGGAAGCGGAGCACATCACTCCAGTGCACACAATGTCTTGTGCCGCTCATCTTCGTTTGCAAATTTCTCTTCAAAGCAGAGTTCAGAGAGCAGATAAAGTACCTTGGTGGAAAGAGCTGTCCACTAACAGACAACTTCTCTTCAGAATCACATGGAAACCCGCCTGCTGGGAGTATGTAGATGAAGGTAGCCCCCTAGATACAACTTCTAGGTATGTCAGTCACTTTGCTCTCTCGCACTGAAGTGTGGCACTAACCCTTCCTCTGCTAGTCTACAGCTTCCCTCCCAAAAGAGCTAACTGAAATCTCTTGACTAAATCCCCACACAAATGAAATTTTCCAAGTAAAGATATTTTTTTTTAGAAGCAGCACAAGAACATGAGGCTGAGATTTTATTTTCACTGATAAAAACAGGGTTCGGGTACAGACTCTGGTTAAAAAGTCCCCAATCCAGGAAGCTGAGGGTTTATGTTGTATAGCCTTTCACAGGTGTTTCTTCTGTAAGTTTATCCTATTACGTTTGGGAACCTACATATACTTTCAGCCTTGAGATTCCTTGCATTTCTTATTTTAGTTTATTTTATGTTTGCTACCCAATATTTTCATTTGAAAAGTCTTTTTTCTTTCATTTTGGGAAGCAATGATCAGTAACCTTCATTTCCTCCATCTGACTTCTCTGTGCTTTTATAGACTGTTGCCTTATCCCTCCTTGATCATGTTTTTTTCAGACTAAAACATCCAGCTCTGTTTAATCTTTTCTACATTTGGGAGTTGCTCCACATCTCTGGTCATTTTATTTCCCCTTTTTTGCCAGTTTTATGGTTTAATTACATATCTTTTGAGATAGAAGGACAGAAAAGCATATTCACCATTTGCTTTCTAATTATTTCCTGTTAATGCCTAAAATTCACTATTTTTTTTCTTTTTTCTGCTACAGCTAAACATTTTAAGCTAACATTTTCATAAAGCAAATCACACTAAGACATCTTTTTGAAAGTAGCAACATCAAATTTTGATCCCAACAGCTTGCCTGTAATATTAGTGGGTTTTTTCTCTATATATGTTAGTTTGCATTCATTAGCATTGAATGTCTCCTGCCGCTCTATTACCTCGTTGCTCCATCATCAGTGTCATGAAGCTCTTTCCTAACTCAGTGCAGTCATGTTTGGGTTTTCCTACTGAACATAATATAAAATATCAGTGAACGGCATCATATCAAATTTCATTCCCTGTTTTATGAATATGATGCAATACAGAGTCTTGCCAGCCTGTCCTTGCAACTCCACAAGGAACAGGTTGCCCAGGGAAGTTGTGGATGCCCCATCCCTGGAGGTGTTCAAGGCCAGGTTGGATGGGGGTTTGAGCAGCCTGGTCTGGTGGGAGGTGTCCCTGCCCATGGCAGAGGGTTTGGAATTAGATGGTCTTCAAGGTCCCCTTCCAACCCAAACCATTCTATGAATCTATGATTCTATGATAATCACCTTTGTGCTCAAAAAAAGAGTGACTGCCACACTCATTTTAAAAGTCATATAGAATTCCTAAATATGTATTTTCCCAGTTTTGTGTGACACTGCACCATTTCCAGTATCTCTCCCTTCCCCTGCAATCCCTCAACCTGACTGAGGGGTGCTACAAAGGTCACAAAGACAAAGAATTTGGATTTGGAAAAGGGGTGAAAAAGAAAGAAACATACAGGAAGCCATGAATATAAGCCAGAATTTTCCGGTTTTTTGTCCATTTCTGAGGGGTTTTGTGATTGGTGTCTTGTGCAATCTGATTTCCACTACTGCACAGAAATGCTTCCGCTTTGCTGGTTCCTTTCTCAAAAAAGAAGGCCAAGTGAGGATAATATGCAATGTGAGCAGCGTGAGGCAGAATTAGGGTCCCCAAGATAAGCCTTTGCATTTAACACCTCCATTCATTTTCTCTCTCTGGAGATTTTGGAAACCTCCACTAATGCCTGAAAATTCTGTTGGGATGGATTTTTTGAAAATCTTCTCCGAGTGAAGAGATAGAAGTCACTGCTTCTTTGTACCTATCAATTAAATCTGAATCTTTCTTCTTTTCCACTTAGATAATATTTTCTGAATGTATGAATTCCTCTTTCTTTCTTGCTTCTTTTGGCCAATGGGTTTCGACTTCCTTTTAGGGACTTGCAGAAACTGAAATTATGCAAAACTTTAAACAAGGTGGAAAGTTAAAGCTGTAATTAAAAGATTTCTTCATATTTCTTACCTGCATTCCTGTTTGTCTTGCCAAATATTATTTGGAATGCTATTATAAAGGTAGGGAGATAAGCCACTGGACGCATAAATTTGAATACCATGTAAAGAATCAGTTTTCATGAGTGTGTGTCTTTGTGGATAGATAGGTACAATACATAGGTAGGCAGTTTGGTAGGTAAAGAACAGAAAATGAAAGAGGAGAGACACAGAAAGAAGAAAAAGGTGCAAAATAACTTTGGAGCAAGTGACATAATATTTTTTATTTATCATTTACTTTCAATTGCATTTGAAATTGCAGAGTTGCTAGAATTTAATCACCCATGTTCTCAAAATAACTGCAGGTATATAAAGCTCTTGCTTTTCAGAGGAAGCTGACCCCTGCTTTTATCAACTATTAAATAAGTTATTTTTAAAATATGTAAATTGCACTATAAAGTAGCTCTGTTGGACTCCAAGCCCTTCATAATGTAGATGGCAACTGCATTCAGCTCTCTTATATTGAAGCCTGCACCATGTTTTACATGGTAGATTCCTGATCTTTGTTGTGGGTGTAAACACTATTACAACATGAAGGTTTGTATGTATCTGTGTGTACTAAAGCAACCCTTTTTTTTTTCTTTTTAAACTTGACAAGCCACATTTTCAGAGCCTTGCTTATACTACAGCCTCTGTACTTACAGAACCGTCTGAGCATACACACAAAAATTCCTGGCCGTGTTAAGGAGTGAGCCAATGCACTCTCTTCTGCTTACTGTGTATAACGCCTGCCACTGGATGATGAGGGGAAAAGAAGAAGGAAAATATTCCTGCTAAGTCTTGGGAAAGCAGGATAGTTTCATTACAGAGAATGTTTGTTCCTGATCCAGGAACTCTGCCCATGTATGCTGAGGAGAGGATGCAGTAGCCTAGAAAAGGATTGTCACTGTCTTTGTTTTTCCACCTAAGGCCGTTGCACGGGTTCCATCACAGCGAGCATGCATCCTACTCAACATGCACACAATATATATAACGTCTGCAAATACATATATGTACATATACTTACACAGGTAAAAGTACATAAATATCAATTCAAAATGCAGGTAAGTTATGTGTGCACACATACATGTATACACTGTCATGTGTTGTCTGAACCAACACCAATACACTCTCACGTATGAGGGTCACTCTTAATAATATAAGACTATTTTTGATACTGACATTGTGTCTAGGAATAAGGTTCTGGTCCAGCAAACAGAAAGAAGTTTCATCCTCAAAACATTTGCAGTCTGAATGTTATCAATTTGCTCTCAGTGAGCTAATTTCAGGTGCCAGTCCATGAAAGGAAAATATGTGTTATTAGTGTGGTATCCACATCACTTGGAGATCCTGAGTTTTGAACATGCCTGGTTGCAGATAGTAGGAGAAGGGTTTCCAGGGGAGGAAGAACACTGCCTGTTTTTAACTTCTGTATTCTCTTAATGCCTTGCCCAATTTGTCTTATATCTTCATGAAAAAAATAATTTTGCCCTAAGTCTTCAACATTGAAACTTCATTTCATTGGAGAGTAGAAATCAGAGGACAAAAGAAAACAGAAGTCTGGTTTCTATTCAAAGGTTCATGTCACGTCAAACTGGTGGAGAGACTTGTGTCTTTCCACAGTATGTTTAACATTTAAGGACCAGAGAAATTACTGATTCTTTTTCTTTTTCTTTTTTTTAAATTTAAATTTACAGTTTTAACCAATTTTATGATGGGTGCTTTTTTCCTTAAGAATTCTGGTAGCTGAGCAAAACAGGGAAATCATCTTCTGGCAGATGAAAATGGGAAGTTGTTGCTGGAGCCATTGGGGTTTTCTCAAATTTTTGGAAAAAAAAGACTACAAACCTACAAATTTTGTTACCATTTTCAGCTGCTTGATCTATTCAAATGATAAACTGTACTTCCTATGTCTGTATTTACATCAGATGTTGATACGCCACCTTCTTACAAGATTTTTAATTATTTTTTATTATATTTTCAGCCATTTTCTCTGTAATTTTATGTTTTATGTTATACTTTAGCTTCAATGAACTGCCTATTAGCTTACTGCTCTATATGGAAGCTGGTGCATTCAAAGATCTCCTCCGGGTCCTCCATATAGCTCTGTTCCACTGGTGGTGTTTTTATTTATTTTTTTTTTTTTTACAATGACTTTTGATTCTTTCTGTACATCTAATTTTTCCCACATAACATCAGTAAAAGAGAATATAGGAGGGGGATGGTTTCCTCCAAACAGGGGGTCTCCCTCCTGGCTTTGATTTGCTTGGCAATCAGAGATTTTGTGTACAATCTTGCGCAGCAAAAGGTGAGAAATGCAGAAGCACTGGCTTTTAACAAAAATACAGACAGCAGCAGGAAGTCTTCTCTGCCCAATTACAAGGTGATCCCAGTTCATTTTTATGGTTTGATTTTTTTTTTATCACATATGTTTCCAAACACAGTCCTGATATCCTGTGGGGATGCTTTTGTAAAGAGCCAGAGCTTCTGATTTAAGGAGCTTCAAAAATAGCTCTCTGCCTCTTCTGTCTGGAAAAGAGCAGTCATGTAACAACACATTTATTCTCTTTGAAAAATAGAAGGATGTCAAAAGAAAAGTTCACAGTGAAATTAGGCTGATTTGTTTCGTGGCCCTGTGATTTTTGGCTTCAGATGCAGGAGGGAAAAAACAACAGTTTGTTTAATACCCAAAAATTACTATTAAAATTAATTTCCTGCTCAGAAAATTCCTTTGCCAAATAGGCATTGTCATCAATTATAGAAGACCCCCGGAAAAATATAAACAAAAAAGGCAAGCTAGATATCCATGGACGGATTTTTTTTCCCCTGTAGTCAGCATACATCTCAGCCCTCACGTTCAGAGAGGGAAAATCTCATTAATTTTGATATAAATGATCAGCATTTCGCACAGATTTCCTCTCTGTTGTGACGGATGCTAACTGGGAGTCTTCTAGTATCTCCCTCGCCTAGTGAGAATGGCTCCCACTGATGCCAATTGGGAGGAGCTGCCATTTGGGACGCAGTCAGAAGTCATCAAGGCAATCCTAGGTGTGATTTTTTTCCAGGCAGGACCACCCAGAAAAGCACTGCTCAGAGTACCAGCAGAGCTCACTCTGTAAATTTTATGCAGCTTCCTCCCACTGCATCATCTGAATAATTGCACCCTGCATATCTGCATTAATGAATTCACTCTCTAAGAATCTCACAGAGTAAATTACCCAGATGGTAAAAGAGAATGGCATGGCCATCTTCCTCCTCAGTGTGCTAAGTCAGCCCAACATGCACATAATGATGCTAACACAGGTGGGAGGTGGACACCCAGACGGCGCGTGGTTCATCTTCAGCATTTCCACTCGTGTGGCAAGTATGATTGTATATCCCCTGGAGACTTATTTCAGGCTCACAGGGATGCACTACGTAGTGCTTAATGATAGACAACTTTCTCCTAATGATGTGGCTTACACCAATTTGTGTTTATCCAGCAACATTTCCCTTTTAAGCAGGCTGGACTCCTCCGTCCCTAGGTAGCACGCCATTCCCTCTCTCCCTCTCTCTCCTGCACACAATGTCTCAAACCACCACATTAAAAATAAAATACAAATCAAACCAAAAACAGAAAGCAATTTGGTGGTCCTGTCTGCTGAAACTGGGACCTAGCCCAGAATGTACAGAGTCCGCTGTGTCCAGATGCCTGAAGGGAAGCCCCCTATGTTCTCAAGTGCAGCGGGGAACAGGTCATTGTGGGATCATCAGTGCTCTTTAACCTCTAAAATGGGGTCAAAAGTCAGAAAATCAGAGTTCTGATACTTGCTTCACTAACAAAATTCCTCCACAATTTTTGAAAGGCATCTACAACGTCACATGATTCCTAGCAGCAGCAGGGTCAAAACTCTTACTAGCTTTAGGGTCAAGCCTATAATTTCTCCAGGTTTCATCCAGGCTGCCTGCGCAATGGACATCCTAACTCCATAGGTAGTGCTACCATTCTGCTTACTTCCTGTTTCCATTTGAGATTCCCCAAAAGATGCCAATAGAAAAATGCTAAGCCTTAGCAGTGATTTTTGATGGCGCTGAAGACTTTTTAAAATGTAAAAACAAACCTGAAAGTCCACTCCCATGAGCTCTCCATTGTTGTTTTCCTCAAGCTTACTCATTTGTTCAAAAGTCATGTCCAAGAAAAGCACCATGAATATATCCATAAATAATCAATAACTCCTAACATATATAGTTCCAGAATATAGGAAAAAGCCATACAGAGCATAACCATTTACAGTGAAGACTTAGTGAATTTGTTAATAGTGCACTGAATTCTTAAATTGTACAACTAGTGAGAAATTTAGCAACCAAGGTTAATAGAAAAATACCAATTCTTTGTAGCAGTTAGTCATGAAAAAAAATGTAAACCAAAGATCCTCTGAAATGTCACCTCAAAACATGGACAGTTATGCCAAAAAGCCATGAAAGAGCATGTGGCTGGGCAATGGTAAGCAGCTAGAGAAGCGGTACCAAATTTGGGGAGAAGAAAATTACTGTATGGGAAATGAGAAGGATGAAAAACATTCCAGTATTCCAACCAGGAGTTGAATGGTGCTGTGTTGGGTGACATTTTTATATGTGCTGCACTCCCCACTTCAGTCACGAGGTGGGGTGTGAAGAGCTTGTGTAGGAAATGCTACGAGTTGTTCATCGAAGGAAATGTGGAAGAAAGAGAGAAGGGCTCTGCTGCAAAGAAGTGCTGGAGCTAATGCACTGGAATCTGTCATTGTTTTGAAACACACTTGTTCAGACAGCACAGTAAACAAATTCATTTATTCATACATGAAGGGAGGATGGGAGCTTCAGTGCTTCAGATGTGCTGCATATATAAAAGGCCCATTGATTTTCTATTACCAAAAGAAACATGGAAAACATGGCTTTCTACAATCAACATTTGCACTTCTTTTTGTTCTTCTTATTGTTATGACACTAAATGTAATATATAGTGATACCTAAGACCTTCTGCAGCTCCATCTTACATTCTTCATATTCCATAAAGTCGCTGTTGTGTACTCAAAAATTGAGAGATGGTGGAGAGGGAGACCTTTGTGGGGAGGGGAACATTTCTGCCTGTGTTCTGGACAACTGGCCATGCACCCTTTGCCTTGAATGCCCAAGCAATAACATCACATTCCCCAACCGTTACTTGGGAATGCAAACTATTATAGAATGATGGTAACAAAAATCAGAGAAGCAAAATCAAAGCAAATAATGCCCATGTGGCAGGACATCACGTGCAACACACTGAAGTAACTTCTAAATGATGTGAAAGCATTTGGGTTTTATTCACGATGGGTATGCCATTGTCCCCCATGTGATTTAATGAACAGATAATCCTGCCTCTTGCTGGGAAGGTGGTGTCTCAGTTGAATGCAAGCCCTGTCATTTTTTCTCACCGTTACCCGGTGCAAGATTCCAATATGCAGTCATCTCCTCTGGGAAGTCAGCATAATCCAGACAGGAGAAGCAGTGATGATGGAAATGTGTAGTGTAGAGCAGCAATGTATGTCAGGACTGCATGGCATGTTATAATACCTGTTTGATATCTTTATGATTTTTAGAATTACATGTGCCACACTGTGTCACTGATCCCGTTAGCGACAGGTAAATTCCAAGTGAAATGACCTCTGTGAAACCACTCTGAACCTCCTATATACTTATATGCTCACTTGGTTAATAGATGTTGCATAGTGAAATGCTAACCTTTTACCTTTCTGATTTGAGCACAACTCCAGGTCATGACAAAGTCTGTGGAAAATTTCAAATTTCAGGATCAATTTCACAAGCACCTGCTTTTGTTAGCTGGTACCAAGACTTTATACATCACTTCAGCTAGACTTTCACAGGTGTTGGAAATCAGAGGTCCTTCATGCCATGGTAATTTACTGTAATGCCTAACACTGGTGTGGATTTCACCTTCATCTTTACGCCTGTGAAGAAGTTGTGTGAGTGCTGTTAATCTGTATACGCTAAAGATGAAATATGAAACCTTCTTTCAGCTGCAGTCACCGAAATTCTCCTACTAAAGCCAAGTCTCTTATAGGTTAGAATTACAATATGTAATTATAACACTTAGCACCGACACAGACCTTTTTGTTCTCAAAGAGCCTTAGATACATTAACTGGCCTTTCCAGGCTCCCCAGTGAACCAGGTCAGTATCATTATTCCTGTTGTACACAGGGAGAAAGTGGGACAGCGAACCATGCCACTGGCCTGCACTGCCCTTTCCCAGTGAAATATGCAGACACGGACACATTCAACAGAGCATCCACGTGCATCTGTATTCCTTCACTGCATCTCTCCTCAGGAACTCTACCGCTGTGGCTTCAAGAAATAAAGTTTCCTCTCTACATATGAGCAGTGAGAAGAAAGGATGGTGTGAGCACAGGGTCAGCCTGAGCCTGACCAGGGTCAGTGTGAGAGCCCTGGGAGGGGTTAAGCTAGTGCAACAAGTGATGGCATGATGGTAGTGGGAGCAGACATGGAGGTTTTAGCTTCCGTGTGGCCAGTTCATGCAGCAGTAATGGAAACATTACAATGGTACAAATGTTGGTGTAGAACTCACTGCCTGGGTTAATGGCCATTGGTGTTGTTTCTGCTCACCCACATGTACCTCACTCCCAGCTTCATAATGCTGCGCAGATGTGCCCCACAGCTGAGCTGGGACATAGCTCAGTCATGCACTCACCAGTTTGCTTACCTTCAGATGGCAAAAGAAAACTCATCCCCAAATCATCCAGTTCTCTGCACTTTGCTAAGGCTTGGCACAACTGATTCTAAATGATCCAACTATTGACGCTTGCTTAGATCATGGGAAGTTTTCCCAAATTCTCACAAATCTTCCTGGTGGGAAATTTTCTGTGCTCATCTTTTTGCCAAGGCACTCTTCAAATTTTGTTCCACAAGTTTAACTCTCCTTACCCTCTTTCTCTACACAGAAACATAGAATTATAGAATGGTTTGTGTTGGAAGAGCCTTAAAGATCATCTGTTTCCAACCCCCTTATTATGGAGAGGGATACCTTTCTCTAGACCACGTTGCTCAAAGCCCCATCCAACCTGGCCTTGAATACTTCCAGGGATGGGAGATTCACTTCTCTGGGCAACTTGTTCCAGCTTGTCTCACCACCCTGACAGTAAAGAATTTCTTCCTAATATCCCATCTAAACCTACTCTCTTTCAGTTTAAATCCATTCCCCCTTGTCCTGTCACTACACGTCTTTGCAAAAAGTTTCTCTCCTTTCTTGTAGGCTCCCTTCAGGTACTGGAAGTCTGCAATTAGGTCATCCTGAAGCCTTCTTTTCTCCAAGCTGAACAGTCCTGATTCTCTTAGCCTTTCCTCGTAGTAGAGGTGCTCCACCCCTCTGATCACCCTAGGTACCCACAAGCCATTTCTTATCTTATTTGACATAGCTGGAGAAGTGGTTGTGAGGTCTTTCCCCTTCATCTTCTCTCTGTAGCGTATCTATACCTGAGTGCTTGGTACAGGTTTTATGCACGTACACCAAACAACCCACTGCAAACAAGCACCAGTGGAACAAAGAAACCCGGCCACTAATCTGCCATGGTCTGTCCCTGTCTCAAATCCTTGATGCCACAGCACCAGGGTGAGGCTTCAAAGCAATCCATATTCTGTGTCCTGACGTGGGGCCCTGCAGTGCGTGTTGTGGGATTTTTCTTGCTGCTGTTGTGAGACAGTCCCTGGCAGGTGATGCTTTTCTTCTCCCAGGTCTTTTCTGGCAGTGGACATCCATGGTCCTGGTCACCTATGCAGCATTAAGCAGTCATTAAGGAGTTGTTACCCATCCGAAGTGAGTAGAAGCAGACACCAGACTTCAGCATATTAAAAGTTATTTTCTGCAAGGCTGTGCAGAGCTCACTTCAGAGCTTAGTGACAGAAATTCTCGTGGGGAGCTCTTACCTGTAAGAGCACAGACTGAGGTAACAAGCTGGGGGATAAAATGAGGAAGTTGCACACTGCTAGCCAGAAGGTGCTGTTGGTTGGCCAGTACAAAGGGAGTTGAGGCTCCTAGGCTGTGCCAACACATGAGGTCCCCCTACATCTGTTTTCTGCCCTCTTGTATAATTCAAAAACAATTCACGTTACAATGAGTGTTTTGTCATAATGCTTCAAAGGCTTTCTAGATCACCACGGTACCCAGCATTATATATGGTATCTTTCTAGTGGTCGCCAAGGAAGGCTGGTAATATTGGCCCCTGTAAAAGCAATGGGCTGTTTCCCTCCAGAGAACAACCATGGAAATCTTTACGCCAAGTATTTTTTGATACATCTCCCCATTTCCCTCTGCTACTCCAGTTTATGGACTGTATTAGTGGGATGGAAAGTCAGAAATGTTTCTTAGAAGTTGCAGATTACATTTGTAGGACGATGGTGAAATAGGCACTTGGGAAGCTGACAGACAGAGGAGGGAGGTGAACATCATACAAGGAAGATGATGAGCACTATGGGCCTCCCAAGGCTGCATGCCCAGTTTCTTATGGCCTTTGTGAGGCTGGGGAAGGGAACCTGGAGCATACCTGCTAGGAGTAGTTTGCTGAACTGGGGAACATTTTGCGCAGCCAAGGAGGAGTCCTGGACGAAGGGCTACAATTGTGCATAATCAGAGGGACAGGGTGCAACGTATTCCCCCTTTGAATTTTATGTTGCCTCTGTAGACAGCATGTGCTTTTATATAAGACTTTGTCCAGGATTACCACACACCTCTAATTCATGTGAATGTGCAGCATAGAGATACATAGACTTTATCAAGATTCATATGTCCATTTTATGATATTTTTTGTGGGGATTTTTACTGTACTGCATAGCTGGATTTTATTACCCTCAGTGTGTGTGTTTTACGGCAGCAATGCCAAGCATTTCAATGAATTGTGCAAGACTCAGACCCATGAATGTAAAGACATCTTCAATAATTTCATAAATAACAATAAATACACTAAACTGAATGTTGTGGACAATCATTGTCTTTTACTGAGTGCACATACTACCATGCAAAATTAATAGTTATTTAAAACCCCTTCAGTTAGACAGTTGTACACCAGCAGTCATCGTTTCCAGGGCTTAGGTGCAGCTGCAATATGGCTATTTATCTGTCCATTATCAACATCTTTGACACAGATGTCATTTTCTCAGACATATTTTGTCTCCTTTTTTCATGAGTTTGGTGTTATGGAAGAGGAAAAGGGAAAGCAAGGGAGACTAAAAAAACACTGAAATAATGAGAAAAAATAGTATTTTCCAAATTATTTTCTCAAAACAGTATATGATGCTTTCATACCTGCTCTGGGGTTTCATTCCCATGGGTCTACAACCCTTGTGTGAGCTGGGGACAGCTTTATTTGCCCTGGGCTTCTGTGAAGCAGTATGCTTCCACTGTTTTTCTCCCTGTGCCAGCACTAACCCTCATGGCTGCACACGATGCATCCATGGAGGAAGACTGCAGATTTGGTTGAAACCCAGTCACAGATTTCTGGTAGGATGGGGAACAGGTAAGATATTTCCCCAACCCTTCATGCGGGATCTCGAAGCTTGAAGGGCTGGACAGTGACTCACCATCAGGGATTGCTGGGGCAGTCTAGGGAGAGGATGAGTAAGTGCCTGTGAACTGTAGTTGCTGCTGCTCGCCAAAACATGCCTTACTGGGAGCTGATAGCAGCACAGAACCCATCCCCACAAAGCTGCTCTCTTGGGGTGATCTCTGAGCCAAAGAGTATCATCTTTGCCTGAAACTCCCATCTGCAGTGCAATGAACTGCAAAGGAAACTGCTCTGCAGTGGGATCCTGGGGCAGGGTGGGAAAGCTTTAACACCTTTTTTTTGTTTGTTTTAAACTGAGTCCTTGAGGAGCGTGAGCCAGGTGATTTACCTTGTGGTTGGCTCCCACTGAGGAGTGCTAATGGCACAACATGCCAGACTCCATTTTCTGTTTCTGGCCCGCCAATAAAAAGTGTCACCAGTTGAAAACATCTCCCATTAAGCCATTTGGCATTCTGTCTTGGGTGGAGGTAGACCTTGGCCAGCTGGCAGAAAAGGCAGCTGTAAGCAGCACAGGAGGGACGACACAAGAGCTCTGAGTGGGATGCACAACCACACAGCACATTGGGGTATGCTGGGCTGTTTAGAGAAGAAAAACAGAGCACAAAAATTTGTAAACTCCCTAGTAGGAATGTCATTTTGATCAACGTATCAGCAAGGCTGTCAAAAAGTAAAAAGAAGATTGACCAATCTGACATTCCCATGGTGCTTCCCAAACCACATCATTGCTGAATCCCCTATATGGCTCCATTGTCACATATCATGTAATGCTTAGCAGATACGATCCCCTCTGCAGCCTCCAGCTCCCTCTAGGCTTTGATGGAGGACTTTCAGCTTCACCTGGTTCATCTAACCAAGGAGATTTTGTGTTTCAGGGAATCCACAAGAGAATGAGTTACCCTTATTTGTCTACAAAGCCTGCCAGCTTCACCAGAGATCCTACTGTCCTCGGTTTTACAGTGCAGCCAGTTCCCCTGGTGCTGATGTGAGTCCCCATTCTGGCCTTCCTGAGATGAAAGGTCACTGGCAGATGGGACTTTGGCTGGGTCTACACACCCTGCTTTCCTTAGAGATCAACACTCCTGAGCAAAGGACCTTAACAAAGCAGAGGGCAAGACAGCTCTGTAAATTCTGGGAACCTACAAGTAACTCCTGGGAGCTGGAAACACAAAAGGGGCAGTTGATTGTGCACCAACACTCAGCATTGCACTGAGAGCAGGCCTGGCTGACCATGCAGCAGTAGAGGGTGTACAGGTAAATTAACCTGTTGCCAAGGGGGGCTGGCAAGGCAGGATACTCCAGTTTGATACAACAGGCAGGTAAATCGCCCCTGTTTCGGCTCAGGGACGCAGCCTTATTTTGCTGCAGGTGAACTCATCCCACTCTCCTCTAAAGTGAGTTTCATGACACTTATGAAACTGCCAAGGAGTAAGTGTAGTAGAAAATCAAGCAGTCTGTCTTGAAATAATTTGAATAAGGTAAAAATGCATTTCAGTGGCATGAACTCCTGCCAATTTAATTTTTTTGGGGCAAGGGGCTTTTCACAGTAGGAATCAAACCTTGATCTCCACAGGCTGAATTTCAGCACTTGTTCAGCTTCCCAGCTATTGAACACCCAACAGCTCTTCCTGGAGCTGTGAGAAACTCTACAAGAGCCAGCATTTTCTCAAAGATGTCTTCTGAAGGCTGTGTCCCTTCTGTCCCTCGCAGATGGGAAACTGATGGAAAGGACAATTTCTTCCTGTGGCTTCAGGGGAGAGAGGGAGAGTACACGTGACAGGAGCAAATTCATCTAGTAGGGTTGTGGACTAGGAGAAGTACATGCCCTCTCTCTGGACAGGACTATGACTCCAGCTATGCCTCTCTGTATCCATCTCTGCTTGCTATACAACAGGCAGAAGCACAATCCAAGGGAGAGCAGGAACTACTCAGTGTTAACTCACTCAGGCATGCAAATTACTTGCAAAGGCTCTGCTCTCCTCGGGACTGACTGCCACAGAACAATGTCATTTCCCTGCCTCCAAGCAAGAGGGAAGCATCGTTCACTCTTCTCAGAGGGAGTGCAGTGCCATCTCTCTTGACTATTTAGCCCCAGAGCATTTTGCCAATAAATTACAGCCCGGCTTAAAGCTTCCACAATGCCAACTCTGCCATGCGGACCACCTCTGCGAAGATATTTCAAAATCCAAGCTCTGAGCCCTTCTCCCACCACAGCTGACCCACATCAGCTCAGGCACTGGTAAGGCAAGGATTAGGCCTTTTTTCTCTTTTTTGCCTTGAACTTTGGAGTCTGTAGGGATTCTCTTGCCCAAAGTATTTTTATTTCTGCTCCACCCTCCTATTTTTCTAGAGGTTGGGGGTTTTTCTCTTCCTTCAAACCCATCCAGCCTTCTCCTAATTCTGAGCTTTTGTTTTCACTGTTCACACTCCCACACTTGAGGCCAGACCTGCTGAGATACTGACTTTTTCTTTGACATTATGGTTTGCTTTTTATTTAAGACTCTGTTATGGGTCAATGCTAGTACACCCAAGATGATAAAGGCTCTGTTCTGAGATTACAGCATAGAGCTGCAATGTCCAATTGAGGTTGCACAAAAGGCCATCAAGTTTGTGGTTTTATCTTGTTTTGCGCTGGTTAAAGGGACTTTTTTCCCCCTTTTTTGTGCAAAGTTAGCAAAGCTGCAAGTTTGACAGGTTTGCTTTTCATGTACAATGGTTTTCTGCAGCTCCAGGAAGACATCGCAATGCATTAGCTAATGCAATACAAGTTCTTCCAAGAAGTTTGCAGGGGTCAGGTGATTAACCTGTATATTTTACAGAACATTTAAAGACGCTGTGGTCTGAGGCCTCATAAAATCATAAAACTACCACTCAGCTGTGAACCATGGGTTGAAGCACAATGCCGAAATACTGCTGCATTAGAAATGGGAGGAAACAGAGTGAAATTTTCCCTTCTGATCCACACAGCTGATAAAAGCTCCACAGCACAGCTCCCTACTGCATTTTCCACAGCCAGAGCTCACATTGGGCCAAGTTCAGCATGTTTGCAGAAGGGAGGTGTTGTCCTGCTGTGTCCTGCCCCACTTACGCTGCCCAGTTGGAAGAAGTCATACCCGTATTAAGTAGCAAAAGGCAAGCCCTTACAAGTCCTCTGCACCAGCAAGGGCACAGGGACTGGAGATGGGAAGGTGTTCACAGGGTCTCCTACAGGCACAGAGGCTGCATGTCCTTCTCTTCTGCCTCCTTTGACCAAGGAGGAGCAAACAGTACTGGAAGGTTGGCTTCAGATTCTCAGCTACCTGAGCCTTTGACCCCTTTGTACTCTCACCAGCAATGTCCCATGAAACTTCAGTCTTTTAAACTCTCGCCCCCCTCAGGACCCCCATATATCTTCTTCCATCTGATGAGGAAACGTATTTCCACCACAGTTCACTGGGGCTTTCCCAGCACAACTGAGTTAACTTTCAGCCCCTTCAGAAATGGAAATTAGTGTCTTTTCTTAAAGGATAGCTCTGCTTTCCTAATGAGGAAAATAAAGACGACAGAAGAGAGACCCTATTGTATGAGAAAAGCACTTCCCACCCAAGTTCAATTTCTCAGGTAGTATCTGTCTTCCTTGAGCAGTCCCAGCCAGGCCATCAGGCATGTTTCTTACTTCTTTGCCGTGGGGAGTCTTTTTATCACAGATTTTTCTAAGTGACGCAAATAAGCTCCACAGAGTTTTTTTATATCCCCTACAAAATTTGCGTTCCAAGCTGATGGGAATCCGGACAGTCTAACTCATTCAATCACCCTGTGTTTTTAATCTCTGACCCATCTCAGCATCACAGTCTTTGAGGGCTTTGAGCTTCCAAATGTCGCCTGTGCCACACAGTTTACCAAATGCTTAGCTGGAAGAGCTGCTGGAGGACAGTGGTGGCATATGAGGTAAGGTGTTGGAAGCTGGGAAGTGCCGATGGCACGCAAAGAGCTCCACGGCACCTACTCCCATTAGGAGCGCTGTGGGATGTCATTGCGGCCAGGGAGAGTTGCCAGAAGTAGGACTGCAAGGCTCATTGCTGTGCAGTCCAGACATATGGTTGCTATCAGGAACAGGGCGGTGTAAATAATTGTTTCACTCCCTAAACCAGAAGAAAAAAAAATAGGAAGAAAAAAGATTTTATTCAGATCTGACTGAACCAATTTTTTTTGCTAGCCAAACGAAAAGTGGAGAAAAGCATAATATCAGGCTGCAAGAAACATTTTAGTGTGTTTTGGGTAAGATCCAGCAAGGAAGATATTTTCCACCTGTAAATAATTCAGCAGAAGAAAAAAGTCATTGCAACTCATTTTTTCCAGCAAGACCATCAAGTCAATTAGGAGAAGCTGAATAGTCTTGTAGCCCTAGAATAAAGAAGAGTAAAATGTCGAGTCAGAAGAGTAACTCCCATCATTGTTCTGGCATCTTCATGTGTGTTGTGCATTCAAATAGTTTTTCACCATCCCGTTAGCATGGCCAGCAGAGACTGTACTGGGAACAAGCACCGAAGTACACCTACAATAAGTAGTTTCCAGGACTGAGTCCTAAATCATTGTTCAAAATTCCTTGACCCTCTTTTACCTCTAGTATTTTATATTCAGCCACTTCCAGATGTCGGGCTGGATGGTTACAGTCTCCTTATATAATAGCCCTCCTCTCCTTTCACCAAAGCAGAACTGCACTGGGTCTAACCCCAAAGCCTGTCCTTCCAGTCAGCTGAGCCAATGTGAATGTGGGGCTTTTTTGGGCTCTGGTACCACCTTCCATCCTCCTCTGGCAAAACTGTATTTGGTGTGATGGGCTCCTCTTGGATTCAGAGAAGCAAGATGCCTCTGAGGAGAAAATACGTTTTATAAACTTTTATATTTTCTTTTGTAGTATTCTACCACAGCTGTTAATTCCTGGGTATCAGAAGGAATTTAATAAATTCCATTCACCATGCAGCTCTCCCCACCACCTGAAAACATATGTTTTCATAAAAAAAAAGGTCAAGATAAAGGAAAAAAGATGAAGGGTGTTCTCACCAAAATATAGAAATGAACTGGAAGAGCTGCTAGGGATATATATAAAATGGGTATTCATCTCAAGCAAAACTTTCTTATTAAGAGTGGTGTGTAATATACAACGTATGAGGGATGAACTGCACCAAGTATGGAAATACATGTGTTTGATTTTTGCCTATTGGCTCATTTTTTAAAGTAAGAGAGCAAAGAACAAAGTGTTGAAAAGAAAGGCTTGATATTATCAACTTGTAAATATAAAGGATGGTTATATCAGTAGAGCTCAGGAATCTCACGTAAATAAATACCCTTTGTAATAATGCAGACACAAGAAAGTCCAGATTTCTAGAAAGCCTATAAAAAATGAACACAGAGTCCCTAGATACACCCATTAAGATGTACTGGAGACAGTATGGTACAAAGGACCAATAGAAATTGAACCCATTACCTGTAGATCCAAAGTATATTAGACATATTTCCCTAATATTGCAAGCTTTGAAATAAAGTTACTTAGTTTGAAGTAGTCAGTGGTCACAGAAAGGATTTCAAAGGAACAAAGTTCAATTTTAAAAAGCCCATTTTAAACATTACTCTGAAAACTATTTCATTGCTCCTTCTGAGGGAAAAAAAAAATCCACATGCAGCTTTATGTTCAGGTTGTTGAGGTTTTTTTCAAAACAGACCTCAAGGGGAAAAATTGTTTTCACTCCTAAAAGATTCCAGTTTTTTTCTGGCCTTACCCACCTCTAACCCAAGGAAGAGAAAAATCATTATTACTACTTTGCTGAATATTGTTGGGAGAATGGAAGAATGGAAAGATCCAGTGTGCAACTCTCTTTCCCACAGAAACTGCTGGAAATCCATGACTTCCATGGTTTACTGAGGTCGCTGGCCAGCAGCACAGGAGAAGAAAAAGAGCCAAACAAAGACTCCTCTTTCTCCATTTGTTTTTGTAGCCAAAACCCCCATTCCTTTCTCTATTTTGTGATGTTATTCCTTTATGTGGTACATAACAGGAGATTTCTTTGGGGTTTGTTGCTTGGTTTTTTTCTTTTTTTAAGGTCTCGTCTTTAACCTTCAGGAGCTCTTGTCCTTTGAGACAAACCCTGTACCACTGGGCCCACTGACTATTTTGTTACTGAGGAGGAAAAACTCTTCGGCATCCAGGCTAGGACCCAAAACTAAACAGAAAGCAAAGGCTGACAAAGGAAAGCAAGTGAGAAAGAAAGGGCAAGGGTTAAAAAAAAATAAAACTAATGTGAGTTGTATTATATGGTGAGTGAATCATATGGATTATGGACCAAGGACTACATAATTAAACATGTAAGGTATCAAGGTAAAGTACCAGAATACATAAAGAGGATAATTTCTTTAGTCAGCAAATGGGCAATAACAGGAAAGAATTTTTGTCTTGGGATAGTGAGCAGTTGTATAAACATATGATGCAAAGGCTTTTTCAAATAGACATAACATTGCCATATGTTCCATCAAAAAACTGCAGAGGGACTTGGGAAAATCAGAATGATTTAAGAGGGACTACACACAGTTCTGCCACCACTTGGTTAGCTGAACACAGGCAGCCAAAGGTAAGGAGTGCTGTTAAACAAGGGCACGTTAAGAGACCGGAGTGTGCCCCAGAGATTCTTGCACTGAGATAATGAAAGCTCTCAAATGTCACCACAGAACTGAAGCTCTCCTTAAAAAGTGGCAGAGAGACTGCGCTTTCTCTAGGTGCTGGGAGCTGACATCGCATATGGGATAGCTCTTCCCAGTGGACGCAAGAAGCCCATTAAAGTGGCTGGCTATGATTGGAATTATAGCTATTGCAGCAGCTGAGACACACCGAGGTGTAAACTGATTTGCAGAAAGAACCATGGCAGGTTGAAGGTCCAGGGAACAAATGTGTTGTGTTGGCTGAATTTTGACATATAAGCAAAAACAAAGGAGAGATTCGAAAGGATACTCTTAACACTTTTCGTTTTCTCTAGAAGCTTGCATTTTGACAGTAACAAAAGGGGATGCCTGTGAGGCACCCTACAGTCAGGGGAAATGCTGCTGTGCAGCCCCTTGAGGGAAAGATTCTCCCACACACCTGTCTTCGGGGAGCAGAAGCCAAGGATCCCAATGTCCTCACTCTCTGAAGCAGCTCCAGTGTGGCTACAGGGTGACATCAAAATGGTTTGGTGTGAATCAAGCCCTGGTTTTGAATATTACTTCTCAGGTACAGAGCCCTGTAACCAGCACAATCCATTCTCTAAAACCTGTGTCCTCTGACAGACTCTTTTCTAATGGGTGTGAAGATGCAGCTTCCAAAATCCCTGAGACTAATTTCATGTTTCAGAGGGACTATTAAAATCAAAAAGATAAAATTCAGAAGCTTCTTCATCTTCTGACCATATATTCTGCCTGTAAAGACCAGTCTAGTTAACAGGTGGCACTGACAGCTCATGATCCAAAGAGCTGCAAGAGAAACAGTCTGGAGCACTGGAAATAGTTACCCATTTGAGAAATGATTTTTATCCCCCCTATATTGAAACATTAATTGATTCTTTTATATTCAGAAGCTATTTTCACTTATCCCAGACACTTAACAGAAAAATAAAAAAGAAATAATGAGGAGTTTTGATGTAAAAACACATATAGCCATAAAACAGGTTGATTAACTTGCAGACTTTAAAAAATTAATGTCCAATGGAAGGAACTGCTGACTGGTTAAATTAGATCTACTTATTACAGCCCTACAACAGAAACGAAATTAATTTTAAGCTTCAGAATGAAAATTTTATTTTTAATTTTTGTGGGTTGTAGAGTTGGAGGGACTGGATACTTGGGAAATTAAAAGTCCTCTATTTATCATAGGCTAGAAGCAGTACAGCCAGCCATAATACAGGTTTTTCTCTTAGTGCAATATCTCTTGGCAGTTAAAACAGAAGAGCTGTCATGAATTCTAGTTCAGCTATCACATTTTCATGATAGTGTAAACTTGCAAATAAGAACTCATCTCAGATGTAAACACTTTTAAACAAGATTACAGGAAAACCTACAAGTCATCCTGAAGTTACAGATACTTATATATGTTCTTTGAAGAGTAGATTTGTTTTTCAGCTAGAAAGCTGGTCAGATCATTAACATGTCACTTCCAGTATCCATATGTAGACAAGTAAAAAATCTGACCTCTGGAAACTGCAAACATCAAGGACAAAGGAAGTTTATTCTGGGATAAACCCATGAAATATCAGATTTCTTCCTCCATAATTTCTTGATAGATTTTAAGTGAGAAAATAAGCTTTACGTAGGATATCCATTCATCAAAGAGTGATGGAAGGTTACATGAAGCTATGACAAATGGTTTCTCTACAGGGATAGGTTCCATCTTCTGCTTTTACTTAGACCAGCCCATGATCACTTCATTGGGGAAGGTCAGGAGGGACCTTCATTGAGGGAGGGGAGGTGAGTCAACATAAATTCAAAAGCCAAAGTGAATGAACAAAAGAATCGCAAAACTTCAATCCAAAACCTCAAACTTATGCCAAATAAAGGGAGTGCGCAAAAAAGAAAAAAAAGAAAAAAAGTGGACATAAATTACAGGACCAGACAAGAAGATACCTCTCCAAGAGAACTGCAAAGACCTAAACTATTTCTAATTACTTTGATCTTTCTTACCTTCTCTCTGGGTTAAGTTAGAGCCTTTGTAGATTTTAATCTTTTGTCTGAAAGGCATTTCTTTTGTTACTGAGGTGTTATGATGTTTACACGGTTGCATTGGTTCAGGGCTGTGTGGAGAGGATGCCATGTGGACTCCGTAGGAACATGTCCCCAGTGATCAAGGAGCCCTTTTGACTCCCATGCATAGTGTTCACTCATCTCCACTGACTCTCCAAGCAAAACAGAGGCTTTACTGTGACACTGCCTCTGAATGTTTAGTAGATTTCAATTTTTTAAGAGGTCTTGCAAGCCCCTGAATGTACAGCCTAAGAAGAGGCCAGCATCCCCTTTCCTCCCCTATCACACTCTAGAAGGAGTGTACCTGGTACAACTGCTTCAAACCCAGTTTGTTAAATACCACCACAGAGAAGGAGATGGGGTTAGATCACTCCTTACGCTTATTTAATGCTTAGTCTTCTGCTGGCAGCACCAATGGCACTGCTGAGTGACAGCTACAGCGTGTCATTTAAATACTTGCATGGGGATTAAAGAGAGGTCAGGTACTTCCTTCCGCGGTGATTGCGTAATATTAACAGCTTTCGGTCACTATCTAATCAGGGCTGGATCCAGACCTGTGACTGACAGATTTTTAATTGCTAGTCTCCTAAGTCATACAGTTCTCCCTCACTGGGAGGTGTTACCTTCAGCTCTTACTATGATGGATAAGGGCAAATTCTACAGTGTTACAATAAACCTTTTGATATAGATGTAAGGTGTTGCTTTGTCTCTTTGACTTGGGGGGACTATTTTTTTACAGTAAGAATGAAGAAGATAAAAATATTGAAATAATATACTTTCCAAAAAGAAAGAAAAATAGAAGTATATCTATGTGTGTGTACATCTTTCTTTGAAATCATACTGTTCTCTCTTGTTTTACTGCAAAAATAAAGAACATAAGAATGCAGGAGAAGTCTATCATGCCTCACCTCTTTTGCTTTCCAGTTTCTATTTGCTCCTTTATTTTCCATACTTTAAAATCTCATTTAACATTCTCTTGAGAAGGAGAGCACAAGATTACAATCTAACGATTGTAATGAGAATGGGTTACGTTTGTGCCATTTCCCATTTTCATTACAATCTTTGTGGCAAGAGTAATGTAACAGAATTTTTAATGTCTTATATATTGCATGAACATTTTTTTTTCAGCAAGCTCCTGCTACATTTCAATGGATGATGCTGTTGCAGAACATTGCAACTTTGATCTTTTTATAGCTTGCATTGCGATCACATTGGCAATTTCACCCACTTCCCCAAAGTGGAAAATATTTTGATATACAGCTTGCTGCTACAAAAGCCAGTCATCTACACATACTGTACATACCTAGAAAATTGTTTTCCCCCAAATCCCAGCTGTGGCTGAGTACAAGATACTGACATCACCAAAGATGTGTGTTTCTTGGAGTGGTACTATGGGAATTGTAGACTGCAGAATCTGAGCAGAAGAATAGAGCAGTTTGTTTCTTGAAAGGTAGGGACAGCTCTTGGAGAGAAGTGTGTTTCATGTGTTTGGCAGGGCACTGGTTTTCCAAAGCGTGTAAAACTTTCCATAAAGCTTCTTACAGTGATCAACAACCAAGGAAAAGATAGGAGATGGACCAGGACAAATTCTCAATAAAATAGGGATCAGAATGAGTTTGGCAAGAGAACCAGAGGTTTAAACTATGCTGTAGAAGCAGCAGGCACCACCCAGCAGTTTGTCTGGATTTGTTAATGCAAATGGTTAACACAAGTGATTCTTAACACAGGAACTAACTAGGGGAAAAGATAAATGTGCTGAAATGGCTAGCTCAAGGACAACATCCCTGAGGAGACCTCATGTGACCGAAAAGGCTTCAAAGGCAAAGGCATCTACAGCCAGCAGGGGGATCTTCTTCAAATTCTTTGCCTACCTCTATGGGGCAGAAAGAGAATGATGGCATTGACAAAAAGCTGAGAAATCCTCAGGCTTTTATATCATTGAGGGCTGCAGAGTCACAAGAGCCTCAGACTGAAGGGGTGGTGAAGACCACGCTCCAGATGCACCAAAGAGAGCAAGCACAGGGGTATGGATTAGCACTGATTTGACTGGGTGTGGGTGGCTCTACCCCTCAGGGATTAGAAACAATTCCCCTTTAGACAAAGCAGCCTGGCAAAAATAAAACCAGAGAAAATGTAAAGGAGATGAATGGGCTTGAATTCGAGCATAAACTTAGCCTTTGGCCAGTACTATAAATTCTACTGACATATACATCTTGCCAATTAATACGGACTAATTATGCTGAACTTTAAAAAAAAAACAACAGAATTTTGAGAGTAGCACCTTCTTGCAAGATCAGAAGAGAAGACAATGTCAGCATATCTTTGAGACAGCCTGCATCTGGCAGATTAATGTTCCTGTTTAAGAAGCTTTATTTCCTTGATGCATAGGGTAGAATCTGGCATCCTTTAGATCAATGCCTATGGAGATACCCACAGCGTGGCAAGGCAATGGGTGAAGGAGAATGACATCCTCATTACAATAACATTCAACAGAAAACTTCCAGATTTTGAAATTTCTGGACAAAGCCATTCATGAAAAGATGCACAAGCTTAGATTTCCCACTTTACCCACAGGAGCTGAGTTTTAACCCTGCCTCTTGTCTGTTCAACTTCTGCTGCGTTTGATATAAGCTGGGCACTTCTACACTGAGGCTCAAATTTTTTTCCGTTTGAGTCTAAATTTAACACTGCAGACCCTCAGGATAAAACCAGTTGAGCCCTTTGGAGGGAAAACGTTCATCCTCTTTATCAGAGTGGCTTTCCCGGTGGCTTTCACTTCGGCGAGAAGAGTGTCTGGGATAATTGCTCTTTCCACAGAGGATCAATACTGTGTAATTAATCAAGATGAAATCATTCTTTGCACTTCTCCAGGTTTCATCCTTGAGACGTATTCTCAGATTCACTGGCTCCTGGAGATAGCAACGCTCTCCTACTGCACTACCCCAAAACACCCTGGGGGCAAAACCATCACAATCCAGCTGTCCAGAGTCTAGCCTGACATATCTTAATAGATGAAAAGAGACAAGAAGGCCCAGATGCCTCTTTATTAGGACTGTCCTCTCTGCAGAGACAACAAGCCCTCAAAATCTACCACAGTCAGTGTAACATTGGCATCAAGGGACTCTTATTCCCTCCCAGGAATCATGCCACCAAACTTGCAGTGATTACAAAGCAGAAGCATGCACTTTAGAAATACACCTAGCAGAGCCCTGGGTCACAGCGAGAATAATTCAGCTAACATTTCTACAGTTTGCAGAGTTTGCTTAGCTGTGATTGATCACATGAATCACACGTTCATGTTTAATTTCTGTCACAGGGCAAGCATATTTTAAATCCACTCCTTGTATGAAACAACATAGGAAGTAATTTTAAAAGTACATTTTCTATGACAAATAAAAATATGAACATTTAATATTAAAGTAATTTTCATCTCTGCCAGGTCACTTTTTTTTTTTTCCAAATTTCAAAATGCCAGAGGGGAAAAAGAAATGAAAAGACTATTGAATCAGTTCTAATGGACCTAAGACAAAATGAAACATTTCAAGCAGTTCATTTGACCTGGAAACATTCTCCTTTTAGTATAAATACTTTTATGTTTCATCCTAATTTGGGCTAAAAAGGCTGGAATTTCCCACAAATTCCAATCATCTTCACTTATGTTTAAGATCCCTTCTGTCTGTCAGGCTCTTTATTAAGCACAATCAAGACAAAATGACTCCTAAAAAGATTGCTGGCCATTCTGGTATCACTGAAATTAAGTAGCTGGTGAAGACAATTATAAATAATACATACAGTTGTGTTTATTACAGAAAGATATTAAAAGAATGACTGGAATTTTCCATTGGTTTGGATAAGCAATGAAGACATTTTAGAAGACCTGAGCTGAGAAACAGCATTGGCTCAAGTGATTGTGCGTTGATTCAGTTTACATTAAATGGAAGAACAAATAAAAGTAAGGCTGGAACTAATGTTCTCCATTTCAAAAGGGCATGGACTAAGTGCTCTGAGCTCTGAGCGCCCCAGCCGCCAAAGTCAACACACTGTGTGTCTCTGCAACAGGATGGGAAAGAGGCTGGAGGATTCTTCGAATCACTGATGCTTACAAGATCTCAACGCTGTATTCCTAGCAGAAGGAAAAAGCCCAATCATCTATGGACCTGCAGGATAAAGAGCTGCTTAAAGAGCCTTCAGTTCAAACTTCAATAAGAGTAATGGCACTGAACAGAAGTGCAAAGGGAAGATATGTAATGGGAATGAGGTTTTACTACATTGGAAACAGCAGCAAAGTAATCTAAAAGCTTAATCGTATGGGAATGAGATTTTACTAACTGGAAACAACAGAAAAAAATATAAGATTTTGATTGTCTCCAGTTGGGAGGACCTGGATAATCTCATTCAGAATTCAGACAGAAATGGCACATGAAACTACAGGAACTTGCAGGTATCCGTGATGAGCATATCTACTCACGGGATTAGAAAATAGTAAAGGCAGTATCTAAAGTTAAGTGAGAGAAGAAAAGGGATCTCACAATTACAAGTCAGTCTGATCTCAAATGTCTGAAGGCTTTGGAACAAATTTTGAAAGAAAGAAGTAATTTAAGTCATTGATATAAACTTGGAATGGACTAAAATATTACCAAAGGGTTTGGGTTTGCTAATGGTAGGTTGTTTGAGACTAAGTTGATAGGATTTTTAAGAGATAAAAGATTTTTTAGACAAAGGAAGCATGGTAGACATAATTTATCTGAGCTTCAGCAAAGCATTTAATGAGGTGTCAGATGGGAAATAATTTTTTTAACTAGAGAAAATAGGGATGCACGAAGGCAATGTTGAGTGGGAACCCACTGAAATGAAGACAACCACTTGCAGTACTGCAAAAAGAACTGAAGGAGAGACATGAATGAACTTTCTCCACAATCAATTTTGAGATATTTCTACTTTCTCTTTCCTGGTAACTTGGATATAAGTAGATAGAGTCATTACTTTTGGGACTCTGATTGGAATACTAATTGTTCACAGCTAAAAGAAAGTGTTAATATAGAAGAGGATGAGGGCAGTAGACAAAGAGATGCATTATAGGAATAGAATAAAATAAAAGCTCGTTCTTTGAGGGACTGATACCACAGCTGCTGTAAAAGGAGCTCTCATCAGTAGAAAATTACTGAGATGAGTTAAGCTGGTAAAGGAGCTAAGGAGAGCATGAACCACTCTAAACTGCCAATGGGCCCCACCCTAGCAAAGGCAGAATCCAGCCCATGGCAGGCAAGATAGTCTCAGCAGTAAAACAGTGCGTGAAACAGTGCTGCAACAAGATCTGAAATGCTGTCTGCTCCTTTGGCTACCCACATTCAAAAACCAGAAGTTCCAACAGCAATTCCTGTAGAGAACAGTGCTAAGATGCTTGGGAAACAGGCTGTTAGCTGTACTAAAGAAGCTGGAGATTGGCATATTCAGCTAGCGAAATGAAATCTTGACGGCATGGAGAACTTCCCTATCTTAGATAAACAGTCTGCAAATACCTGCAGTAGGAGCAAAAATAAGCCATCCATTGGGCAGGAACAACAGGATAGAAACCAACCTCCCATAAATTTAGAAAATTTAAAAATTTTTTTTAAAATCGGAAAACAAAGGTTTCCAACAGAATAGCAACATTCCAAATGGAAGAACAGGACCAACACATCAAGCTGATGTCTCCTTTCAACAACAGAGGTTGGTCCCTATACGACAGGATTTATATGACATGGTACTAGACCAGCATGGTGTTTTCTAACCCTCTGCCAGACCGATATTCACATTCCCAGCATTGTCTTGAAACAGAAGGATTTCCCTCTCCTCCAGAAAAAGATTGCAGTTCTGCAGATACACAGCCATAGAGACTATAACGTGATTGAGATTGAGAAACAAGCAGCAGGAATTCACCCAGGCAGTGTGGGACAAGGTCACTGGGAAGGGCAGGGAAGATATTTCAGAGATGGCAGTTGGAAGGGACATTGGCTGAAGTTGTGTTTACCATTATTATCTTCTCTGCTCATGAGTCCTCGGCACTACAAGGATTAAAATATAAGTTACAGATGGTCCTATGAAAGGCTGTTGAAAAAAAGAACCCCAACCCTTTATTAATGGCATTATTTTTTCTTGAAACATAAATACCTTGTTTTTTCAGGTACTATGGATTAAATAGCCTGAAATGTAGGCCGAAATTACATTTGATGTTGTGAAAATTGGAAGCATTGATAAAATGTGTTGGTTAGAAGACAGAAGGAGAAAATAGGTGTATCAGAGAATTGACAAAGAAGCTTAGAAGCAATCTTGCTATTAGAAGGGAGTAAAGAAGTAATAAAATTGGGAAGTCAGGCAGGAAAAGGGCACAAAATGCTATAGGAGAAGGAAATGATAAGCAGGGAGCAAAAAAGCAATAAATGAGATACTACAGCATTACAGCAACATCCGAGGTAACTCTTCTATGAAATACCTAATGAAATCCCATGGGTTCTCATGTGGAACCCGAGGGGGTGCTGTCAGAGGTGAATGGAGTCAGTGGCGGCTTCCCCGTAACTCAGCTGTGCCTCTTCTTGCTGCTGGTGGTTTCATCTGAGATGCCAGGCTGGCGGCTGAGCTACAGTGTACAAATACACCGACACTGATGCTACACAGGGCAGCTGCCTTTGGCAGAGAGACAGGACAGGTAGCTGGGGGGGAAGAGGGAGACAAACTGAGAGAGATGACAAAATTCTGGAGCAAGATATCCTAAAGGTTATGCAGGAGCACCTCCTGTGAACACACCAGAACTCAGGGAGCTGGAGCATTGCCATGAGAACAAGGGAGAAAAAGGATTTTGGAAGCTCCACAGAGGGTGAAGTAAACAAGCAGTCAGCTATGACAGAGAGCCGAAGCAATAAAGAGGCATAATAATATATAATGCTATTTCAAAACAACAGATGGGAATAGGGAATTGATAGTGAAGCGATTAATACTAGCAATGAAAGAACTAAACACCTTTAAAATGCACAGTTTTTAATAAGAGCCAAGCCAAAGACTCACAGCAATTCATAAATTAACAAAGACTAATATATACAGGGGCAAAAAGAGAGAAAGAGCAAAATGAACCCAAATATATGCCAAGTGCCTGCTGATGGAAAGGAGGATGACTGAGGGGTTAAGACTGAGCCTCAGGGTTAGACTTGTAAGTGCAGTATGAGAGTTGTATCTCCTGACCTGGTCAGCAGCTGGGAAGCCCCTGTAACACCATGGGAAAGAGAGAACAACCTTCACTGCTGCCCCAGTAGCACCCAGCCTCCCCCAGCAGCTGTGGCTCCCCAGACCTGCAGGAGAGCCTGAGATACCAGGCTGGTGTTACGTGGGACCTGTTATGTGCTAGAGCATTGCCATTGCATTCCTCTGAGCTCTCTCTTGTGGGACTTGGTGGGGATGCTCAGGTCCCACTTGCAACCCCAGAAAACTGGCATCCCACCCTTGCCCCGCCAAACCAGCATGAACCAGGGACAGGGCCCCATGGGCCAAGTTTTGGGTTCTGCTTTGGTCCCTTAAAATGGAGTTTCTTATGGAGGCTTTGGAGTTCTTCAAGGTTTCACTCCTCCATAATTTCCTAGCTGTTGTTTTTCCTCATCTGCAAGTTTTAGACTAAATTTACACTTGCATTCTATTAGCTAGTGTTGACATTATAAACAGCACAAACAAACTCACTGATCCCATACACAAATTAACCCACGGGTGTGCACTTTATATAACTCAATGCTTGTTAACACAATCTATGTAACTATGAGGGAGCTGACTGAAGGGAAGCAACTACAAAGGCAAGAAAGAGAGAGGGCTGCAATTGTGTGTTTCTCCTGGTGAAGCTGTGGGTGTATCACCAGTACTGCTCATTTTGGAAAATGTGGCTATAGAAAATCCTGAGCACAACTGTCAACCAGTCTCCAAGAAAGAAAAAGGGGCAAAGATACAGAGATTAGAAGTGATGGACATTGACCGCATCTTATTAGAAAGGCTAAGGATAAAGGGTCACAAGCACGTTAAGGATTTGAAGAGACCATTTCTCAGCAGAGCTAGAGCAACTGCCCTTTTATTTCCTAGGCACGTCTAAATGCAAAGGAAAAGATTTATGTAAGCCACCAATGCCAGTCAGTGCACCTTCTAACTAAGTCGAACTGTGCCTGGACTGGGGCATCTGGCAACCAGGATGCTAAACTGAGGTGTTTCCCAGCAGTCTAGGGGAAAGGTTGGGTTGGATTTGTTCTGGTTTTCCTTTTTGATTGTTGCTTCCAGTTAGATAGCAAATTCTTCTTCAGGTTGCCAAGATTTTCAGTATGACAAGAGTCATTTTGTGTGGTTTTGCTTGTTGGATATGCTTTTAAATTGCTGTAATGGAACCATTTGAGAAAACAATAGGGAGAAATTAAAAATATGTATTTAAAACAGAATTAAAAATGAAAGGAACAGATGTGTTCCATGCATGACACAGGAACTTTCAAATGCAAAGGAAATGCATATATTACAATGAAAGACTAAGTAGTACGTATACATCAGCATTTTACATTCCTTTTTTCTTTATACACGTGTTTTAGATATACATAAATTATTTTTCCTTTTGTTTTTTTTTTCCCTTTTTAAAAATCAGAATATTCAAACATTCTCTTTAAGAACCAGAAGAGGATGAAAGATTGCATTTGGCAGGTCTCTTTTGTGCTATAATTTGTTTCTTTGTGGAAATGCAGCAAAGGGTGACTTTTATTATGTGCTAGGTAAGAATCTGCATAGAGCAACTTCCAGCTGTTGACCATGCGATTAGGCCGTTAAAGTGCAAAAATCGCTGTTTACAAATACCCATAATTACTATAATTTTCATGCAAAATCTACACTCACCTAAAACCAGACCACATGCCAGTTCTTCCCTGGCCAAAATGGCTATTTCTTTCTGTCTTGAAGTCTCAGTCACATACTGAAAAAAAATCTGCAGAATAGAATATATTTTGACTGCAGAAATAGATTTTGCATGAATAGACTCCTGAGGCATCCAACAGTTTCAATAATGTTTTCTATTCCAGGGGAGCAAAAAATATTTTTCCTTGATAGCATTTATTTTATATTCACTGCACTGGAATTACTTTTTCAAAATTCTGCCAGCAAAGACTTATCGTATGTGGGTGCCATTGCTGTAACATAAAGATAAGGATGGAGGCTTATTCCACTCATAAGCTCATGAGTCTGTAAATTGGAACTATCCTTCATAGTACAATGCATTTTACCAGTCCAAATATTTTTCTTAAAGACAAGACAGGAGTTTTTTCTTGGAAGTATTTTCCTTCGGTGACTTAAGGAAGCATATTCATGGACTACTTATGAAAGGAAATACACAAACAATGGGACACCACTGGTTTCTCTGGATGGGGGAAGAGTCTTCATTATTCCAGCAGCTTCAGAATCAGTCATTTGAGCAGCTGTCCTAAACAGGAAAAATGTCATCTGGGGAGCGGCAGATAAGGTAAGATAGACCCAAGGACCTCAGAGGACAGAGCCGCAACCTAATTTGATGATCCAGGTGCAAATAACTGGCTCCACTCGTTTCAAAGACGGGACAGGTGACATATCTGGATCTGAATTTGGATTAAATCATCAGAAATGTTCAGGCCCGTGATTTTGTTGCTGGCCAAATGACTACGATTATTACAACCAAACGTGACAATACAATGACATTTTACCTAGGGGCAGGAATGCAAGGGAGATTAAAATGAGAACTGTCTCGAGCCTTCACCAGGAAATTGAATCTAACCCTTTTTGAAGTTAAACATTTTGATATAAAATTTTTCATCGTATGGCTGACCTGCATAAAACGACTGAATTCCCGGTGCACTGTGAATGCTTTGTGTGCTGCAGTCAAATAGTTCTAGAGATGGGAACCAGATTAACTTTGAAATTTCCATCCTGCCCTCACAAACAGCAGTTCAGCTCCTCTCATAGCAGCAGCAGAAGTTTGCTGTCAGCCTGCAATATTTTGATCATGGTCCTGCCTAGATCTACTAGGAGAAGAAATAATGATACAGTCACAAGAGCCCTAGTGGTTGGCTGATGCTGGATCCCTCTCCAGTGCCACTAGTGATGAGGCTCAAACAATAGCAACTGTGCCAGGGAACTGAAGGGAAGAAAAGACTGGTGATGTCAAGACCCATCTGGTTCTCTTCAAGCCATTGTGCTGTGTGTTGCAATACTAAACCTCTCCTACATTACAGGCTAAATTATGGGCTGCTCAGAAGTCTTTGACCAGTGAAGGACAGCACACTGTTCCACAGATTTCTGGCCAAAAAGGAACTGTACATTGTCCAGTATGATCTCTCTCCCATTTAATCATTAAGAAGCTACCATGTTCCATCCATGCACCCTTCCACTGGCCCAAAGATGTTAGAGAGACAAAAATATTTCAAATTTTCTAAGACTCTGCCAGCAGAGCATGAAGCCTCTGCAGTTGCTGGGGCAGCTGTGCCTGGCCCATCTCTTCTGGAGGGAAATGTCCTGCTTCTGAGTCCGCTCAATCCACGGTTCAACTCTCTTAAAACTGAACTAGAGGTACAGCTAAGCCTCCTCTGTTTCCTGTGGGTTCTCTCACCAGCTCCCCTGGTGTGTCCTTATATCCACAGTATGGCAGGCTGGGTTCTGAGACAGAGCAGAGGTGTTCTCTGCCCATCCCGTAACATCCTGCCATGAAAAGCTCAGCCCTTTTTTGGCCCTACAACAATCAGCTGTCAGACCCCAGAAGGACAAACTGGCACAGCAGTGTTTCCCTTCCCAAAGAAGCTGCGTTGCTGCTCCTGCAGGCCCCGATGCAGAATTAAATACTGCTTTTGTAGGTCTGGACCACCAAACCACCAGATCTGCCCCAAAGAGCTTCCAGCAGACATAGGTGATGGAGAGAAGAGATGATAAACCAGTGGGGGAAGCCCAAGGTCATAGTGAGATGATAATGATAGATGTAATAAGCAGCAGTAACAACACACAAACTATCACGCTGCTGCCCTTTTTTAGTTTAGATTTGAACCCTTGGGCTTTGCTAATTATAATGACACAGTAAAAACTAAAAGGGGAAATTACCCACCAAAAAAAAGGCTATTAACCACTTCATCTCTACAGCCACGCTGCATATTTTGTGCTTTGCTCTAATTGTTCAGTAGAGGCTCCATTAAAGTCAGTGGAAAGTCAGGGTATCCCTCGTGGATTATGCTGTAGCAAAGTAGTTTAAATTTAATCTAGGGTTGGATTTAACACATTTAAAAGAGAGCAAATTCACTGTTCAGTCTAACAGTCCAGTCAATACTTGAAGCTGATAGTTCTTACCCTGGCACTGCATTTTTATATTCTGACAGGAGGTAGAAATTATGTCCATGATCATCCCATCATTAGTGGCTCCAGTTGTTTTTTCCCAAACACAAAAAACGCCAGATGCCCTGTGCTCAAAGAACAGCCATGGGATTTTGGTGTTTCTTTGGAATTCCCATATATGTTCAGCAAAAGGTAGAAGAACAAACCAGAAACACAATTTGTGGAATATTATATTTGAACATGGAGTTGGAAGAGCTATTCCCTAGCAACAGCCAGCTCCAAAACACTTAACTGGTGATTCAGTAAATAAACCAGTTCAAGCCTATCATCACAATACTTTTTGCTTCCACTGCTCTAACCATAAGGCCATTTCTGAACCTCACTGCTCTGCTGTTAAGACGCACCCCATTTCCAGAATGAATTGATTCAAAATTAATTTATGCCCATGTAGTCTTATGTGAATTTTGCCTTTTTACTGTCATGTATCTCCAATTTTCCTGGTGCTGAGCACCCACCACCTCTCCACCAGAATGTCACACCAGAAACAGCCTTCCCTTTAACACCGACCAGCAGAAGGGGTGCCAGGGAGAGATCAGAAACTGGTGGGAACTGGTAAGAAATTGGGAAGTCCCTGGGGCTCACCTGGGGAGGAAAAATTTGGGCAGGGTGGGAATGGGTCCATGAATTTCCCTCTTTTTCCTTCAAGACCCCTTCCCCCAGAAAGGATTGGAGAATCCAGCTGCTTCTTTCTCCACCCACTTGCGCCCCGCCTTTTCCTATGAGGACCCTACAAAGATCTGGTGTGTGGCTGAAGCCATCGCTCCTGCTGCAAACCAGCCACTGCCCCCTCAGACAAGGATGCAGCCTGCTGCCCTAGGCCCGTGCCTGAAGATTGCTCAGGCTGCTGCCATCTGCTTCTGTTTTTCCAGACAAAATACGCTGTTTCTGGGTTTCCCATAATAGGATAGGCTCCCCACCCCCACCCCCCCAGTCATTCTGGCAGATCTTTTTTCCTCTGGTTCCAACTGCAGATCGCTTCTCCTTAGAAGTATTTCTGAGAGCTCCTTCATGCCCCGAGCAGGCACAGGCCTGATATGCCCTGAAACCACCTTCAGCTTCTCACCAGCCCCACCACACTGGTGAGATGTGCTGTGTCCCCTTTGCCCATGCTCTGAGCTACACTTGCTGTGATCCAGAAGCTGTTTGACGGCATGAGTGTTACAGTATTCCTGAATTAAAATGCTCTGCCTCCCAGTGGGCCTTATTAGCTCAGGCACAAACCTCACTAACACGGCTGTATGGTTTCTGTCCCAGAGAAGGTTCGTATCTGGCCAGTTTGCAGTATCCATCCATCTGCCCCCTCAATATAGATACAACACAGTACTCCTGTGATTAGATGGGATATCTTATCTCTTGTCTTTTCAACACTTTGGCTGATTATTTTTATCTTACAGAGAAAGAGGGTACTCTCGGAGCCTGAGGTGTATAACCCCGTGTATCACACATGCAGCAGGCCTGCACTACACACCAGAGAAGAAATCTACCTCACCTTAATGTTTGGCTCTGCCTGTATATCACTCCTTTAGCAGCTACCCAGTTAGTCGATCAAGACTTTTCTTTTCTTTTCTTTTTTTTTTTTTTTTTACAGAAAACCCTGCCATTCATGTGCAGCTGTCCCCCAAATCCAGCTCAGAACTACCATGTGGCATCCAGACACTTCCCCCCAATCTCATGAGAGTGGGGCTGCTAACTCCAAGGTATGAACCACACATGGCTGCGCAACAAAGCCTCAAATAGCCTGGAAATAAAGCTACGTATTTCAAATCTCAGCCCCATCAGATCCTGCTTCACAGCTTTAGAGTTGTGAGTTCAGCAGAGGAAAAAATACCTGTGTTCTTGATGTGCATACCTTTGCTGTGGTTGTGCCTGCACTTAAGCACTTCTGTATCATTTGAGTTAACTGTACCTGGGTTAAGGTTTTCCCACCTACTACTTATATATGGTCTAAGTGGCTGAAAATATTCATCAAATGGAGATATACCTCTTCATTTAAAACCAGAACCCTTCTCATGATTGCATTAACACCCAGGCTACTGTGGACACCTGAGACATCCTTGGTCCTAAGCAGTGCTGCCTGAAGAGCCTGCTAGTCAATAAAATAAAATACCCATTCTCTTTAATTAACATATGAAATAAACACAATCTGTGACACCTAGTGTGCAGCAGCAATTAAGAGGCATTGCTTAGTTAAACCTCCTAATACCTCATTTAAATATGCAATTAAGGGATAATTGCCTTCAATCAATAAAAAAATTGAAATATTTTGCAGGGACCTCAATTATTTTTTTGTGAAGCTTTCTACTTTATACTTGGTCTGGCCTAAGTCTCCAAGTCTTATACCACTTGTTAAAGAAACATTATTATTTTCAGGATTGCATTGATTTATGGCTTTTATTCTTCCTACCAGCATCATATGAGCCTGATGCTAGCACTAAGCCCATGTGAAGCATTTATTTTTGGGTAATCAATGATTTCCATTTGATTCAAGCTATCCATTTTACGTTCTCCTTGGATCATCTCCCTTTTCTGGTCCACACAGACCAAGAGTGTGTCTTTGTGCAGGTCTTTACACACAAAGCTTCTTCACAGGCACCTTAACAAATCTTTTGTAATGCAATTGTTTTCCCATTTTTCAGTATCTGCTTGCAAACAAGCAGTACTTCTCTTGTGCACAAGTGCTAGCAATTCAAACCGTATATGCAGCCCCGCTCCCTGCCTACACACAAATCAATCCTTAGTAAAATGAGACAGATCTATGAATCAAACAAGAAACAAAGTCAACCATTGCCTTCCCTCTCAAGACACAAAATTAGCAATGCAAATATATATGCTCGTCTAAGAGCTCCTTGAGTGCACTCCATCATGGCACCTCACACCATCATCAGCCACAGAACAATCAGAATACAGGGGGAAATATTTTCATGCTCAGTAATTGAATTATGTGGTTGGAGAGACAAGACCTGTGCAAGTGGGTGAGATGGGGCGGGGGGGGAAAGCAGGAAATAAATTCTGACAGGCATTTACAGGCATCTAATGAGCACCCAAGAAAGCAGCATACTACGCTGACAGGGAAACCTTGGTGCAGGCTAGCATTCATGCTGCTTTACATGTTTAGGCTACTACCATCTCATTATCTGGACTTGTTATGGCAATCATTGCTGAAGTCAAAACCCCCCTCTGGACTATTCCTGTCATGGGGAAAGGCCAGTGAGGAAGTGTTGCTTGGATTTAATAAAAAAGGGTTCAAAACTTATCTGTTGTGCAATTGTAGTTAAATTATCTTACTTCTTTAGATGTCTTTCCCTCCATGCCAGATCTCTGAGCCAGAAAGACTTGTTGAGCTGGAGTCAAACAAGGGTCACATCCTTGTTACAGCTTGTCACTTAGATAAGTGATAAAACTGAGCTTGGACTTAAGACATGTCCTTAATTAACAAAAGATAACAAACAAAACAAAACTGGATGTTGCTGCAATCTCTGTGAGGTGCACACATCCTCTACTGGAAATGTTTGGTGGCATTCAGAGGTTTTAGGCATTGCAACTGTGACATCAATATAACCTATATGGGTGCCACCTCCAGAAAAAAAGGACTGCATCATGTAAACCAAGAGCACAAATTCTTTTACCCAGTTTTTGATACACAGAGCCTTGCACAAGTGTTACATTAATTTGTGTTTCCTTTTCTCTCGCTCCTATCATTATAATATGTTGTTACTGAGTGTTTCAGTGTTAGCTACAGACTATAGTGAATTACATATGTAAACACATGGTAAGTTCAGGGATCATGTATATAAGCATAAACGTGATGCAAAGACACTACTTAACAAGGAGAGGAACTCCCTGATTGCAAGAATTATTAGGAAGACGTGGAAATCATGAAAGGAATTATGAACTTTATGACCATCATCACCTCTGGAATCCCCATTATTTCTTTTGTCTGATTTGCTCAGAGATCTCTGTTCTAGACAGCAGGCGATCACTAGATTTAGTCAGGTGATTGCTTCTGCTCCAGAAATGTTTTTTCAAGATAGTCAACTGATTTTCTTGAGAAACAAATATTTTGCTCCCTTCTAATCTGTACACAATAGCTGTCATCAGGCATCCACTGTTGTTTTCAGACTTTTATAAGGACAGATGTCCTGCAAAGAACCAGTGATTCTCTGTTAGATGATCTACAGAAAACCAGGATACAGAAACTGTCAGTCTCCAGAACACGACACGTGATGAGCTGTGTAAAAGAAGATCTCTTTGATTTCATAGTACTTGTTAGTGTGGCTTTTCTTGGTGTTCTATCCATTTCTCATCTCATCCAGCTCTTGAAGGCTCACAGGCTGTGAGCGTTTTTATTTATGCAAACATGTTAAAGTTTCTAATAGCTGGAAATATGTGTCTGCAGCCATAAGTCTTTATTAAAAGTTTTTTATTAAAAGATGGTTCCAAATAATATGTTTAAACCAAGCAGAGAGCTACACTTAATATTAGACAAGAACTAAATGTTAAGATGCATACAACACTTACCCTTCTTAGGCCTCTTCTAGTCTTTATATTGTCCAGTTGGTTGTGTGTAGCTTTACTGTAAACTTCAGAAAGCATCTTCAAGAGCCTTGGGAGAAGATAACTGAGTGCAGGCTGGGATTGCTGCTCCCCAACATGGATTTACTCATCTGTCTGTGCCTGGACATGGGGGAAATGGGGGTTCAGCCCTCTTGAGTTCAGATCCTTGCTGTTGAGACTGGAGTGGGGTTCTAATGAACTGTACTTATCATCTGTGATTTCAGATATGGACACATTCTTGTAATAAAACCAAGAGGTATCTTTGCTCTCTGTGAATGTAACACCCATACACCATGCACCACTGAAGAGTCATCATATGGCTCCAGCTTTTACCCACTGCTGTCCCAGGTTTAACTCAGGGCAAGCTTGACCAGGAGGGATTGTAATCCAGTTGCCAATTAAGTGAACTGAGCCAGTCCCCTGGGGCAGCTATGAAGCCATACAGGATTACTGCGGTTACATTATTATGATGATGATGGTGGTACAGGCAACCAAGCCCTGAAGAATCTCATTCATTTCGTTATAAGGTCACAGAGTGAAAAATCAGCTGCTTTAATTTACACCTGTCAACCCCAATGAAAGGAGCAGAGTGGAGTGGGTATAACTAAGAGCAAAATTAGCCTACAATGCGTAAACATTATCCTGTGTTATTTGCACACAGCTTTTCATGTGTGAATTGATATATCAGCTGGGTAAATGATGCATCAGTTGAGACTCAGAGAGAGAAGAATGTGTATTTTTGCTCTGCTATCTGCCATCAGTTTGCATCAAAAGTAAAATGACTGACTGAAATCAAACCAGTTTTCAGGAGTCAAGCTACAAAATGTCATTGTGCAGGTCATCTCTCTAGAAACTTTCCAGAAAGGTTTAGTAGCCTCAGAAAAACTCTTTTCCATCTGGTTCTAAATTTTCACAGAGAATCAAAACAAACAACACTCTGAATATAGTAAGACTATATTGCCTGATAATAATAAAACTGGCTATCACAGTGGAATTCAAATGTACCATCACTTCATTACTACACCAGCTTGGATTGTTACACACAAGCCTTTGATTTCCAATAGACATGGAACAAAAAATGATTCCTGGTCCAGAAAGCCATGAGCCTTCCCTCAGGGATGTGCTACATCTGCCAGCCCTGGTGGATGTTCCGGACACCACACGGCATCAAGAACAGCATTTGAAACTTCTGATTAGGCAACTGAATTCTGTCCTCATCGTGAGATATATCTTAAGTACGTTCTGGAGAAACAGTAAAAGTATGATGTCTATTCAAGGTTGCTTTTATGGAAAAGCTAAGTAAGACTGCAGTAGGGACCCCAGGGCACATGGATTGGGCTCACAGAGGAGACTGAGTTACAGAGCTGGTCTTTTGTTCAGGTCTGAAAGCATGGCTAGATTAGATGATTTAATGCCATAAACCCTTTGGCAAGATCCATTAATCCAATGTCCTGGCCAAAGTGTGTTTGTACTTTAAAGCCAATTTGTGTTCAAAATTATTTGAATTAGTTGCTCTTCCTTTTTTAAACTGCTGTGTGGTATTTGTGTTCTTTCAAGAGGTTTCCCATCGTAACTCAAGGAATATGGGGCTATCCTCCTGTGTTAATAGTCTTACCATACCTCCTTCCATAGTGACTTAGCTTCTCCTTCTGAGTGAAACATTCTGTGAGAATGAGGAATTAAAATAGGCTGAGGGGTAATTTTTTTTCCTTTAAAGTGAATCACAACAACATCTTTCTCAGTCTTACACCACTAATGATACTAAAGCATAGGGATGGTGCTTTATATTTTGAATGTACAGACTGATGTCTTTGAAGCAAACAATCTGCTTTGGTCCCCAGCTATGATTGGGAAGCCTCACACATCCCTGGTGCATAGCACAGTGGCAGGAAATAGCTCCTAAAGGGCCACAGATTTGCTGTTTAATTTTTTTAATTACTGCTTATTTAGGAAACATAAATACTTTTACAAATCATTACCATGTAAGTATGAACCATGCACTATATTTAATTAAAAAATGAAGCTAGACCTTTTTCGCTGAAAGGAACACTGTGAGAGACACAAAGCCACTCTTTCATAAGGCCTTTGCAAGGACAAATACCTTCATCACCTCAGATGCCTTCTTTCAGGGGTTTTATTTGTCCTGACAGGCAATGCCCTTTGCAGTTCAGGAAATCCTGAGTTGTGGTAAATGGTGTATGAATCTAAAGCAAATTAGGGACATGGTTTAGTGGTGGACTTGGCAGTGCTGGGTTAATAGTTAGACTCAATGATCCTAGAGGTTTTTCCCAACACAAACAATTCTGTGATTCTATGATTCTGCTGGGCTTGTCTTCGTCAGGAGAAAGCAGACCCGTTGTTCAGGAAACAAGTGCTGCCCTAGCATTTATGCACCTCCTCGGAGACTTGCTGCCTCTGTGTGAGAGGAGTTGATATTAGTTGTTATTAAGATACAGCTGGGTTTAGAGCCTTCCAAGGTGAACACCTCAAAGAGATTAGTCAGCTAGTATTAGAACTCTGCATGAAAATGTGGGTGTTTTTCTTAAGAGCAATGTGTGATTGAAACAGCCAACTCTTCCCCACCCTGGGGTGGTTTTGTTTTTTGGGTGGGTTTTTTGAAGTAATTCCCCCCCCCCCCCTTTTTTTTTTTTCTTTAATTTCACTTTTTGCCATTTGCATTCAGCTTAATTGATTGGAAAAGAATAATAAGAATGCTGGAGGACCTAAAACCCTGAGGAAGCCCAAGCTGTATGCTAAGTTGGTGCCTACCAGCAGCTTTAATCTCAATTAGTCCAATTTGTGAATGTTTGTTTGTTTTTTCTTATTCACTGCCAAGCTAAAAAAACAAAACAACTGTGAATAGAAACAATAAAGGAGGACTTCAGCTCATGATTTATCTTCAAAGAGTGGCTCTGTTTTCAGTTGAATCACCGTTCTGTTAAAACATCACAGCCATGTCCAGACTGCCCTACAAGCTCTTAGTTTAGGATGCCCTAAGTGAAGATAAAACTGGATAAAAGGAAGTTATCTCCAGGACCATTCCCCACCATTGCCAGGGCCATTGTCTGGAAGGCTGCTCCTTCAAACGGATGAACTTCCTTGAGAGGCAGGGAGGTTTTCCCAAGTCAGCTCTTCCAGAAGTCCCTGTCCTACATGAGACGGTCCCAAAGGAGCTGTGCTGTCCCCGCTGCCTTGCTGCACGGCACAAGTTCAGGGAAGATGGCAGATCTCACGGCTTTGTGTCCCCCCAGTGCAGGAGCTCCGAGGGTGATATTCAACCTCTTCCCTGCAAGGACTACCCTGTAGAACTCCCATTTGCCTTTGCATGGTCCTTGCTGTTACTAAACCTTCTTTTGCCTGCGCTGCACCTCGAAGGAGAACCATCATCAGAGAGGATGAGGTGTGTACCCCACTGCCACCGAGGACAGGGCTCATGCTGAGCTGCAAGCAGGGTCCTACATGAGGACACATGGTGAGCATCACCTGGTTCCAGCTGGGGACTCAGCAGGCACTCTGCTCTTCTGCCTCTGTATAAAGCATGTCCCATACACTGCAAGAGCAAGGCTGGCAGCTGGTAAGTGCAATCATAGCCTCAATAGCTGCATCATCTCTGAGTCCTCGTCTAAAGCATGTAGAAAAGTTTTGCCTAAAGAGTTCTCATGTATGAAAATGGCGAGTACTGACTGTAGAAGGAGTTTGACAAGGCAGATGTTGTAGCTCTTCCACTGATCCAGAAACGATCCTTCTACAAGAGGAGAAATACAATGCAAACCACTTTGCTGTGGAGTCAGAGAAGCCCCTAACTTGTAGCACACCTGAAATGTGTGAATAGAGCTGGGAAAGCATGAATCCAGTTTCAGGTCCACAGCTGTGTTATACATTAACTGGCCAGAGCAAAACACCCACCACAAAGGCTGCTTCTCACTTCGTGTCTCTCTATTCCCTGTCCAAGCAAAAGAAACTCATTCAGGGCTACCCAGTTGTTGCTTTCACTGCTCCAGCCACCACCACCCTCCTCCCCCAGCCCCAAATTAATGCTCCTCCTAAAGCTGTTATCCTCTGTGAATTCTGTCATTTCCAATGAGTCTTGTGCTGTAATTTAAAAGATAACTCACTCCTGTTTCCAGGGTTTTAATGCATTTTATTTTTTCTACAAGCAATATACGTGTGTAATTAATAAACAATTTAGTATGTTGAGGAACCTAGGAACTTGGCAAATGTTCTGGGGATATGAAATCTCAGGAAAAGCAGCACATTATAAGAAATAGTAAGTAATTACTTATGTAAGCTTTTCTTTTTAAATTCTAAGAACATTAGCTACTAATTACCTACTAATTACCAGTACTTCAGCAGGTGTTTGCACTTAACTGTAGGCTAAAGCCCCTGTGAAAAACAAACCCCTCACACTCCCTCTCAAGATTAAAGCTGAATCCCACTGGACTTCATAATACAGCATAGGTGCAGCAGAGCTGTTTACATGCCAGTCCTTTAGCCACTTGGCCGCTTAAGGTGAAAACAGGCTCCAGTTTATTTTCCTTGTATTTTCTGCCAGAGCCAAGGTGATTTGCTAGAATCAGTAACTCAAGAGGTAATGAACAAAATCTAAGAGTTAAAAGTAAACTATGTTTAAGACTTCATCCTCATCTGCACATTTATCTCACTCCTGTAGTGACCTGGCAGAGGAGCACTATTTCTGACCATGAATATTGGCTGAACAGAGTGAGAATAAAGCCTTATCTGTGAAAAGTTCCCCAAGTTTAAAAAAACACACCAAACATTGCAGAGCCCTCAGCTGGTGCAAGATGATTTTTTTTCACCAGTGTTGATGCCCAAGTCAATACCTCATGCCAGTTGAGGGACTGGCCTGCACTACGGATCCAGTCTGTTCATGACTCTTTTGAAAGACTAATTTGTACAGGTAAACTTTTCTTAAAAAAAAAAATTCTAGGCAATGAATTTCAAATTTATAAGTGTAGGTTCAAGTTCATATCTGTGACTGCTTAAATTTCAGAATTTTGGTTTACCCAGTTATCAAAACACAATTTACTATTAATAGAAGGAAGATATCAGACATAAGAAGTCCAGCAAGAGAGTGGAAAAGATAAGAGGCGCTATCAGCAACCTGTCACAGTGCTCAGGTTGTGTTTTCTGCAGAGCACCTCAGGGACAGATGGAAGGACTGAGAGGAACACCTCGGGGCAATACTTTTTATTAAATCTGTTCACAAATGAATAATTCCAATAAGGCTGCTAACATATTTTTGTCTTTTACCCTCTCTGAGACTTCCAAGATTTATTCAAAATACATGGTTGCTTATTTCACTTCTGCAAAGATTACTTCTTTCTCACTGAAAATAAGACTCAAAGGTAGGCAGTGGAGGCAGTTCAGATCATCGCCATTTTTCCGTGGATGCTAGTTAGGCTGCAAATCCCCTCTAGATCCATTTTTCACTGAGGTGATAGAAGTAGTGACTGTGCTGTGAAGTATTAGCAGCAGTAGAAGTGCTCATGCCTACAGCTGGGAGCTAAGTTTTTTGAACAGCACACCTCTATTAAAACAATAAGAACTGCAGGAGACTAGAAACAGTTGAAAACCTGACCCTTTCATTCAGGTACTTAAAGGGAACCTTCTGGCTGCTGGTGTGTTTTAAGACTTGAGCCCCACAACTGAGAAATTAAAAGCTGCTTTGACATATGAATGAACCAAATGAGACCATGAGACTTCTGAGAAAATTATACAGCTCAACCTTGGTGCCTTTCACCTGAGCCTCTCAAAACAATATACAAAAATTAACAAAATAGCATGCCTGGGAGGTAAGTCATTGATCTTTCACCAGTCAACAAGCTGAGCCTTTGCACAGCAAAATGCCCATATGTCATTTAAAAAGAGGATTTAAATGTCATTTGTTGTTCATGTAAAAATACTTTCTGCTCATTTCTTTTCCTCTGCTGGAGGCCTAAGGTAAGATTACCAGAGGACCTGAAGAGTGGGAAGAGTAGCAGTTCTCTGGTCACTAGACTGATCCAAGGTGCTTGGTGAGGCTATTTCAGTCCTTAGGAAGGACTCCTGTGCCTGGAATCTGGTCTGTTTCTGACTTGTCCCAGGTGATCCAATAAAAATATTCTCTTTATATAGGCTTAACCTCACCAAATGCTGAAGTGACACAAGCACAGATGCTCATCATATCCATTTACAAGAGAGTACCATCCATGTCCCCAGATGAGGACCTTACCAAAAATCACTATGAAAAATAGGGAATTAAGAACCAGGAATATTTTGGGCAGAGCCATCTGACTCACAGCTGGAAGGTGAGCTGGAGGGCGGCCCTGCACTGCTGGAGTACCATGAGACTGCATCTCAGGTGGGTGAGGTCACTGCTCTGCCAAGCGTGCTGCTAACCCTGGCTCCCAGCATCCTGCAGCCCAACAAGGGATGGAAGCACTGGGTTTCCCCAGTTTTCAGCAAGCAGGTGAGGTGGTGACATCCCCTACTGTCAGAAATGAGTTGCCCTACTGGCCCATTAGACACTCCTTAGCTGCTGGGCACTGGGGATGCAGAGGGAAATACTGATGATGCCATCAAAGAGCGAAGGAATGTCTAAAGCATCCTGAGTTTCATGGTTATATTTATTTTAGTCATAAAGGTTTTTGCTGGGCTTTTAACCTATTTTTCCCCATTTTCACTGTCTTCTACGCAGTTCCCTCAGGTGGGATTTCACAGTCCCAGCAGCACTGCAATGAAGTCAAGGCTTGAACACCTTTTCCTGCATGCGCCACAGGTACTGTGGGTGCCTTGGCCCCCTGACATCATTTCAGGGGATACAGAGGCAAATTGAGGAGAGGGTTTTTCTCTTCTATTCTCTTTTCTTTACTTTCAAAGAGGAGAGGAAAAAAATGCAGAGACAGGATTTTAGCCCTTCGTTTTATAATGTAATTGAAATGCCAAGAGACTGAAAAAATTCAATGTTGATGAAGAAACGGATGTTAGTGCAATGAAGAATAGCTCTGTCTTTGTCAGTCTGCAGTCTTTTATGTGTCACAGGCTGTCACTTTCTATTGCATTTCAACTGACTAATTACCCCAGTTTATTAAAAGTGAATATGAATTCACATTTTTTACTTTGCCATGTTCCAAGTGTTAGTGTTATCAGGAGCTATTACTGAATGATAGATCCCACAGTTCTAGGCTTCCTCATGTGAGCAAGTACAGAGCAAATCTACCTCAATATCAATGAAAACCAGATATATTCATTTAAGGGGGAAATATATACTCTGTGCAGTACATGTTCACATCCAAGCATTAATCACCCTGGTGTGTCCCACATGGCTCAGTGTATTATTAGAACCTCACTCACAGAGCAGAAGAGTGTCTGTAAGTGATGATGTTGGAAGGGTTGGACTTGAATTAAATGTACTCATCGCTTCCTAATGGGGAGGTATTTTCTGACAGCTGTAATGAAAACTGCTGCTCATCAAAAGGTACTCTGTGTCCTAGCTTGCAAATTCAACCTCAGATGCAAGTTGCACATTTAAATTTCAAAGTTTTTATCTCTAGCCACACTGGAGTGCACTTATAAATGCAGTGGAAGGGTCAAATTAGATGAAATCAAAGCCCTGCTTCTACTGAAGAGGCAATTTTAAGCTTTTGCAATTGGAGCTGTGTGTTGTTATAGGCTTAAAAAACCTCATCATCAAAAATAAGGATTTCTAGAACATGATAATTATCACTTTGATCCGTCCAACTCAGATCCAGCAGTAACTACAATGTTCAAAATTCCCCATTCTGTATAAAATAACATACTCAGATAAACAGGTGCATAGACTACAATAGTTCTAGTACAATTGGTACCCCATTTATTATTGCTAGTTCTTCACACCTTCCCCTACCTTTGTGAGTGAGTGATCAGATCATCTTGTGAAGACATTTGCACTGTCTTTGAAGGAGCTGCATGCTGGTAAAAGCTGTATGTGTATTGGCAGTAATAATCAATAAGAGGAATAACAATAACTTGGGAAGTTATGTCGGTAGCAAGTGCTGGGAAAGAATGGTGATTCAGGTCTTGGAGGGAAATGCCATTTTCTCTGCAAGCAAAGCACACATAGTCAACAGGAAAAGGAAAGGGTTTCATTCTTCTGGTGTTTTACTAGTGGGTACTCATTGTTTATAACAAAATGCAACCATTGTATGTTTTCCTATGATTTGAGATATTTACCATTTCACAGGCTAAACAAAATGTTCCCTCATTAGAACATAACATAGTTGGAGGGAAAAAAAATCACAAGACTGGCTGCGGTGGCAGGACTGTCATCTTCTACATTTACAAAAAGGAGGCAGAAAAGTACTTTTTAAATATGCCTGCCTGAAGAGAAGCAGTGGGACATGCACTCGCATTGCCTGGACTCCAAGCAGGTCATCTTGATGAGCCAGCTGTGATGTGAAAGCTGTAAGGCTCCCTTCTCTGGTGTTTTCAAGTCCTCTGGGTATGATGAATTTTGTATAGGATACTTAAAGGACTGGCTGAAGCTATCTTGTCGTGGGTTTGTGCCCAGGCTGATACTGACGGCCATGAACAGAAGATACCCCCTGGAGCATGTAGTCTGTTCCCAGAGAAAAGCAGCTCTCTACCTCTCAGTTTAAGGGTGGAGTGAGATCAGTCTCACTGTACCAGTACATTAAGACAAGCTTTGACTTTGGTCTGCACCAGGGAGGTGCATTTCAGGTGGGGAATGCTGATCCTGGATGACTCAGACCCTGTATTGGGTTGGATTTACAAGGAATGAGGCCTGTCTCTCCCCTCCTGTGGGGAAGGCAGGAGAGGTGTCTGTATCCATGTGTGTCTTTGGTGGCAAGCCAGGGAGCTTCAGGGAAAGGAGTCAGGAGGGCTTGAGGACACAGTTTGTGAGGAAACCTCTAAGCACAAAGAGGCTGGCTACCCAGAGCAGGGAGCAGCACCATCAGTGGAGAAGGAAACAGCTTCCCCACCAGTAGGGATGCAGGAGTTGGCTCCCTCCTGAGGCAGATGTGGAGATTAAGAACAGGCATGCTATCCAGGAAAAGATATTTAAATCCTAGTGTTAAGGAAAAATCCTGCATACGACCTCAGATACGAGATTTGTAGCCAGCCCTCCTCCAAAATAAAGAATAGCTGAGAAAGTTGATGACCCTCTTCTGATGGGAAGAGAGGAAGTTTGCTGTTTGCTGGATCAGGAAAGCAGGTGTGGGGAGGAAGGGGTGCTGCCTGCCACAGCCTGAGATGCTACTGGAAAGTGTTCAGGTTTTCCTGCTGCACTGGCTCCATGCTGTTGATCCAGCAAGCTGCTAACCTAGTTAGAAGGGCTTTAAAAGTAGGGTTGAGGGAGGGGTTGACTAGGAAAAAAAGAAGTTAGCATAAACAAGAGCAGCCTGATAGGGACCTAAAATTTCAGTGATGTTGGTATTCAAACAGGGTCACAGGAGAGACATGGGGAGTAGTGAATCAGTCCACTGAATACTTTAGATGTCTGTATACTAAGGGAAGAAATATTTGGGATAAACAGGTGGAGCTGGAAGTCTTAATAGGAGATCAAAATTATGACTTAATTGGCATAACAGAGTCTTGGTGGGATAATTGGCATGACTGGAATTGTGATATGAAAGGAAGAGCAGGCAACGAGAAAACAGGAGAGGTGTTACCTTAGTTGGGATCTATTTGCTTGCTGGAAGCCTGGCATGTAGAGAAGACTAAAACCACCTGGAAATACTTTTCTTAATAATTACAGAGGAAAAGACCTAAGGTACTTTTGTGGTGGGAGGGCCACAGCAACTGGCCGTGGAACTGATCAAGAGAGAGCAGCTTTCAGTGGTAGCAAGGGGGCTTTGACAGTGCTGGAGAGTCCCTGCAGCAGGAGGCAGACTGACCAGCATGTGCTCGTGGTCCACAGAAGGAGAAGCCATGCTCAGATACTATGGACTGAGAATAAAAGATTACTAGGAGCATGTAAGGACAGAACAAGAAAAGCTGGAATGAGGACTGAACCACTATTAGACAGCAGCACCAAAGGTAAGAAGAAGAAATCATTCTTCAAGTGCATTGGGAGTAAGAGGTAAGCCAAGAGCAGTGTCACCTGAACAATCATGAGGCAAAAAAGTTGCAAAAAGGATGCAGAGAATGCCTGTGTGCGTGAAGTGGGGTTCCTGCATCCTCATCATTTGGAAGGTCAGTTGCAAGCATGAAGCTGGCATGATTAAAATCAGAAACAGAAAAAAAAAAAAGACGACTTTTCCCCAGGAAAGGGCAAAAATAGGTAAAGGATATTCATTTAACTTCATTTTTTAAAAAATCCTTTGAGTCTGATGAATTTTGTATAGAATACTTAGAGGACTGTCTGAAGCTCTCTCAGAGTCATTAGTAGTCTTCCTGGGAACCCGTGGAGAGGGGATGAAGAACTGGATAGCTAGAAAAGCACAATATTGTGCTTTTTTTTAAGCAAAAGGGGGAATTGAGTTACTGAAGAAGTCAAGTTAACTTCAATCCTCGGAAAAATGCTCTAAGAAGTAAAGCATCTGGAAATCAATATTTATGTATCATACTATGTCAAATGAGCCTTATTTTCTTTCCTGGCTGTGTAATGGGCCTTGTGGGTAATTGGAATCTGTAGAAGACATGCACCTTGACTTTAGCAAGGTTTTGACACTCTTCTACCTGATAGAAGAGATTACAGGGAAGATAGAGAATTTTTTGCATCGCAATTAGAGTGGTTTACGATCAAAACAAAAGTATTTATCATTAAATCCTGTAAAGGTCTGCCTCAGTGCAGTGCAAGGTATGACATGGCAAGTGGCAGGTAAGTCCTCAGTGCAATTTTTACCAAAATCCTATTTTTTCTACTACAAATTAATCTTCTATCTCTTCTCAGAAGTGATGTCTTAGCTAAAATGCTGTGTATAGACTTGGGTGGGGAGGGGGTAGGTAACTTTGAAAGAACAAAAGAAAAACCAACATAGAGGAGGAAAGGGGTGAGCAAAAGGTGACTCTGGAAGAAAGATTTTTAAATGTAGGATTGTTTAATCTAAAGAAGAAAAGGCTGAGAATGGATTTAACACCTGTCTTCGGATACGTAAAAAGTTGTTACAGGGTGCAAGAATGCTCTGCCACATCTGAGTTGAATAATAGAAACAGTCTGGACTTCAGGAATCCTTTCTAACCAGGACTGTAATGAAATGGGAGAAATTGCTTGTTAAGGTTGCAGTATTTCTTTCAGTAGAGATCCTTAAGCCCATGTTGGAGGTGGAATAAACAGGGCAAGATGCCATAGAGTTACAAAGACAGAGGAGTAGAATAGGAACTTCCTAAGATCTTTTTCCAACCTTTTTTTTTCCATTTTTAATTATTTCAAGTTTTCAGCTATAGGAGAGCATAACGCTCCAGTTAGCTTCACTTTTGCTCCCGCAAAACTCTTCACTCGTACCTCAGGTTTTTAAAAGACTATGAGGTTGAGTTCAAAGTCATATTTACAGAGAGGTAGCACCTGAGCAGCTTGGGCATGAACCAGCATCAAATGTTAAATGCTGTGCAAATCTAACAGCCCATTCCTGCAATGTACAACAGCCACCACTTCCTTTTGCTTAGGAGCTGGGAAAGCTCCCTCTGAAACCCAGCCCCTTCTGTTGTCCAACCCCTTACCATCACTGACAAGTTTTGACCTCCTATAATGCTTCTCCAGAAACATTTTCCTCTTTTATCTATCATAGCAATCTTTCGTCTCTCTCATAAGAAGAGTTTCACAAAAACTCTGCATGGTGTTTTTTGACAGTAGTAGAGATTTCTAGGTCAGGTTTAATTGTGGTAGTCAGATCTCTTTTCATGCAGTTAACATATGATGCACACAAGGCAATACACTTTCTGTAAAACATTTGGTGGGAGGGAACATGGTCTTGAGCATGGGAACATTACGATGAGCCGTGGGAGAACAAGGCCTGATGGTGAACTACTTGTGTGGCACTGTGCACCCATTTGTCCCCACTGAGCTGCCAGAACTGCAGGATTAGCAGCACTGCCTCATCCCATGGAGTAGTTCTGAGGACAAATACATGAGGTGCCTAAATACAGTAACTGTGGTAGTAACTGGGGTGCTATGAGCCCCTGAGGTGGATTTGCTGGTGCAGATGCAAGAGGGCAGTTTTGATTTCAGTTCCTTTTAAGTTTTGTATTTGGCATGTTGACAACTTGGCCCATGTAGGAGCAGAAGGGGATGCAGTGGTGTCACACACTTTGAAGGAGGCCCACACTTCTCATTGCAAGAGGGATTCAGTCTTTGATTAGCCAAAAGTGCTTGCTCCTGGACTTACCTTGGAGCAGCTGGAGGGTACCAAGGCCCCTTGTGCAAAGTACTTATATACAAGGGATTAAATCCTGCTCTGTTGAAAGCAACAGAACTTACATCCTGAGCTCACTCAGCTTCCATCCCATTTATCTTAGGGATGTGAAAATACATGCTTTAGTGCTCCACTGAATCATGATGGTTCTGCTGGAGGAATTGCATGGAAAATCAATGGACGTGTTCCTTGTCCCCAGGTCGTTACATCTCAGTGAATTCCTGCCCTTGGAGCACTCCAGCTGCCCAGTCACAGCCTCTGCTGGAGCACAGTGCCTCTGCAGACCTTTCAGTAGGGCCGTATGAACTCTCCCTAACCTGACTCACAAATACCAGCTGTGCTAGCAAAGATCTGTTTCAGTTAGTTAACATGGTTCATTTGGACCCACACAAGCCAGGGAGGAGTTGCAGGAGCAGCTCTGCTGCTAAAGCCTAGAGGGCAGTAACTTCCAGCCAACAGTGAGGGGCATGTTGGAGCAGGGATTGGGCAGTTCCCTGTACCTCTAGAATCACAAGGAAATGTGGCCACAGCCACTCAGGTTTGCCTGAAATCCTTTGGTGAATGGCTGACTTAGCAACCGAAAATGACTCTTTTTTTGAGTATTTCTTTGTAGAAACCTCTTCTAAAACTGAGCAATATGCAACTCTATTTAACACTTGGCACTGCCATGAGAGAAAAGTTAATACACCTCTGTCCAAAGGTATTGGTTAAATGTATGTATGTTCCTCTCAGGAAGTTTCTGCTCTATCTAATGAACCCTGCAGTGTATCTCAGAGTGTTCTTCTTTGGTCTTCTGGCTGTGTTGAACACATACATTTTACAGTACGTATCCATACCAGCAGTGCGCTTACTTTGCATAGAAAACAGCTAAGTTACTTCCTAGGCTTCAAGTCAACAACACAGTGAAAAAAAAATGCTTCTAGCATTCAAAAAATGAATATATCTTGAGATGTTTTCAGAGATTCTTTTTTCTGGAGGAGAACTCTGGTAATGGACACTGAGCCTTAGACTGTATCAAAACCCATATGAGCATAACATGCTTTGTCATGGAAAGTTTCCAGGAGAACATGAACCTTTAGGCAAACCTGCAACAGGGAAAACAATGCTTCTTAACATTTTCAGTCCACACTTCAATTGATTATGGATGTTTCTCACCTTGAGTATAAGTGTGACTTCTTTGGCTCCCGCGCCTCCTGAATTCACTCCAGAATAGTAGTTAGTGGGGAAAGAAGGACCTGGGAATAGTCAAAGCTGCTTCAGAAGTAAAGTAATTCAGAGGCCACGTTATAATTGCTCTATCAGAACCTGCAGTTACACAAACATTTTTCTTGATACAAGTAACTCATGCTTCTTTCTATCCCTGCTTCTTCCTGCCCGTTTCTTGAATCTGTTTGCAGGTCCTGTGAGGTGACCCAAGTTAAAAACAACTCTACAATACTCCGCTGAATATGGCTGAGCCAAATGCCCATGAAAGCAGAGCCTGATATGATTTTCTTAAAAATAGATGCTCAAGAACATAAAAGCAGACTGAGTTAAAAGATCTGAAAAATCATTCACTTGCATGCAGTTTTCTGTCAAACGGAAAATACTTTGTGGAAGCATATCAGTTTTGGCAAAAATGAGTTTGGAAGAAGGAGAAGTGGAGAGGAAGAGAGAGACAGATCATGTGTCTCTATATATCCAAGTAACAGAAGAAAACCATCTCAAATCCCAAGTGAATGTCCTCAAAAAATTAAGCCTCATCAGACTTGAAGTCACTCACAAAAATAGTGAACAGACTAATTTTCAATTCCACCAAATAAAAAATAAATTTGAAGTTTTGATATTTTATATTAAATAATGGTCCCCCAACCCTCTGTAAGAGCTACAGTGAAAAGATGTGGGATATTACTCAGAAAAATTCTTCATGGCTTATTCACCCTCTGTGAATAGGTTTATTCCTATCGACTCCAGAAATCTTTGGTCCAATCCAAAACATCCCTAACATGATTAGTTGTGTTTTAGTGGTAGGAGACACATATAAGGCAAACTAGTTGTAAAGGTTTGTTATTTCAGCATGAACCTGTAATGTCCAACAGGTATCAGTATTTAGAGGTTTTCCAAATTTTGTGATTTCATCTTCTTATCATATTAGCCAATGTCTAAATATCAGTTACCTGTAAAAACATGCGCAGACTTGTGTAATATTTGAATACACAGTAATTGCACAGCAGCTGATATATCTGAAGATATTTGGGGAAATCTTTGTTTTTATAGGTTATTTTGACTTAAAGCTGGTTTACTTCCTATTGTACTGAGCTGAAAAAACCTAAAGGACAGCAATTAACACCTGGGACAGCAGGAGCTGGTGGGTCGTGAATAATGTGGGGAACGGCAGCTAAACAAAGTGCACTAACTTATCAAACCTCTTGAACAGGCATGAAAGGAGTAATCAGATGATACCAATCATTTGCCAATAGTTTTTGTAGTTACATGTTTTATTGTTGTTTGGGGGGGCCTTTTCTGAATTATTAAAGAGTTATTAATATTTTATTAAATCTTGTTTCTCTTATTCCCACTCTTGTTGCCATTTCCATGAGCTTAGCAGCTTTCCTATAGAAAAATTGTGTAGAAGAAATCAATTCTCTAAAGTTTCATTCACATTCCCTCCTACCTGGAGATTTTAATTTTCTGTATCTCCTTGACTTTCCTAAATAATTGGGAAACATATTTATTTATTTATTTTAAATTTTGGCATTGGCCGTCAGAAACCTGGACCTTTTTTTTCCTTTTCTTGACAATCCTATTGCCTGCTTTCCAAGTCAATTTCTTATCCTTTTTACTCTGTGTTTCTGTCATGATTTTACAGTTAGCCATTTAAAAAATATATAATTAAAGTGCCAAAGCACCTGCTAGCCTAATGCATATGCATGAAATAGAATTGCGTCCCCTCCGGGACACTGGTGTTGTGACTCTGGGGAAATGGCTAAGTAACCATGACAACGTGTCTCCACCACATCTTATTTCCAGTGATAAAAGCATGATTTACCCAATTAAACAAACCATATTACAACTTGCCCACAGCAAGTGGTGTCAGCTTTCCAGTAGAGGCACCAGGTCAGGAGGGAGAGCAACCCAAGCCCATCCATCCATCCAAGCCTCCCCGTCTTTGACGCCGCTTTGCGGTTCCGTTGATGGTAAGAGGCAGGACGAGACACAAGTACAGTATTTCACATTTCCATCTTGATAGGTGAGATGAAACGAGGGGAGGCAATGCAGTATTCATTAGCTGCGGGCACCAGCCCGATCCCCAGTACAGCGGTGATGGACAGTGCAGGAGGACCCAAGGGTAGGGCGCAAAGATTGGCGGAACCAACACACAATGATTCAGACGTTTAAATTAGATAATTTCTGCCTCTTCTTTCCTGCCAGTTTGCCAAGGCTGCCAGTACTTAGTGAATGCCAGGGAGGACTACCAGAAGTGGTTTTTCAAAGGCTGCTGCCAGAACACAATGTTAAATGATTTTTTTATAATCTTGCCTATGCTACTGATTAGACTTTATCTTATTTAAAGTGATTTTTAAAATCAAGTGCACTCTTCATAATATATTTTTGATTTACACCTTGCTTAATTAGGGAAGGCACTTTGCTATTACATTATCTATAATAATTTTATAGGGAAACTCTCCTCATTGGATCTTGTCTACTAGCATAATACAATATTTGCTTTATTAGCACTTTGAAGAAGTATTTAAATCAGCCAAACTAATAATTTAAATATTTTAAATATTGCCTTGAAAGTGTTTGCATTAACCCTTTTCTTTCCATCACATACTTAAAGAAAAGTATAAACCTTAATTTGAGTTCTTAATCACTTGAGGGCACAATTTGATTAAGAACAATAAACAAAGAGGTGAAGAAATTAAAACCACAAAAGTCTCAGAGAGAAAACAAAACTGGTGTTTAAAGGTCAAGTACATAGACGTAATTAGTTCTACTTACATGAAGAATTGCAATTAGCTTTATGAATTGCATTTTGAAATTGCCGGGTCTTGTGAATCCTGGGGGTTTCTTAAAACATCAGCTGTTAGAAGTCTGTGATTAGATCAGACTCAGAGCTAAGAATGAAAAGAGCTAAATCATGATTTCAGTCAAACAACTGCAAGGTGAGGCTGAAAGTACTATCTGGGCTTACCGAAAGGTGACTAGCAAAAAATAACCCAGTATTCATCAGATTATTTGGCAACCTGACTTACGATCACTAAGTTCTTGGGACCAATCCTTTCCCAATTCCAAACATAACCTGTACAAGTCAAAGCACAGGGATTCTGCCTTACTGTCAAAGGATGGATTCCTTTCTCTTTCAACAACACCGAACATGGAGAAAGTGTTGGCTATTCCAGCAAGTTTGTGCAAGACCCTGAGAGCTGTTCCCAAAAAAACCCCAAGCCCAATGGAAATCTGATTTCTGCTAGAACGTGTATTCATGCAACAGAAGTCAGTGTTTGGGATTTTAGGGCCACTTTCAGTGACTTGAATGTTAAATGGTATGGAAGGATTTGACAAATATTATTGAGTTTTCAGGTATCCCAACCCTGTCACTGCTCTGGGCTTCTCAAGCAGCAGGTTAACCAAGAAGCACAGCTCACGTTTCTTGCAGGGTTCTCCAGTTGCCTCTGGATGCCTGTTCAAAAGGCATTGCAGATCTACCCTATTTCTGGTGTATGGGAAACCTGTAGCAGAGGTAGGAGAGTACCCAGATTAATTGTTTGGAGTTCTGGACTGAGCAGATCTGTCAGAGCACTGGGTTTGGTGCTCTAGCTCTGATTTATTTGCTTTTTGTGCGCGTGTGTGCAACATAACAGTCTCCTTACCACCCAGAAACAGGCTGCATTGTATGTGGAGGGTAGAGCAAGAGAGAGGGAACCTGAAGTCAAATTTTATGCTACTGCTCAGGACCCCAACTTGAGTATTGACTTTGGGCAAGTAACTTGCAGGGAACTCCTCCAGAGAGTGTCTGGAGCTTAACAGAATACAATAGAAAAATAAAAGGGGAAAACAGTGCATCTCAGTTTTCCTATCTGTAACATGGGACTAATACTTACCAACCGACCCACCTCACAAGGGAGATGCAATAATTAATTAGCTAATGTTCCTACAGCACTTTAACTCTGTAAAGTGTAAAATAAATGTTAAGCATTATTGGCACTTAGATTCTACAGTGATTGGTGCCCTACAATTCCCTAAGCCAGGCAGCTAGTTATTGCTGCTCAGAGCAACAGTAGCTTACAATACATCCTGAATTATCAGCTGGTTTCTAGATGGTTATGTGCCAGTGTGCCTGTACATACACCCTCCCACACGTGCCAGATGCCACACAAGGGAGTTCTGAGGTCCAGGATGTGACTACACATCATGGAAAGGGGACTCCACAGCCACTCTGTACCTGGGCAGTCCCTTTTTGCTGTGGTTTTATTTCCTCCTCTCTGAAGCAGGTTATTAGGTAATAACCAGGACCCAAAACCCACTGCCTTGCTGTATAAATACTATTTCATCTAATTTTGTCAGTTGACTCATTATTATCACTGAAAGTATCCGGGATTTCAATAAATTCAGCATCAAAGGAACTAATTGGTAAACTGTGTAGAGCAATTTGAGAGGAAAAAAAGAGCTTTGTCCTTTTTCATTTTGTTATTTTATACTTCTTAGCTAAATTTTTATTTCAGCGAACAAGAAGATGGCAGCTTCTAAAATTATGTCTGAGAGATGGATATGTAGGTAATATTGTTTAATATTAACTGCTGCTACATGGGTTCATGAATTCCCATCTGTACCGGTTTTTATGGAGTTCCTTACGCTAAAGTCTCTTTCAACAAAGATAGTGGAAAGAGCCTGGTTTGCAGCTCAGTAGTTCAAGAAAGAATTGCAGCTTTGCCCTCCCAGTCATAGCCTGAGAGATCGGTATTGAAGTCTCTGCATTTACACTATATACAATTACAGGATTTTATTTCAGGTTAGATTCAGCCTGGTCCTCTGGGTTAAACTTCCTTATCATGCCTGTGTTTCAAAGCCATTCAAAGCACCAGTCAGTTATTTTGTAGCCTCATGACTCCATCTGGGTTTTGAGGGCATCTAATACAAACCAGGAGGAGAGTTTCTTATTTAGTTTGCTCTCGAAAAAATCCAAAGCCACACTGTGAATCAAACCAGTAGATGGTAAAAGGAGACAAATGGAAATTCTGTAAAAATCTGGTTACTACTTTGAACCAAAACACTAGTGAGATGCAGCCTCAGCCCATATGGTACTATTTCTGCTGACTTTGTAGGAAGCCATGTGGACAATAAGCAACCAAGCAATCCCAGACCACCATGTCAGAGTTTAAGAGTACATCCCAGCAGAAACACCATTTGATTCCTTCCCACTTTCTTGTACTGTTTCCCTAAGCATCCCCTACTTGGCTTTGTCAGCCACAGGCTACTGGGCTAGAGAGACCTTCAGTTTGAGCCAGCCAGGATGTACTAATACAGTGTTCTGCTAGATCCAGCAATATAAAGAGGACTCAAATATTGATACACACTTACACATTGGAGATAATTTCAGCACTCTACCACTCTGCTATGGGATACTGTACACAATGTTATTTAACTAGTAGCATCCGTGGGAATTGTGATTGACATCAGTAAGAACTGGAGGAACCTGAGTGGGAAATCAGAGCCCTAAATTTGACATTGGGTCCTAGGAGCTATGTTTCATATTGAGACTCCACCACAATAAATACTTAAAAGCTCATAAAATTTGTTCATGATGGAGGTGAAAAGCATCTCATTAATGTATAATCACTCAACTTGTTAATTTAATTAGTGAACTGTATAAAAATGTCTCCTTTTGTGATCTTGCTGTGAAAGCAACCAATACTACTATGTGTAAGGCTAGCTGGTTATCACCAACACTGTACCACTTCACTTCTGAAGTTCCTGAGAGTGAATGACTTAATTTATCTTTGTTTGTTTGGTACTCGATCACTGAATAACACCTAGTGCAAAAAACCCCCAAAAATATAAAATGTTTTATGCTGGAGTAAAAATCAATTACTCAGTGATTTTTTTTGCTTTGTTTCAGATGAACAGATCCCTTCAAAAACTTGCTGAGCTTTAAGGCATGTCATAAGCAATTTCTGTTCTTGTTTTGCCACTGCCCATGGAGAGGATGTTTAAAAGTCGATACTATCTCTTTGCAAAACCCTTCCCCACATCAAAATCTATGATACTGATCTTTGCAAGTTTCTCTCAGAAACTGTCAGCAGTCTGAGTACATCTCTATTGCAGTTTTCTTGAACTTTGCGGTTAATATTAATTTATGAACTTTGAACATAAGGAAATGCCACATAAGATTATAGATGCATTTTTGTTTTGGTTTTTTTTTAATAAATCCATGAATTCATAGCTGACATATTTCTTGTTTTGTAAAGAATCTGACTTTGTCACCCAATCCAGGATATTTTTAAAACAAATCTAATTTTTTTTTTCTTTTTGCCTATTTAGCAAAAGCCTTTGTTTTCTCTCTTCAGAAACCGAAGAAGTATGATAAGGAAGGAACTGAATATATGTTTTTAGATGTTTTAACTGTTGGTGTTGTTTTGGTGGTTTAAATGGGAGATGCACAGAGTTTCTTTATGAAAGACAAGAACTTTATCAGGTCCTGTCCTGTATTCAAAAATTTACAGGGAGATAAATGATGCCAGAAAGATGCATAAATATTAACAGGAACATATTCTCTTCTTCCCATCCATTTATAGCCCCCTTTACAATGTGATTATCAATGCAAAGTATCTAAAGTAATTAGAGATTTTTATTACTAATTTATGTCTGTAAATCAAAACTGGTCAATTTTAAAGTCTATTATCTCCAAATTAATATAAGTACTCAGCATAGTGAGTGACTTGGTGACTTCCTTCAGGAAGCTGCCCTGCTTTAACTTTAAACAATAAAAACACACAACACCTAAGCAGTGAGTGCATCATTTATGCTTATTTTGTAAGTTTCAATACAGTTGTTGGATTGCGTAACTAAGGAAGAAACATGGAGATATGTTAATGTAACTTAGCTTCAGGGAAATAAGAACTGGATCTAAAGCAAGCTGGGAAGGGCACTCTAGTCCTAAGCCTTGCTAGCCCTCATTCTGTAGGAACATGAAAAACAGTTTATTTTCATTTCCATTTGATGACCATTAGCGTTAAGAAGACAAATTTGTGAGAGCTGCTGAAAGCATCCTGGCGAGTGCCCAGTGCAGTGCTGGGGCTGTGTGCCCCTCTCTGACCCCTGCACATCCCCACAGCCCATGTGCATGGCCTGGTGGCCTGGATGGGCCCTTGATACCATGTGGCACGTAGTCCTCACACTCCTTCATCACCTGCTCCTAGCATTGTAACAGGAGCACTGCTGGATATTGCGGGGAGCAACACGAGAGATCACAGCAATCCAGCCTTCCTGGCAAAAGCTTAAGGGAAACATTTCCCGACACAGCTACACAGAGAAATCCACTTGCTGAAGCCTCACCTTAAACAGGCATTCCCAGTCCACAGAGATCAGCAGTTCATGGGCTTGAGCAGCCCCTGGACCAGCAAAATGCTCTACCCGGTTCTGCAGGCCACTGCCAGGAACCTGGGGGTAGTCTCCTGACCTTTGCAGGTGGCATCCTGGCAGCTGCTTTGGCTACTGTCCTTGAGGAGCTGTGGCAGTCCTAAGGGCCAAATGCTGAAATCCTGACCAACTTGCCACACACTTCATCCAGACAAGTCCTCTGTGAATGAAATGAAAATTCTGGTTGAGGAAGAACAAGGGAAGGAACTTTTCACTAAGTCAAACATTGAAAACAAATTTGAAGAGAAGGAGATTATATTACACTAATATCAGGTACTGAAGGTGTAGACTAGCTTAGAAACAAATACAGGCTTCTCAAAGCAGTTATTTTATATTTATAGAATGTTTCTCATTCTAGAGAATGAAAGCATTATAACATAACAAAGAGCCCTGCAAAGAAAGAGCTGGTTTTCCCAGAACTAAAGGAAGCCATCAGATGTACCAGATAATTAAGAATTACAGCAACAGAGAATGATTTAAGACTGGAGGCTTTTTTTCCTTCTTTTTTGGCACCACCAGGTGAATTTAGGGTCAGGCAAAATGTAACTTCCCAAACGGGAATTCATCCAGGACACATCCCTTATCCTTTTTTTTGTGCTGCACCAAGCGAAGGGGAATAAAAATGACCAGGCTGCTTCAATATTTTGCAGTAAAATGTGTTCTAATACTTACGATAAATCATTTTGTATCAATAGAAACATAGTAATGTTTGCACCACATTGCTTCCTATTTTTCATCTAAAATCTCAGTGTCCTAAGTTTAACACATCTCCTTTGTCTTATGCAGAGTTTGGCCAAGATTAGAATTCTAGCGAAATCCAGAAAAAATTTCCTTGACTTAGTGATCTTTGGATAACAGAATAATACCATCTGATACCAATATTTCATAGATATTGGAAATATAGATGATTTATTTTGGTGACTGTTGCAGAGATTCCATTCTAAGGACCTAGCAGATAATAAACCATAATTTCTTTATGTTAGTTACAAAAGAAGTTTCACAGTTGAACATACATCAAAGTCAGTTGCTGAGGGCATTATATATAATATGCTAAATCTGTAACAGATGGGCTATACAAGAGGCTGAAAAAGTGCTTGATTAGAGCTGTGCCTCTATTGCTCTACAAAACTTCCAGATGCCATCATGTTGTTAATAATCTGGGGATCTCTCTTCACCATATTGGACCTGCTTGTCAGCTCTGCCCAATTAGCAAAGATAGCTCCAAGGTATGAGCACAATTCCTAAGGCGGTGATTTTCAACATTTTTCAATTTGTGGACCCTTAAGGATTTATCACTGGCGATGTGGATCTCTGCACAGCAAATGAACACCTATTGGCAGTGGGCATGCTGGTTTTGCTTACCCTTCCTAGTCCCCAAAGTAGGAGTGCTGGGACCCATAGGAGTCTGCAAGCACACCAGACTGAAAAAGACTGTCTTAGGATAACATGTTTCTCATAAAGAGGCTTATGTTTTTCTTGAGTCTCCATAGCTGAGGCTTGAAATTTTCTGCCACATGAGAGAAGTCATTAGTCCTAAAAAAATCAAAGCATGTAAAGAAAGCCAAGCAAGCCCTCTCAAAAATGTTTGGGGATAATATGCTCAAGTGATAATTTGTGGGGGGTTATTTTTTGCTTGACCACAGGAAACTTATAGCTTCATTTAATATTTTGAAAACATTTTCAGAATGTCTGTGTATTGAAAGTGGAATAAATATCAGTACCTCAGCAGAACTGCCATTTAAATCAAATTAACTTTACTAATTAGGGGGAAAAAAAGAAGGCATCTCAGTATCAGGAATAATTTGTGCATATAGAACTTCACACTTCAGGTGATATACTCTGCCTGAGAGATAGCTAAGAAAGCAATGTACCCATCAGAATGGGAAATCAACCATGGCCACTAAATTTTTCAATTCACAAAGATTTTAAAAAACTATCCAATTTGCCCAGAGGACTTTTAAGTCTTCAGATGAAACCGAAGTCATTATATTCAAATGAGTGAGTATATAGAGTTAGCCAGTGATACTGAAATGATTTCTTGTTGGGTAGCTGAAAATAATGGATGGAAATATGCTTGTCATAACACAGTACCTGAGCAGTCGTGTTTAATTCACATTTGCCAAGACTCTCAGGCTGCTTCTCTTTTTGACAGCTGAGACTGTGCAGTGGTTTATCTACTGGCAGGAGGAAACTTTCTAGCATCAGATGATAAGGGAGGAGCCATGGTGCTTGGATGCAGCCTCTGTCACCTTGCCATCTCGCAGGTATACCCACATCTGCCAGGAGCTCTTCAGCCCTCTTCTCCCTCAGGGGCATCACATGCAATGTACAGCTGGTTGGCAACACACTGTGACCTGCCAGGGTGTTGTGGTGGGTTGTGGAGGCAGGGAGAGGCAGGGAGAGGCAGTTCCTGCTGCACGTTTTCTGGAGGCACAGGAGCGGTTAGAGGAAAGCACGCATCTGTGTGAGCCTTGGTTTCAGTGCTTGGGCCTTTATGGGTTTTATGGCTGCATGATAGCATAATGATGCTGTAAATCATGCATAAAGGTCCTCTGGAGAATTTACCTTATGTAAGGGATTTCTCAGGCTGGATAAAGACACTTCCATCAGGCTTTGGCATACGCAACAGGAGAAAACAGACGGAACAGCGTGACTGGTAAGCCTTGGCCGATGGCTGTTGTTGTTCAAATGAGTGCTCAGGAATGAGGGCTCAGTTAGAGCAGTGCAGAGCCAGTCTCAAGATGAATTCCTGCCAAGGATCTCCAGTAGCCTAAGAATATGGTGCAGAGGCAGCTTAGAGTGATTATTAACTTCTCTCCTCATTCTGCCCTTGGTTGTTGTTCTGAGTCCAGGAAAAGGGGAAGGGAGATTTAGGGAATCTCTGCTTCCATACATGTGAGCTGATAATGATTTGTCCATGATGTTAAACAGCACAAGAAGTGGTGATCAATATTGGATGGTTGTACCTTAAAAGTGCAAGGGCCATTTGTGCATTCTGGCCTGCCATGGAGGGGACTACAGCACCATCAATAATTGATTCATAAACTATGCCTGCTTATTCCCAAATGCTACAGTAAGTAAGTACAAACTAAAGCTGAATTCTAGATAGTAAAAAAAAAAAATCTTTCTTTAGCTTGCATTTGTTCTCTCTAAAATGCAGCTGATTTTTACTTTTAATTCTGAGGTTCTGCCTACACTACCTGGACATATTAGCTGTTCTTAAGAAACCTATGCCCCTGATAAGGATGCTTACTCGACTTCAGGCTGCACTGTCTCTGCAGATTATCCATGCCATCTGACCATGGCAGGCTGAAAAGACCAGAGCATCCCACAGCAGCACTTCCAGCAAATACAACCCTTCTACTGACACCCCATTACAGGCTGGATTTCTACTCCTTGTGCCAGTTACCAAACCTTTCATCAGCATGCATTCAGTTAGGTAAGTTTCTGGTTTTGACTTTTGATATTAATACATCATGCTAATAAAATTTATCCTTCTTTTTTTTTTCTTTTTTTTTTTTTAACTGAAGTGGCTCTTGAGCTTGGTATGGATTTTCAGCTAATGATGCTTTCTTGAGGGAGAGAAACAGAGCAGAGGTTTGGTTACTTACTGAGCCATCCATCATTTTGATAGTGAGACCTGGCCTAAGTCTTCCTTCTTCAAGACATTAATTTTCCACCTCCCCTACTTTGCCCAGAGCAGGCCCAATCCTGCTCTTTTGGAAATCATTGGCAAAAATCCCACTAATTTCAGTGGATTAGTTCCAGTATCTCAATTTACATGTGATTAACAGTAATTTCGTCTACTTAGTGCTAAAAAATTCATAATCAAATTTACAATAAGCTGTGCACTGATTTTCTAGGGATCCAAGCTTATTTCATAGGCTTCTAATTTCAGTGTTTAATCACTTTTTGGTTCTAGCCCAATATGCATCAACTGACCACTGAATATGTTCCTAAAAGCTCCCCACAAAGTTGCTGGATTTGTAGCTGATGGAATACTAATTTGTAAGATTTCTTTAATGCTGAAGTGCTAGAGTATCTCTGCTTGTCAGACAGTCATCCGCCAAACACTTACTAGACGGAAAGCCTTTTTAAACTTTATTTGCATTAGCTGGGGTGAATGGGCCATGCTGTTCAAAGTTACATGATGAGATCTAGGAACACAGGACGAATATGAAGCCTGAATTTAAAGAATATGGAGTTGTCCTTGCAAAGAAGACGCTTACATTGAGGGGAGATTTCTATGAGTTAATCTAAACCCATCCATCTGGAATGGCCATGTGGCCATTTTGGGCCATCCTAGTTCAAACAGTCATCAGTCAACCAGGGATGGTCCCTCTGAGAGGGTCCCATTTGCAGTCAAAACAGACCCTGAAAACCATAAACAAGAAGCCATACAGACCTGTCTTGGTCTTGCAAGGTGCCCAGCACACCTGAGTGCTACTGCTGTGAGCCATTTCCTCACAATCTTCCTGGTAGTAGAGGATTAACAGCACTTCAAAGGATAAAATCACCAGGGGGTGATTTAAAAAAGATGTGACTGAATCTGGTGCTCATTAAAATGAGGGACTAATTGCAGTGGTTCAACTCCAGTCAGGTAGTGCCTGAGCAGGTGTTGTGTGTGCTTCCCCAGGCAGCTCAGGCAATGCACCTGCACAAAAACTGCCATCCTGGTCTTGCTCTCCCTGGATTTATTCTGTGAGAAAGATCGCTATCAAGTGTTTGGCATCCTTTAGGGTAGGCTCTTCTGAGAGCCTTTTCAGAAACAGACATCCATTGTCCTACAACACACTTTTATTGCTCCAGATATGATTTGGACATAGGTTTGCATAAGTGAAAGGCTATTGCATAAGGATGAGCAGTGAGCTGTATCATTAAAGGCCTGTTGGTTAACATGTCAGGGTCTGAGGGACCTAGACTCTCACCTCAAATTCGGCATTTTGGCCTTCCCAAGCCTAACTAGTCCCTCCTTTCCCACCATTGTTCTCTGCTGGTGGCCCTCAGAGCTGCCATTCGCAAGATGCACCATGGAAACAGCAAGAAACTTTCCTTTTGTGCTTTTTTTTTTCCCCCTACATATGCTTGCCTGGCTAAATACATTACTTGATACTTATTCTTTAATTTATGGTAGTGAAAAAGCTATACCAAGCCCTGCATATCCGAGCTCATTTCTGTGACTCTTTCTGATCGCTTTATCAAATGGAACCTTTTCTTTGAGCTGTTAGCTAAATGTCGCGTGAAGTTCTGAGAACAAATTGTGCTGCTTTGGGACATTAACTTCACATTAATTTAGCTAATCACTTCTACTTGATAGAAGTTTGTTTGAAAAACAGGATACTTCAGCTGCAGTGAAACCTGCATGAAAAGTCATGTAGTAACAGCCATCCTCTCTGGTAGCGGGCAGTGAAATCTCAGGATGAGCAAATCCAGAGTCAAAGATGAAAATGCACAGAAAGAGTGTTTTTGTGGGTGGCTCTGTGTAACAGAACAGCGATCCGGATCAGGAGGAATTAGAAAAAAATTGTCCAACAGAAAGGAATTAAAGCTTCAGCTAGGCTCATCCCTTGTTAGCATGTTTTATTCTGCCCACGGACAAAAACATGTGCAGCATTGCCAAATATTTTAATCAGTTCCACAGCAGTTGTTGTCTGTTTTCTTGCACCCCAGTCCCTGAAGTCAATAGATTTGTGTGAGAGCTCTCCCTTCCTCTCTTCCTTCCCCATGTCCAGCAATCTGTAATGCTATCGGGAAAAGCCCTGGAGACGCTGGCCCCTGGCGGTTCCGGAACCATAAGGCACAAAGAATATGCTAGTTTTAATATCCTGTGATTTTAATGCTAATGCCATGATTAAAAAGTGTTCAACATGTAATTTCTGGGTATTGAGTGTGAGTCCCCTTTCCTGGCAAAAGGGATGGTGGGCAGGGGCACCAGGAGCTGGGAAGGTGACATCCAGGAGCTGCAGCCCTGAGCACATGGTAAGCACCACTTCCAGTCAACTCCCATGACACAGGAGAGGCAAGTGTGGCTGGACGGACTGGTTGCTCTGTATTTGTGTATGCAACCAGGTATCCACCATGCTTCCCCTTCCACACTTACCCAGACAGCCATGGTGACAGGAGAGACCATCCAGTGGGAGACAACTGTAAGCATGAAGTAGAAGAAATGTACTGCTGCACCCAGAGCTCCCAGCCTGCAGAATGAAGGAACACTTCCCCAAAAGGCATGAGAACAGCAGATGATACTGCCTTGCTCTACTCCCCTGGTCAATGCAAGGAAAAAGAAACATCAGCAACATTTCCGCTGCGGTAATCTCCCCTGAACTCCAGTTCCCATACTTAGCTCTCATGCTTGGTAAACGTATTTCTTAATAGGAAAGATGCTACATGGGATGGCAGATGTACCTCAGGGAGGAAGGGTGAGAGGCTCTGGCCAAACTCAATAGGCAAATTATCTAAGGAACTCCGCTAACTAGAACCAATTGGGACAGTCTGAAATCTCAAGGAAAAACAAGAAAATCAAGGGGCTTTCTGGAAGTGACTCCATCCTAGAAGGCAGCCAAAGCACTCCAGTGGGCTGAGCTGGAGGCAAACAAATCCTTCCCTCTCAGGATGTGAGGGGCAGACAGTGTTCCCTGCTCTGTGCTCTGTGGTGGCAGGTAGAAGATAAGCCAGGGAGGAGCTGCAGCAAATGTAGATGAAACTTTGGAGACTAGGCCCCAAGGGAAGTGAGCCAAGGTCAAAACATTTTTTAAGAAGTGTGGGGCATGGGAGAAATTCAGCTTCAACATGTTTTGATTTTAGTCAGCGCGCTTTCAAGGTCTGCAATACAGAACTTCAACTACCACTCCAGGGGTTTGGCACTTCGCCTTTCTTCTGATAGTATATACTTGCTGAATGGACTAGACACTGCTGTCATGTTTAGGAAAGGTCTGTGGGTCTCCATCCATTTTCGACTGGTTTCTCTTGCAGATCACAGAGGGTTGCCAGTTATGACTCGTCCTCAGAAATATGCTTTGTCCTCATGCAACACACTTTCCTTCAAAAAGCCTCTACTTGCAACTGAACCTGATTTAGCAGTCCTTCCTGCAGAGAGACAAGCAGACTTCTCCTGGTACCAAGCTTGGAGCCAACCAACCCAGACTACTGCTTGAAGCAGGAGCCTGAATTCAGAGCACAGCCAACGATAGCCAGCATCTGCAGAGTACCATCCAGCATCTTTTAGAAGTGCTGGGGCAAGGCTCAGGGTTGTGATTAGCATATGCTAATGACTGATTATAATATGTAAATGACACACTGGGTCAGAACTGCACGCCCATTCAAACTAATGAACTGTGCACTTTTTTTATAAGTGGCACCAGTAATTGGGTGCATCATTTTTCTGTTGCTGCTAGGCAGAGAATAAGGAAGCCATCTGTAACGACAGGCCAATGTTTGCAGCAATCCCGTTGAGAAGTAAAGGCAAGGACTGCTAATTTCCAAGTGTCCAGCAGGGAACCAGTACACATGCCTCCAGTCACCATCGTCACAATCCTTAGTATCTGAGCATGTAATTATATGGTCATATTTTTAGAAGAGATCAGCATTAAAGATAACTGTTGAAAACTCCTGGCCAGAGCAGCATGCAGAGATCTATTTGAGCACCTACTGCCTAAAGTGCAGAACACCTGGGTTTTGAAAATGCAGTTGTATGTGACCTTGCTGTAATGAAGAAAATATTCATATCTCATTTGTGGGGTCTGCTCTTTCCTCTCAAAAATAAATTCTCCTGTAAAGTTACACCACTCTGTCTGAAGTAGGCAAGAACACAGTTTAAGATCAGAATGGATAGACTAGGAAACTTGCCAAAACTGATTTATTTCAACCCTCACTATTTACTTATTCTATTAATTAAAATTCTTCTCAGAATCTTTATCAAGAATAAATTAGTAAACAGAGTGATTCGAATATGAGGGTTTTTTTTAAAAAAAATCAGATACATTTTACAAAGGGATATGATTATTCTTTTATCCTAATTTTAGATATGAAAACAAAGAACTGAAACAATTTGTGTTAAATGTCACACTGTAGACAGTCACCAGAGCTTGCAATAGAATGGAAATTGCCTGGGTCTGTATCTCTCTTGCAGATATTGCCCACAATAGCAGCAGAAGTATGGTGGAGTGACGTGATCAGACTCCAAAGGCGACAGTGTACAAGGCAGATCTTTATATGCCTTGGGTTCAGGGCAGTATCAATGCAGGATATCCCAGACGGAAGCCCAAACTGGTAACTCCCCACAGCTTTATGCTGTGCTACAAGGACTTGCTTATTCAGGTTTTTTATAGGTTCATGAATTCTTGCAGCAGGTTCTGGGTTTTGGTGTAGACAAACGTCATCCTTATTAAGGCATCCCATTGATGTCACTTTTGGGATTAGCTCTTCCATGCAGTGATTTTCAGACTCTCCTAGTTTGTTCTCTATCTTGTTCAAACTATATATTTATATAAAGTCATTTGTGTCCAGTCTTGGCTCTTTTTCATTTTTTCCATGCTGGGATGGCATTTTGGGGACACAAGCATGCCATCACGCCTTTTCTATGATGACTAATTTAGAAAGCTCATTAAAAACATCTATTAATCCTAATTCATCTGTTCACATAGTCATTCTGACAGTGAAGGTATTTCCCTTCTGGCAATTTTATTAAGTGAGATGAAGATATCATCTCTGAGTTTCACTGCTTCTAAGTCATCCTAGAACACAGGATGTACACATCGTCTTCAACAGCCTCATGCTTATTTGACTCAGATTGGTAGCTCAGAGTCCCCTTGTGGGTGGAAAGGTCAATAATGAGGCATGAGGAAAAAAAAAGGATATTTTGACAAAACTGACCTAGTGTAGCATTCCGAAAAACTCCATCAGAGGATATCCAGCAGGCTTTTGGGTAACCAGCAGTGAAAGGAAAGGGCAGCAAATTAACTGCTGTGATTTACGAAGTGAAAAGGCAGTCTGCATCAGTGGGAAAACCCAGCAAACCTGAGAGCAATCTGCAGATGGCAGTGTTAAACCCTTTGCATATGGCTCTCACTTTTGGTGTCAATAGAAATATCAAATAGAAAGAGATCAGGATTGGGCCAGAGACTCTGTGTTCAATATCTCTGGACACACGGTCTCGGTATTAACATAACACAAAACATCTCATATTCCCAAAATCTAAATACATAATTTTTGACTTATTATATATGTTTGCAGCTGGCAGTGAAGGGTGATATATTGTTAATGTCTTTCTGTCAATGTTAGATGAATAGCTATCAAAACTCTATCGTCTGTATTGGCATTCATATAGCATAGTCTAAAAATTCTTCAGTCTCTCTCACTAACTCAGTCTCTCACTAACCTCTAAAACTAGAGATTTTACTATTTTTCACATCATTTGAATTTTTATTACATCTAAATAATAAAATGCATTATTAGGATCAATCTAAATCCACGGTATTTGCAGTTTTAGGATTTTCTCCACAGATTTGGCTCTGTTCTCCAGAATCTAAGCCTTCCCTTTACAGAACTGAACTTTCCCTTGCCCTTCTGGTTGCAAAGGTATCTTGGCAAGATTTAAATGCTGTACCTCTCCAATATATGGCTTAGTGCTGAGCAGAGAAGGATTGAATTCAAACTTTCAAGCCACATTCCATTTATAAAATGAAGTCTAATAAAAAAAAAAGCTTATTTGGCTTCAGATAGGGTAGTCATGCTAGCAATTATGTTTCAAACTCTTTATAACATTTGTAGGGCTTATTTAAAATAAAATGAAAAGAAAATGAATGTGATAGATGCATTATTTTCCAGTTGCAATGAATTTGAATAATATGTAATAATGTATCTAAAAATAATTGCTTTGCTTAATCATAGGTTTTGCTTCAGTGCTATCTGCTTAAATGACCCTAAGTCATAGAGTACTTTTTAGTGTCTCTTCCCATTTCTTAAAAATTGAATTGCTCTTGCTAAATGAGTGGTGGCTGTCTCTATTCCCTCCCCACAGACCACAGAGGATGAGAAAGGAAATATTATCTTGCTTCTATTTCAGAACATTTAGCTAGATTTAGAGATCTTCTTGACTATCTACCTGGGAAATGCCCTGGTCAGAGAGGCTGTGCTGCACCTGGTTGGGTGTAAGATCCACAGAAATGGTGTCCCAGTCATTCAGTTCACCAAGAGTGGCTTGGGAGAGTCAAGGAACCACCTCCTCCGGGTCAAAACTACCCTGCCACCTCACCAGCAGGGACCAGAGGAGCACAGTCAATTATCCCGCACCACCACAGTGTCATCAGCCCCTGGCCCCATGCTCACTGGTCTTTCATTGATGAAAGAGAGTATCTCTAGTGCAAACAAGATGAAATCTTTTTGATTCTTGGAGAAAGAAATTTGCTGCCACAATGTGCCTACCTGAGTGACTCACCTGTGGGCTCTGCCTGTGGTGCTCAGTCTGCCCGGGGGTCCCAGCAGTCAGCGTGAAGTCAGTGACTGGCAGTGAGTGGAAAACCACTGCAGCCCCCGGGCCTTAGGCGTCCAGCCCCACATCTCATCTGAGTCCTGCAGTATCCAGTGCAAGCAGTGAGAGCTAGAGAAGACATTACCATCTATTTTGGTAAGATACAGAAGCTGACATTTTTCAGGGTATCTTAAGGACAGAAGAGAGCTACAGGAAAAGCACGTACCCCACTCTCTGTTCAGACATCAAATGCATGGAGGCGTCCCATCTCACAGATGCAGCTCAGACAAGTGATATGGAGCCAGATGCCATGACAGGCAGGCATCACATGGCAAGAGAAAGAGGACCAAAGCTCCCATAGACTTCTTGATAGCTCACATCTGAGAAGAAACCTGGAGGCAAAAGGCATGATTTCTCGAAGGACAGTACAGTCCTAAAGCATAATAGGACAGTTCAAGGATTCTTAAACTCATGAGACTGGGCACTGGTAGCAATTCAGCCGTGCCAGCAGAGAGCCGCCTTCTGACAAACTTACCCTAAGTGTCATAATCCAGTGGCTTTGTGTATCCAGCATGGTCTCTACTGGGAAAAGTAAACACGACTTCTTCTCCACAGCCTATTGGTGTTCACCCACCTTTAAAAGTCCCAAGTCCCCTGAGAACTTCAGGCAGATGTCTGCTTACATCCAGGGGCTTTCAAGTTACCTCACAGTCTTTTAAAAAGCTTTGTCTTGCAACTTTTACTATGGCAGGTGTGAATCATAGCCCTGAATTTGGGTTTTCCATTTGGGAAGAGAGAGAAGCCAGAGGTTCAATCACCATGCTGCAGAGCTGTGGAGCTTGCCTTGCAAGAAGTTACACCTGAGACTTTCATGAAGGCAGTCCCAAAAGATCCACATAAAGCCTGGAGGCCTGGCAGAACCCATTCATGCGTAGTGTTGGCTTCATACCAGACTACTACTCTTGGCAGTAAAGTGTGCAGTGTATTTAAAAGGTGGGTTTTATTTGTTGAAAGGATTAAACATTTTTAAAATATTTGACAAATCAAACCTTGATTCAAATAAAGACAAGATGGCAAAAGCACTGCATATATTCAATGCTTGGATGTCAAAAAGCATTTTATCTCCAAAAAGACTCCAAATCCACACCTAACTGGTATTCTTTGCAGAGGTTTCCAAAGACTCCTAAGTGCCACTACAAAATTATACAAAGTGAATCGTTAGCCCATAGAGCTCACAAGTCAGCGCACAGGCAATAATAAACAACCAAATAAACATGCAAAAAGTAGAGAGACAACTGGTTAAAGACACCAGAGTTCCAGAAAACATTAATTACAGAGGTATTGACATTCACAGCAGGCTGCCATTTCTGCCAACCCTGTTTGTCATGATTCATGCCAGAGAAGCAGGGTCAATTTTGCCCCATATTTATCACTGATTTAGCATGAAGTACATATTAAAAGGATTTTGTACTATGGTCTCTGACTTCATTTAAGTGAGAGATGCCAAGCAGCCTTGACACCCATTAAGTACAAAAAAAATACAGGGGTTTTCACTGGACATAGAGTGCAAATTATCCATTCTCAAGTCTCAAGGAAAATAAGCTACTATCAGCTGGGTTTTCTGAAGTTACATTGCATGGGCCAAAACCTGAAAATTCATCAGAACACCGATATACGAGAGTACTTAAATCTGGCTGGTTAAATCAATAAGTCATTTACATTTTTAACATTTACTGTAGAATGCTGGAGCACACGCTTTCTGCAGTAAAAAGAAACTGGGGGGAAAATGCGCAGAACTCCTGTTTTCTGGGAAACGCCATAACAGCATCCAGTTGCTTTTTCCCGGTACAGGTTTTGCAGTGTGTACTAATTCTGAGCAAATATGGTTTGGACAGGTTTGATACTGTTCATTTCTTTGTTTTACGGTATGACTGGGAAATAGCCAGGTGATAAATACATTGACTAGCCATGCTTCTTGCCATCTGTACAAAGTTTACTTCATTTTTCCCACTTTACTGATTAAATCCCACCAGCTTATCCCCGTCAGTCAAGGCTTATGTGAAGTAGTGATCCAGTTAGCCTCAGGCTATGTAAAGCAGTGTTTTGGCCCTGTCTGACTTTGGTTGTATTGTGTTACCTGGGATATTCTCCAACCAAGAGAGAGCTGCAGAGCTTTTGAGAAGTGGCACATGGGCTCGTCCCACCACGGCAGCCTGCTTCCTGAGAAGCTAGCAGTTCTAGTCAAGCTGAAAGTGAAATTTTAATATGGCCTTGGCAGCCCTCCATTGGCATGTCCCCAAATTTACACTAGTGTAACCAAGATCAGTGCCTGTGCCAGCATCTGTATTATATTAAAGACAAATTGAACAAGATGTGTTCATATCTGAACTAAACTCAGCAAATAAAAAATGAACTTAACAAAATAAAATCAGATGGTCTGACTCATCCCCTTTTGAGAGATCCTGATAAAATATGGCTGTTCCAGAAGCGCTGATGTGATCTTAATAAAAGATGACACTGTGAAAAAGGCAGGGGGGAAAGCGCAGCAGGCGGGAAACTTGACAAAAAGAAGTTTTCACTGTGCCTGGATCCCAGCTCACATAAATGGAAATAGATGAGAAACCTCAGCTTCCTTCATTGACATATGCAACATAAAATCACTGCATAGGCAGAACACTGTGAGCATGCCCAGTAGGTAGGCACCAGACTATAATTTCTTGTTCAAAGTACCAAAATGCACCAGTTTAACTGAAAGAATGAGGACATGATATGAAACAGGCATGAGCAAAAGTACAAAACAGGAGGGATGACTGGAGCCTACCTTCTCCTACTTCCGAAAAAGCTGCCTAATCATTAGCCTGGGGAGTCATGCTTTCACTAGCCTTTTCTCCTTTTCTCAGTGAATTCAAACCATTTTTCTGCACAGTGGTGCAGCTTCATGAGGAGTGGTAAAGCATTCCCAGAAAAACCTATAGTCTAATGACTAGAAGTGTGTTTGAATTCTTTCCAAGGATGATAGAAACAGAGTGTGGATTTCCTACTTCTAACCCCTAGGCTGATGCAAGATAGAAATGGTGATGGTTGCTTTTCCACAAGTTTTTTTAAAGACAGTGAGGCCTTCAGAGAGTTTTACAAGGAACTTGGTCTGGCCAGGGTACAATACACATGCTCTGAGAACATCTCCAAAGCCCATCAAGGGGCTGCTGTGTCCTATTGTTTGATCATTACTGTGAAGGAAGGGGTTGGGCAGACGATTTGTTTTCATACCTTAATGGGCTGGAGGGATCATAGTTAAGAGGGAGAGAATATGAGCATAACTGTAAAGGGGGAATTATTTACTTCAGAAGTTCAGAAAGTACCTTTGGATGCCAGGTAAAGGAGCAGTCACAGCTCTATAGCCATATCCCACAGTGTTTTATTTAACTGCCTGCTTGCCAAGTGTTTGGCTACACCATTTTAATAGCAACATTCCTTCATCTGTCTTATTTTATATTCTTGTGTGTCATCTGAAGTGGTTGTGTCCTGACATCTGGGCCCCTTCCATCCCCATAGGGGACAGCCTCTCCTGCTGCATGCCCAGGCTCCCATGGACATCAAGCCCAGGGGCAGCAGCCAGAGTGAGACCACAACGTACTTGAAATCATACTACTCTATGGAAGCCGAGGATGCAGGCAACACACTAGAGAGGGATGCGCTCTACAGATGGGCCATGGGTGAGATCAGATGCAGCCAGAGAATCCAGAGGATCAGTCAAATGGTTTCACATGGAACTTCCTCCCCAGTGGTATTTACAGCCTTGCCAGCAAAGACAATGTCCTTCAGGGCCTGAACCCAGGACACTGAGTGTAGGAGTGTTCTCAGGTGAACCCTGGCAGCTCTTTATCAGTAAAGTCAAGGAAAGAGAAACGATAACGCAGCAAGGCATGAGAAGACCTTTGTAATGGGGTCATTAAGATCAACCTGAGAGTACATTCACAAATATCATGACAACATTGTGGATGCTAAGTGCTATCTAAAAAATGCACTCCTGTCTAAGTGCTAGTATTAGACAAGGTGCATTCTTGTCAAATACTGTTTGGTCCAGTAATTGAAAAGGATCATTAAACATTTACTGAAAGTCAAACTGGAAACACATGGATGAATGGAGCTGTACTTAAATTCTCCATAGCTGTCACTGATACCACAGATTAAGTGGCAGTGTGTTACAGGTTTCCAGGAGAGGAGAGACAGTCTTCACACACACACATACGGAAGGTGACATTGAAAGGGGACACTTTTGCATGTGTGATCATCCTCTGTGCTCTTGTCTTAGAGCACTGGATGTCAAGTTGTAATAAAGTATCGATATATACAGTTGCATTCCATTCATACCGACACACCTACAGATTTATTTCACATGAATATTTGATATGACAACAGATTTGATATCAAGTAGGCAGAGTTTGAATAATTTAATTGTTTTCCTGGAGTATTTTATTTTTATTATTTAATGAATGCTGACTTTGTGATTGGAGCTGGACAACCACGAAGTGAGCCTTAACTCCAATGTGCTCATGAGCTGACCTAATGAAGTCATAGAATCCTAGAATTGTTTGGGTTGGAAGGGACCTTGAAGACCACCTAGTTCCAACCCCCCTGTCCTGGGCAGGGACACCTTCCACTAGAGCAGGTTGCTCAGAGCCCCATCCAACCTGGCCTTGGTTGGCCTTCATGGCTTTGAGGAATTCTAGCCTCCATTAAATTCTGATGCATGATGTTGTCTCAACACAGTCTTTAAGATTAACCAGACTGGCACCAAATCTACAGCTGAACACTGAGATGGTCTCCTGGTAAAATAGACCATGGATCAGTCTCAAACCCAGGGTTAGGGTTTCTGCAAACTCCCTTCTCCCTTCTCCCCTCCTCTTATCAACCACTTAGCTGCAGCAGACAGAACTTTTCTCAAGATTTGATGTGGCATATTTAAGATGTGAAAACAACAGTGGAAAAAATTAAAATGTTTGTGATCCATTATGCAGAAGGCACATATTCTGCATGAAAGTATTATTTTCTTGAGTTTTCTATTCTAAAACTTGATTTTGTATTCAAGATTTAAGGTCTCCATGGAGGTGGAAAAACACTTTGAGACTCTGAGGCTTTGAAATGCTGAATTGCCTTGTATAAGATAAAATCGATATTTGGAAAAAAAAAGCAAAGTGGAAATTAATGTTCTTGTAATAGGTGAGTAGCTTTTACACAATTATTTCATGGTGATAGACTTGGTTTTGATGTAGCTTAATTAGCAGAATATAAATTATATATGTTTTTTTTTAAAGATGTGCATATGTATATTACAAGATTTTTTTATTTCATTGTGGAGCAAACCATTTGATGTGGCTCTGCAAAAAGCTCTAATACACATCAAAAAGCAATCAACAAACTCTTTGAGTACATCAAGCAGGATAATTTAGATGGTTTTTAATCAGGATTATGAAAATATAATTAGGTGGTTTCATGTTGGTTGGTGAGTGCGTTGGGAAAAGTGATTCTCCAAACAGAAAAATATGGATAACATTACCCAAGAGCCATGAAACAACCACACACATGCATACACAAACCAAACAGAAAAGACTTCTGGCCTGCTTCTCTAGTAGATCAGCAGGTAACATGTTTAAATAGAATGTCATTTCCTTTAGGATGTCAGGAAGATTCTTATTTAACAGACAGATTACACAGAAGGAGCTTTGGAAAAATGCCCCCTTTTTAATGTGCTTGAAATCATTAGTCTGCAATTTAATAAAATAAAATACTCTTTTCAGAATTTAGTCAATGAGCAGAAGATGCACTTTGGGTCTAATCAAACTAGAGTTTTACTGAAGGAAACAAGAGAGTGCTTTAACTATGTCTGGGCCTCTAGTACCAGAGCAAATGCCACATCTGTTTGCAGGGTATTCAGGTGAAGACTTCTCTCTTTCACCACTGTAAATGCCTACCATTCCTTAATTCCAAGGGATGCTCACTAAAGACTCCTTTCTTAAGAACTGCCACATCTAAACAACCTCATCTTTGTAGGTTCTTTTCTCGTGTTCTCATTGCTCAAAGCTTCCCTATGCTTTCAGTTCTTTTTGATGTGCTGATCCTGAACTCTGTTTCCCAAAACCTGAGTTTTCTCTACAGCATTTGATTAATCCTGAACACTGTGTGCCATGTGCCATGATGCTTCACCAACTTACATGAAAGTATCTTAAATATTTGAAGTGTTATTCTCTAGTCCTTTATTTTCATGTGCTAACATTACATTTCTGGTTGTCTGTGAGCACTGAGCAGATATTCTTACTACTCATAGATCCATCTCCTGGCTGGATGTGGATAATCCATAACCCCACAGTACCCTCAGTACATGCCTGCCTGTACAGAATCCTCACATCAATACTCCCTCTGTCATGTTCTTCTCTCATCTGACTGGTTATGGCAAAACAGGTTACCACTGTCAGCTTGCCAATACATTAAAGAATTAGAGAGACACATTTTTACTTTTTGCGGTAGTGAAAACTGCCTAGTTTGTCCTTTCTCTTCTTTGCCTCTCCTCACTGGGTCCTATTTCTTGCACTGAGAGAGTGATTATCCCTGTAGAGATGGCTAGAGATATCTCAATAATCTCCTGCCATCTCATGTGGATCCCCAGCAAATACTGTCTCCACACCAAAGGCTAGATCTGTTTTCAGTGACTTAGAAGAAATGCATTTCATACTGTTATAGTGATTTTAAAAATTACTTCAGATGCTTTTAAAGCACTCTGATAACTTTTTTTTTTTAATTTAGATATATAGTTTTGATAGCAATCCTATAGAATCATATACTGGAGAAGAAAAAAGTAGCAGGTTGGTAGATGTCTGAAAGTGGTTTGGGGGTTTTTTTCAGCTAAGCATGTATTATGAGTGTGCCCTTGGAGGCTCTTAGGGAAGAAAATACCACCTTCCAGTCAGTCAGTCTGAAGTCAAAAGTAAAGTACTTATGTGCTGAAATGGCAATCATGAAACACAGCATAGGTGAAAGTCAGAAGTTCGGTTTTTTAAGACTAAATGAAACAGCAATCAACTGCCCTTTAATTTAATGGCAAAAGAAACAACATAAGCCACTGCCCAGAGCATGGCTCAGCTTCACAAGGCAAGAGCAAAAAGGGCAGGAGCAGAGAGCAGACCCAGCAGTTCTCCGGGGTGCAGTTGTGAGTGAAATAGCTGGGGGGGGTTGCATGTTGTAGGTGGATGTGTGAGGGAGTGAAAAATAATGAGAAAAGAGGACACTGGGAAAGCCACCTGCAGGAGTGGAATGGTGCTCTGTCAGGGGGTGAAACAAAAATACAGTTCTTCTTGGCTGAGTGCTCCCTGAAAAGAGACTTACACTTCCACATATGAAACTACTTTGCTTGCTCCTGCTCTGCTGTAATAGCACTTTGCTGTAATAGCAACCTCTGGAAATAAACAGGGCCATTCCCAAAGAAATCCTGGGTTCCTATCATCCTCTTCCATTCCTAATGCAACAAAGACAGCAAGGCTCAGATTTTGGAGAGCTACTTGCACCATTGGGACAAAAATACTAGCTGGCATCAAAGACTGTGCTGCACAGATTAGATCTTCTTATCAAGAGTTAGAGAGATGAAGAACTACTGCTCTCTGCCCAGGAGGATGGGGTGCATGCCTTCCCATGTGCTGTTGCAGGCAGCATTGCTTTCTTCCCTTTGGAAGGCTGCTAAAAACCCTGGCCTGACCCTGTTACTGCTGAAGTGAATGGGAGTTTTGCCATTGACTTCAAGGAGACAAGAAGCGAACCGGGCCCTCTGCTTGCAAATCCAGTCTTTATAGTCCTTTCCAGATACTAAATAAAACTGTGCTTGGAAGTAATTTGAATGCCAGCAAGCTGGGCCAGTTTGCCATGGATTTCAAAGACGCTCAACAATGTGATGTTTATTAGGATACAAATGAAGTGTCCTCTTCACAGCACAATGTGCAATTTCCTTCCCAGTAAAAATATAAACTTGCCTTATGTGCAAACAATTTTAGCATTTCTGTTTTTATGCCATCTTACTGACAAGAAACTCCCAGCTGTTATAATTTGTCTCATCCTTCTCTCTCTTGTAGAACCAGCCTTTGTTCCTTTTTGCAGTGCCAGGGACTTGCTGAGCTCCACCTGATGTGATTTGTCCAGGCATTAATAATGCATCTTCAAGATGCAAGATGCATGAATTCCTTTAGTAACAGATCCGCCGGCAGACTGCCGCACCGTATTGTGCCACTTTCCCGAGATGGGGGAGGCAAGAGGGCCACACAAGCATCGTGCACCTGCGCAGGTCACCAGGCTTGGGAGCGAGGGGGGTCCTGTTATTACGAGAGGGTCTCTACCTCCTCACGACGGGGTCAGGCTGAGGATAATGAACATTACAAGAGATGTTCCTCCAGCAGGCAGGTTCTTACCCGCATTCCAAGGAATCCCTGTGGGACGACCTGAAGTGCCCACACTGACAGTGACTTTAGGAGAGCTGGCAAGCAGGGGTCGAGTGCTGCCCCGCTGGCGAGTCCTGTCCCTAACCATCACCAAACCAAATCAGCTTTGCCTCCGAGCGCTCGTCTTAGCCTGCCGTCAGGACGGCGTGGGTCGGGAGCTCGGCACCCGGAGGATGCGCTTTACGGACGGTGTGTGCTGCGGTAGGGAGGCTCGCCCTGGGGAGACACCGCACACGCCTGGTCCTCACCCGCTCCCGGGGACTGCGGAGGGATCTGACGGCCGCCCTCCGCACCAGATCCCCTCAGTGCCGCGTTCCCCGTGCGCGAATGTGTGTGCGTGTGTGTATATATATACATATATCTATATCTGTATATCTCCTTTAATCGATACGATCGCTCGCAGAGCCACGCTCCCTCACNCAGCACAGCCCCGGTCCCGCCGGCACAGCCCCGGTCCCGCCGGCACAGCCCGGGCCTCATCGCGTGGAGGCACCGTCTGTGCAGATGCTCTTAACGGCTCCGCGCGTTTATGTCCCCCAGGACTCGCAGGTGTTGCTGTCAGTGATCCAGCAGGTTACAGACAGCAGGCCCAGCCCTGCCTTCTGCGGCTGTGTCTGTATGTACCCACACATAGGTACATTCTCTGCGGAGAGGGGCCTGAGGTCCTGGTGGACAGCAAACTGTCCGTGAACCAGCTGTCCAAGACCGGTGGTATACTGGGGTGCATTAGGAAGAGCACTGCCAGCAGGTTGAAGGAGATGATCCTGCCCCTCTACTCAGCCCTGGTGAGGCCACATCTGGAATGCTGTGTCCAGTTCTGGGATCCCCAGTAGGAGACATGGAGCTCCTGGAGTCCAACAGAGGGCAACAAGGGTGACTGGGGAGACTGAAGCATCTCTCTTACAAGGAAAGGCTGAGACAGCTGGGCCGGTTCAGCCTCAAAAAGAGACAAGTCAGTGGGGACCTCATCAATGTGTATAAATATCTAAAGGGAGGGTGTCGGGAAGATGTAGCCAGGCTCTTCTCAGTGGTGCCAAGCAATGGGATATAAGGCAATGGGCAGACACTGATGAACAGAGATTTCCTCCTGAATATGAGAAAGAACTTGTTTGCTGTGTGGTGACCACGCAGAACATGCAGAACAGACTGCCGAAAGAGGTGGTGGAATCTCCCTCACTGGAGATATTCAAGAACCATCCAGATGCAATGCTGTGCCATGTGCTCTAGGATGACCCTGCTTGAGCAAGAAGGTTGGCCCAGATGACCCACTGAGTTCCTTTCCAACCTTACCCATTCTTGATTCTGTGATACACACATACAAACCACTCATTTCCAAAATAACATTTCTGGTAATTTTTTCAAGCTTCCCAGTGCATGGCAATGGTTGGACAGCATTGGGGTCCCTGAGAGAGAGGATGACTTTCCCCAAAGTCCTTGGCAATCAGCAAGGGAACCATGAAGAATTTCAGTATTAATGCAGTCAACACCAACACCAATGCAGTCTGCTCTGCCATCCAAAAGAAATGCACAAAATTTGCCATCAAAAGCCACTGATGCTGCTGCAGGCAAGACTGGCACAGCTGCTTTGGTGTGGGCTGTGGTAGGCAGTCGCCTTGGGTTGCTGGGTGTCGGTCCTGTCCCATCTGCACACAGGCACCATAAGCCCAGTGGGCTGTACTTAATGTGGCACTTGCCTCTGTTCAATGGGCTTTTGAACATTTCCGGGAAAGATATACAGCTTCTTTTCACGCTCACAGAATCACAGAATGGGTCAGGTTGGAAGATATCACCGTGGGTCATCTGGCCCAACTTCCCTATTCAAGCAGGCTCATCCTAAGAGCACATTGCACAGGTTGTTTAGTTTTTCAGTGAGGGAGACACCACAACCTCTCTGGGCAATCTGTTTCAGTGCTCGATCATCCACAGAGTAAAGAAGTTCTTCCTCGTGTTCAGGTAGGTCTTCCTGTGCATCAGTTTCTGCCTGTTGCCTCTTGTCCTATTGATTGGTATCACCACTGCCTCAACCCTTTTGACACCAACCCTTTGGATACTTTCACACATTAATGTGGTTCCCGTCTCAATCGTCTCTTTTCGAGGCTGAACAGGCAATTTTTCTTTTTACATTTCTCAAATCACATTGCCATATTGTGTTTCTTTTTAAATAAAGGCCTTCCCCCAGGCTGTCAGTTGAGAAGAATATGAAAAGTTATCAAGGTGTCTCTGAGACCAGAGAGGTGCCAACAGGTAGGGGAATAATGGGGAAGGTAGGAGAGGAGGACAACCTTTTGAGGATCAGTTTTGAGAATCCAAGGAAGACAAATATGAATGAAAACCATCCACTCATTTAATTGGACAATAATTTTCCTGTTTTATCCACAGTGAACTTTATGGGATTCTTTTGGATTTGACTCAGAGTATTTCTGTTGTTTTCAACAGCAGTTTGACAGATTTTTTTGCATACGCATAGTAGGAGAAGTGTTTGTACATAAATTTATATTAAAAAAGACAGCGAAACAAATACTCCTGTGAATTTTGTTTCCAAAAAGCTACCAAACTGTCTGCAGAAGTCATCTCAAAATCACTTTATATTTTTGAAGACTATATACCTAGAGACCAGAAACAATAGACTGGAATTCAACTGATCCTTCCTGTACAAACTGAATAGTGAATTACAACTTACAAAAACTCTGATACACCATCCAGTCTGTAAGCAATACATAGGCTGAAATATATTCAAATTAACAAGTCACAGAAGAATTTATACAGTGAATAAAATTAATAGAAATTAAAATGTGATCGTTGATCAACCACAATTAGGAAACAGAGTTAAATTCAACAAATCAGCTGTTTGCAACTAATAGTTTTCCTAGGTCTCATGATAGATGTGGGTAAATGTTGACTTACTAATTATGACAACAGAACTGAAGAGAGAGCTGAGAAATCAAAATTAACTAGTGCCTTTCCTGAATTGGTGTCAGAATCTGTTGACACAAGTCTGGAGTGTTGCTGTGAAATGTCCCGAGTTCACAGACTGGGATTTTTCCAATATGTGGTTTGTAAAAGTGTGCAAAATCTTGACTTTCTCTCTTGATATAAGGAAAGAAGAAAGCATAATTTTTTAATATTAAAATTTGAATGAGTTCTGGGCAACTGAAAAAGGGTTGCATGCTGCGAGATATCAAGCAGTCTTTCTAGCTCCATCATCTACCGCATTTCGAAGAGAGAAAAAAGGTACCAGGCTCCTGTGAGTGCTGAGCTGGCCTTGCAGATCCTCCAGGAGAGGCAAGAAAACAGCCAAAGTATTACCTGACAGATCTGTCCTTGCATCCAGCTGGCTTCAGACTCAGAAATCATCAGAGGCAATATTAAACCTCCCTACCCCCAGCTTCCAGCTTCTTCGTTTTAAGGGGATTTCTACACATGCCAAGGAATGTCTCATCCATTTGCACCACACTGGACCCACTGCAAGAATTTTCTGTAAGGAAATTTAGTTACTGTAAGTACAAAATACAGTTTGAACGTCCCCTCTGTTCCACAGGATTTTCTTCTTGTTGCTCTGGGAGGCTGGAAATGATACTACAGTTTTCCTCAAGTTAATCCTGGCAATATTTTATTTGAAAAACTTTGTTAGAAGAATCCTTTAAAACTGAGTGAAATGATGGAAAGTGCCTTGTGATGTTCCTGTGTCACATATATGACTATTCTGGAAACAGACTTATTGTGTCAAGATTGGAGATTTTGAGATCTTTTCATGTCATATGCTCAGATCTTTAAAATTTTGCAGGAACCCCTATTCCAAGAACAACCCAACATGGATAAAGCTGAGAATTTTACTGGGATGGGTTTTTTTTAAGATTTATTTTGACTTCAGTTTTCATTAAACTTCAGTAGCCTGGATTTACTGGCACTTCAATTAAGCAGAATGGTTTGTTATTCATTACGCTTTCTTCCCAAAACCATTTTGCATAACAATAATTCAATAAAATTCTTGCTTTGTGAACCCTTCTGATTTTAACAATTTCTGATTTTCATATTTTTCAGAGTAAGGAGAAAATGTTTAACATTTCTTCTGAATGTTGGTTTTGTATGTAGAAATTTGAGCTCCGGGTTGCACACGTCAGGCAGGACTACCACAGTTTACATCGCAGGACACACACGGCCAGCCCTAGTGTGTCCTTTCTGGTCCACACAGGATGCTACCTAGAATTGCCGAAATTATCTGTTTCCCACCATTTTTTGCAATCCTTGTCATCACTATCAGATGTTCATTGAGACCCGTGAAATGTTTCTCAGATAAATGTCATGCTAAATAACCCCCTTCCTCTCTTACTGAGGAGGTTGGATTAGAAGTCCTCAGCTAGCAACACCACTTGCAAAATCTGCTTCTCGGGAGTGGTGAGCTCCAGACAAAGTAGCAAAGGGACTTTACAGAGCACAGAGCACAGAGCACTAGATGGGGACAGCCTCTAGGAGCCCTGCTAAAAACACAGCAAGGCACTGACCTCATCCAGCAGATCCCTGACCAGGGAGCTTGGAGTATTAGTGGGCAGAGAGAACAGGTCTTATGGGGAGCAGCTGAGGGAACTGGGGTTGTTTAGCCTGGAGAAAAGGAGGCTTAGAGAAGACCTTCTCACTCTACAACAACCTGAATGGAAGTTGTGGCAAGGTAGGTGTCTGTCTCTTCTCCAGAGAAGTAACTGACAGGACAAAAGGAAAGAGCCTCAAGTTGTGCCAGGGGAAGTTTAGATTGGGTATTTGGATAAAAGGGCTGTCAAGCATTGGAACAGGCTGCCCAGGGAAGTGGCTGAGTCACCATCCATGGAGGTGTTTATAAGAAGAGCTGTGGTACTTACAAACACGCTATGGCAGAGTTGGCAGTGCTGGGTTAATGGTTGGATTCAACCTTAGAGGTCTTTCCCAGCCTGAAAGATTCTATGATTCTATGATTTCAAGACTTCTGTGCACTGTATATTCCCCCTTCCCTTGCACACCTCTTGAAGAGTTGGACATAGCTGTTGTTCAGATATAACCCCATGAATGCCTAGCCATGGAAGGCACAACAGCTCGCCTCTGGATGTTGTGCTGTTCACAGTCATGGGAATGACCGGGAGGGTAAGCTCTGATAAACACATCGGGAGCTGGGAAGAATGCCTGATTACAACTGCCTGCACCAGGTCCCGGTGGTAGCAAAGCTGATGCATTCAGGCAAGGTGATACAGGTCACTGTTGCTGGGGTAGCGAGGGAAAGATAAGAAAGTGAGAAGAGAAAATCATCTCTGCCTTGCTGCCCAGGCCCGTCAGGCAGATAAAGCACACGCATACATGCAGCCAAGAGAGCCTGGCTGGCCCCAGTGGAGGTGATCCCTTGACATCCCCGAGGCAGCCATAGCAGAGGATCCAGCCGTTGAGGAAGCAGCTGGCCTTAGCAGGCAAAAAAAACCCAAAACAGAACGGACCCGGAGGCAACAGCAGTGGAAGAAGCAGGGGGGAACTGGTGTAAGAGCTGTTTATTCAGAGACACTATCTCTGACCCTTCCAACCCACCACAATCTATTTTTGTAGGTATATGCATTTCACAGCAAAAAGTTATGGAGCTTCAGTGTTTCCTTAACTGCTCTCGTCTATAAATTAGTAGGCAGACTGTCTTTTGTTTATACACAATTTCATAACAACAGAGTGTATCCCAGCTTTGCAAAGCCCTAGTCATCTATTTGCCTAGGGTGAGTAATTTCTTACAAGAGGCAAGAGTATTCAGATTTTCTTTCTCAACATTTACAGAGAAACAGGGAGATTTGGGGGCTTGCTGTGGTAAACGTTCAAGATTTCAAGAAACTCACAACATTTCAATACTCTAATGATCTCCTGAAGGTGCCCCTGTTATAGCTTTTTTTTGTTTATTCATTTGGGGTTTACATCATTACGTAGCCTGGTATGATATAATTTTCTTTGCATCAAACTAGAATATGTAAAAGGAGGTAATGGTAACTGTTTCTGCTAACTATTGAGTACTTTAACCAAATTTTGCTGTATACTGTGCAAGGTTATTAATCACTGAACTATTAGATGCAAGGACAGTAGAGGTAATTCCCCCTTTTCTCCCCTTCCCTCTAATCTTCATCATGGGTATCTGCAGCGGCATTCTGCTTGGAGATTGAGAAAACCTTTTATTTGTGGATCTCAGAAAAGATTAGACTGACACAGAAGCCAAACGTTGACAAGATTGTTAAAGGTGGTCGGAGAACATGAACTCCAGAAAACCACTATAAGGTGGATCTTCAGCACCTCCAGACATATTCAGGAGTTTTAGGGTCACAAATCCAAACTTGGGTACCTGCAGGTAGTCTAAGGCCAGTATTACATACCTGATTTTTTTTTTTTTTTGCCTCTAACCCCAAAGTACATTTTAAAGGGTACAGGATACAACTCCGCAGCTTTGGCCTTGACCCTGACTTAATAACTTCTTGCACACTGGAAGCATCAGGCCAAAATTAATCATCTCTGCAGTTATGGTGGTACCACTGCCATGCTTTGAACTGGTTTGCTAGAATTAAGTTTCCACTTCAGAGAAAAAAAACGAGTTTTAACCGGTTTTGCTGCCAAAGCCAATTTGTTGCGGAACTGAATCCTTGGTCCCTTCAATTGTTAAGTTGCTTGTGAAAAGAATTATTTGTTGTCCCTGAAATGATGTGGTGAGTGTGCCAACAGCCTTTTCAGAAGCCTCACCATCCTGCTGTCTCTAGGCTCAGATCAGCAAGGCAGTCAAGCACATGCTTTCCTTCAGGTACGTACTTAGTCCCCTTAACTTGCTGCTTTCACAGCAGGCTAGAAAAGCAAAGCACATACTTAAAGGTAGGCATACACTTACCTTTCCCCTTCTTTATTACAGCACTCGGATCCAGTGAAGAACCTTAACTGTAGCCAAATTCCTGTTTCTACTAATTCTGAAAACAAGCACAAATGTTTACTTAAAATATTAATATGCTTACCATATCTTATCTTTGACATAATTGCTTTAATTAAAAGAATTTATAAAAACTAATGTTACACCTACGTGCCCTAGCAGTAATGTGTGAGAATAATGGATTTAGAGTGGCTGATTTATTAATGTGAGAATATCTACCTGGAGTGAAACAGGTAAAATTGTAAATTGGGGAGAAATATATGTGAATATTGGGATTTATAATTTAGTCTTGAATGAGTTGTGTTTATACATATATAGCTTTACACTGATTAGATTGAAACACTTTTTTCATGTTTATAATTTATAAAATATAAAAATAAATCTGAAGCATGTCATTTTACTGTTTCTGATAGAAATTTTTTAGACTGTATTGACCTTTGATATGGACAAAATTTACAAGCCAAACCTTACCAAGATCTTCAATACTATATGTACACTAATATTAATATTATGTACTTCATGTACTTGTATAACCAAACCCAGTCTACTACCCTGTCCCTACACATATCTCACATGTCATTCTCCAATGTATTTCTTTCCCCACTCCCCAGAAAACTTCCTTCAATCTGTCTCCAGTGCCTTGCAGTGAGGTGAAGTCTTCATTGACCTCTTCATAGCCATCTCTGCCCTCCTTAACCTGTGAACATCTTCAGATAGCATTCCCCTAACTTTTTCTGGAAATCTTATTTTCCTTTGGCTTCTCTGTCTCTTTCTGCCTATCCTTCTGCCTCTGTAATTTCTTCTTTGATATGTCCTAGTGCTTTGCAATCACCACTGGCCATGTTATCCAATGCCACCTCACGGTTACTTTTACCTGCCAGCATCCCTCAGTCATCTCCTGGTTGTTAAGTATATTGCAAACACATGGAAAGAACCATCTTTGTCTTCCACATTAATACAACACTCAGTACTGGTCGGAATTCTAAGAAATACATGTTAATGTCTGGCTCCTATGACATAAGAACTACCTGAAGCTAAGGGTATATTTTACTTGCTAATTTCTTTAAACAATTGTTAAAGGAATGGCAATGTATTGTTTACATGTATTTGCTTCATGTCATCTTTATGACATTGCCCTACCTAATGTGATTATGCAGCAAAATAAACAATGTCAAATCATGACTTCTTTGTAGGGAAGTCTAGTCTCTTAGACTACAAGTCTGGCATACTAGCCAAAAGCATACATAATTTAAAAGGCACTTTGAATACTGCCAGAAAAATTGTGTGAAATACGGGTGAGCTTGAAGGGAAGAAACTACACAGAGGTTAAGTTGCATGAGAAAATCTTTCTCCCAACTACAATGCTATTAGAAAATAAATGCCTTTTTTTTCTTGTGCATATATTCGCATCATTGATGTGGTACAGCTCACAGACTAGAACAGATCCCTTGTCAAGAATGTATTTGTTTGTGTTCCCACCTATTTGGAAAAGCACACAATTGATCAGTGCAAGAAGTACAATTATGTACTCTGAGAAGGAATGCTAAGATGTTCAAGGTTAGTCAAGCTCACTGTACAGGTCATCTTTGTTTGATACAAATGTTCTCACCCAGCCACCTTCACTCCTTACCAGCACGGTAAGCACCCGATCAACCAGGTGAATAACTACTACACCAACAAGAGCTGCATAAGACACAAAGGCAAATGCAACTTTGCTTCAGCCTTGAGTCAGCCTAGACGTAAAAATTGCACACAGAAATTTAACTTGACAATTACTGATTTTGAGTTTAGAGAACATTTTGCTGTTGCTTATCTCTGCCCTTGCCTGTGAGTTCTGAACTGGGGTTCATAAGGTCATTAATTCTAATAGCAATAGGAAAGCAGAAGAGACACATCATGGCATGAAACAAAAATCTGAAAAGCAAGAATGATTTAATGTTTAAATCCAATCTCCTTTATATTATGTTAGGGAATTTGAGATGTGCTTTTTTAATCTTATCTTCCAGTATTTTTTTTCCACACGAAAACTTCCCCATAAATTCACAGAACGTTCTGGCGCTTGGTATGGTTTTACACCCTGAGAATTTATTATTCATGAAATAGGTCTTTTGAAGTACAATTTCTAAGTATTGATGTTTTATCTTTAAGCAGTGAACATGAGCAGAGGCTTAAAGGCCCACTGACAATCACTCAGGAATAGCTCAACTGCTCATGTCTAGGCGAGGTCTTCCCCACACAGGGAACCTTTTGTAAATATTAGTTACTAGAATCACAACACTAATACATGTAGTTAATAATTATCACAATGTGCCAAAACTGCACAGTTTGCTCCCTGATTACAATATTAAATTGCTATTGAGCTGTGGTATTTGCTTCAGGCAATACTGCTGAGAAGCCTCCAAAGACTTTGGTTGGCCTCCCTGCACAAGCTTGGGAAATGCATGCCTGCACAGAAAGCAGAGGCAGTGCTGGGGTTTGCCAGAAAACAAACAAACCTCAGACAATAGAAGGAAAGTTTTATCAGAGCTGAAGTATCCTTTCACTTGGGAACTGTCATCTCATGAAAATAAAATTCCCACACACACTTGATTAGGGCTTCTGTGGCAGACCATTACCAAGAGTGAGGTGATTCAAGCTGTGTGTGGAGCATCCTGCACAGCCAGCTCTGAAAGCTTTGTTTTAGTTGCTTTTGATGGCATCTAAAAAGCTGCTAAGCCACTTCCGAAAAGTTCAGAGGTTCTGCCTGACATGTTTGTGCTCATCTACCAATGGGTGTTTTCTCCTGATACTTTTGTTGGTTGCCCTGAAGGTGAAGTAGTTTTGGAGGGCAAATGGGAAACACCATTGCTGGTACCATTGTTCATCTTGGTCATGCATTCAAAATCATGATGAGTCTAAAGACAAACCCTAATCTTCAGCTTCAGGTCTTGATTCTTTATCTTTCTAAACCCATGAACCAAACCGCCCAATTTGAAGAGTCTCGTTTGAATATAAAATTCAAAAACGGTTCAAGCTGTCTCCTTAGATTTTGGGCATTTGGGCTGGTATCAACATTCAGACAAGCTTAGGAAAGGATCTAAGAGGTACAGTGGTTACTAAGCCCGGATCAGGTCATAGATTAAGGTTTCTGCTTGAGAACAAGATTTGGAAAATGCCTTTGCACTGTTGTCTTACTATCGCTCAGTAATCTGGTATGTAAATGTAGCCCTTATTTGGTGGGAGAAGGAGGTGTGACAAATCTATCAGGAGCAAAGTTTCAGACTCAGGATTCTTTGCCTGTGATCGAAGGTGACTGTGATTTTTCGAAAGTAAATGCATCCATCATTTAGTGAAGTTCTGAAGACAGCGCCAGAAGGATTGGAGTTATTAGGGTGTCAGTAGGAGTAGCCCAGGAATGTGATTTGCAGGTACAAATTCCAATCCTTGCACTTAGGAAAGGCTGTTGAAAGAGAGAATGCAGGCTTTTGACTCCTTCTGTAAAGCAAAGCCAGGTGTTTGCACTTGGAAAGTGCAGGTGTGAGTTTATGTACTTGAGTTTATCAGGCCCAAGTTGAAACCGTATCCCTTATGAGATCACAGGGTATTGTCCAGCTTCTGCATCATTAAGGCATGCTATTCACGTAGGTTCTGGGACTTGGTCTTGAAATCACTGTGCTGGGGTTTCTAACTCATTTTTTGGTAAGTTTTATGGTTTCTTTTGCAGAGCTATGTGAGTTACATGGGGCAAGGCTTCCATGCTCCTTCAGAAAACATATGTTAAATCGAAATAGTAGTAATATTATAACTCCTAGAAGGAGAAACAAAGAAAAAGGGATACACATTTGCTGGCTGCTTGCCTGAAACCATGCATAGGTACTTCGGCTGAATTCAGTATTTCATTTCAGCATTTGAGACTTACCTCTGATGTTTCCTCAGAGAAGATCCTAACAACTTGCTGAATTGCAGAATGTGTGTTTCAGGTTTCAGCAGTCAGCCTTATAGCATGGGCCTCTTGTCCAGAATGAAATGTCATTCTTAAATTAAATCACAAAGGTGTTAAAAAGAAAAAGAAAAGGAAAATTTTGTCTCTAGACTGTTTTAAGGGTTCTTCTGAAGCCCAAACATAAAACCAAATTGAAAGAAACTGTTGTGCCATTAAATCTATCCCTCTATGAGCTTCTGCTTGTTCCCTAGTACCTATTTTATGGGCCATTCTAGTGCCCTATTTTAAATGTTCCTAACAAAAACTGTATCTGTGTATCGTTTTGGTTCACGCACCAAACTCAGATTAAGGCAGATACTATTTTTTTCTTCTGATTCTCTCCTGCCAGGAACTGCTGAGATATTTTACAGCCTGTCAACAACCCCTCTTCAAGAATAACCTGAGAAAGCAGGTAGGGTATTACACAAGTAACAAGGGTCTGCTCTCTTTCTTCCAGTTTCTTCTTCTACGACAGCTAACACAGAAAAAGATCAAGGATTGTCATAAAAAAACAAAAAGCAAAGAACTACCTGGTGTTATCTGTTACACTGGCAGGTACAATTAATTATTTATGCAGTACCATGGGTAAAGCAGCCGACAGGTCAGGTTCCTGAATCTGCTGTCTGTGGGTGTTTTGCTGATGTATGTCAGCTTCATTCTTGGTCAAATATTATGGCCCCATCCTGCTGCTGAGTGTATCTGTCTTTTATTTGTGAATTTCCACCAAAGAAAATGCATAGAGCTGGCAGGAAAACAGCTTCTCAAACAGCATATATGTGTTTTGTTGATTCTGGATTGTAAAATAATTTTAATCTGATCTTTCGGCCTTGATTCTGGACAAAAATTATTGGATTTGAAACTGTAACAGCTGGAATAACTATATTTAGTGTGTAGAATTTCCAAGGCAAAACTAGAAACCTGGAATCTTTATAAAGGCTAAAATGAAAAGAAAGAGACAAGGTGGAGTTGGTAGTATTTTGTAGCTTATATAAAAATTGTTGGGATATTCTTTTTCTAGCTTTTTTTTTCATCCTTTCTAATATACCTCCCTCTTCCACTGACTTCTCACCAAATTTAGAGCAGAATTTCTCATCTGTACCCTAAAACTCTCATCCTGTATTTCATAATCACCCCTTATCACCACAAGCATGGACTCAAATGGTCTATGACTTCCCTATCTGCTGCTCCTAGCAAAGATCTGCCGTCAGTGCTGACACGCTGCAGCAGCCTCTCTGGTTACACGGAACATCTGGCTGACAAAATATCCCATCAGCTTTAGTCTGAAGAGCGTGTCTCTCCCTAAAAGCCCTATGTCATCACCACAAGTTAAGATGTGAAAGCCCTACCATCAGGGCAACAGTGAAAATTTATTCTCAGGCTGGCCTCACATGTTAACTTAACACCAAACTAAACTCTTTGCTGAAAGGCTGGAGCTTATATTCACAGAGGGTGAAAATTAGTTCCACTGGGAAAGCTTCAAAGTCATTTCAGCCATTAAACTGTGGCTGGATGTATCCTAAGTACAGGAGAGGTCGAGGCACTGCCTGTGAACCACAGGGACTTGGTGAAGAAGTTCCTGCTGAAACTGGCAACGCGATTTTGTATTCTGTTTCAGTCCGACTCTGCAGCAGGAGCAAGTCACGTTTGTACATGAGACTCATTATGCTTCCCCTGTTTAACATACCAATTACTTTCTGTATTTACCATGTTTAGAGCGACTTCATGTCAAAAATTAATAATGCTAAAATAAAGAGCTGTGCTGATGTATGCTAAAGGGGAAGTGCGGCAAGCTAATAGAATGTGTAATAGAAACAGAAGATGAATTTGCAGCTGTGGGGATCACATCCAGACGAATTTCACGGTGTGCCATGGGGGTGGTCCCACAGAGGCTCCTGTGCTCTTTCAGGCACCCTTCAGACTGTGATAAGTGTATATCTTGAGAGGTCGCAGCGCCTAAGTAATTTCACCCTGTAAGCAGTGTAAATACGTAGTGGTGCCAGTCAGTCCCTCTAAGAGCTTCACTCCTCTGAGTTTCCTGGCTGTCTCTCCACATTGGACAGAAGAGTTTCAGGAACAAGTGATTAAGTTTGGGGGACAAGAGGTTTTTGCCTTTTTTAACTGACCTTTGTACAGGCTTGGGCAAGTGTGGAAACCCTGATTTATACCAGCTGATCCTGGGCAAACTGTATTAGCAGTAGGTCTCTGATATTCAAAACTCAGGAGTCCACTAAGGATTTTACCCAGATTCCCCAGAGAACCTGACAACTCCAGTGTATTAACCCTTCCTTACAAATTTTGAATTCAGCATCTCTCTGGTACTGGGGCTGGAAATCCTGTCAGAGTCTCTAGTAGACATGAACAAGCTGTCATGCACTGAGGAATATTTCCTTCCTCATGTTGATCAACATAGGCAACAGAGTGGCCAGCTTCCTAATGGGAAGTAACAGTGAGGACTATTGATTAGTGGTGTTTGAACACTGGCATTAATGAAGATCATAAAAGCAGTAACAATAATTGTGATCAAAACAGATGGAAAGATTATATTTTCATTAAAAGAGAGCTTCTGCATATGAAGACCTCAACAAGCAACTAGTATACAGGCATGCCCTGTTACTTATTACCTCCGGTTTCAGTGGGGCACCTGCTCTAGGTTGGTATGGGAAAGATGCTGGCTTCTGAATCACTTTGCTCACAAGCTGTGATTCTTTTCTAAGGAACAGTGTGGGGGAGAGAGGGGAGAATTCTGAATCTGCCTACTAGCTTCAGCAGTAATGGGTGGTGTTTTAATATTATCCTGTTTTTCTGGCTTTGGAAAGCTAATCCATACCTAAGCAAACAAGTTATTTTTACAATAAAAACACACTCCGTCCTGAGAGTTTGCCTCACGTTTGCCCTTTTGAAAAGACAACCTTCACTAAGAAATCTGTATTTGATAGTCCATTCAGTAAAGCTTTAAGAGATGCATCCTGTGCATAAACTTTCTCAGGGCCAAATCCCGAGCTCTTTGGTCCCTTCTTTCCCATTCAAATTCCCACTTGCCTTAGCGGAAGTTTGGGTTTTGTAGATTTCTGCTATTTAACTGTCATTTTTTGTCCAATGCAAGCTCAGCCACACTCAGAAGGCAAAACAAAGTTCTTACAATGCATCACTCACAGATCATGAAATCTCTGCCAGTGAAGATATGCAAGCATTATCGTTGTGCAAACATTATTGGTCTCTTACACAAGAAGAAATTTGACTCATGCTGACAGTAATGGGAAAAAAGGAGAGATCCAGGAATACTTGTTAACAATCAGTGTGTTCACTGACTGGCCGATTAACTGATAAGGAGTACAGAGTTTTATTAGTGTTACAATAAAGAGGAACCAGCTCACTTGTCCTGAAGGGGGTTGGTTTTGCAGGGCTAAAAACAATAAACTTTTTAGTTCTGAACACAGGTAGCAATGGTCCACAATACACAAGAGCAGATCTGCTGAGTAAAAGGGTACCATTTTTATCATATTGCTTTCAGAAAAAGACATACGTCAATCTTTATTGTTAAACAAGCTCAGTGTTACTCTTACAACAGAAAGATCAAAAATACATGATAGGAAATATAAATCACTGTTTCATCCTGCTTGGACTGAATGTGGGGCTCTTCACATCCTAATGACTGTATGAATGTTCTAGGTTACAATGTAAGGTGTAACCAAAGGTATATATACTATTAGTATCTTCACAAGCTGTTGAAGCAGGTGGGGCAGTGTTCATTATCTCCTGCCATGACTCATCCCTGATAACTCCCTCCAGGGGCTATCTCTGTTAATGGGCTATCAAGGACCCACCCCATGACTCATAGAGTTACATCAGCCCATTGTGAGATGCTCCACCCAGGGGGGAGGAGCCAAGCATTCCCACCTGGATATAATCTGGGGTTTGGAACAGCACAAGCAGTCCTTACCCACTGCATTCCCAGAGGATAAGAGCTACCACTGGGCCCTCAGGTGAAGACCAGACCCTTCTACAGGATCACTGCTTCAACAGAACCACTTCATCTGGACTGCTACCACCCCCCTGACTAACAGGGTGTCAGGTTGTATCCTGACTCTGTCAGTGTTCCTGTACTATTGCATTTATTTTAATATTCCTATTAAATTATAATTCTGTCTTGCAATCTCCCACTGGTTTGTTTTCAAACTAGTACAATGAAAGATAATGCAAGTGCAGGAAAACCTCATGTTTCAATACCCTCTAGAAGACCTCCTCCTCATGGTGTGGTGAACTAGCAAAGAGAGGCTGGAGTTGTCATTACTGCAGCTAGGAAGTGCAAAAATGAACACCAACTTCATACCCAGCTGTTACACTCAGCCATGGAAGGCACTTTGCAACATTTTCTATGCTGACCTCTGGAAATTAAGAGTAATAAACCCAACACCTTGAATATCTGTTTGTTTTTCCAGTTAGAGCACTCTTTATTTCTCTATGCTCAAGACAGAAGGGGACCCAGCAGTGCCAGTCCGTGCTCTGTAGGTGTAGGTAGTTGCCAGTCTGTTGGTGGTGTGTTTCTGCTGGGTGACAACACAGGGCTATTGGACGCTTGCACTGAGGTCTCTACTTGCTCTGTAACACTGTCCCTGAGACCAGTCACTCCAGGGTTTGTCTCAAATGGATTACCTAGTGTCAGTCAGCAATTTTTTTTGATGCTACAGACCAATTGTCTAAACAAACTTCCCAGTGAGAGGCCTTCAAGGAGGATTTTCCTCATGTCATGGTGGAAATCAGTCCATCCGGTCAGAGCATTCACTTAGGCTAGAAGACACCATTCTTGAACTATTTTAATCTGACTAAGGATATGTCCCTCATCCAAAGTGAATGTTTTGTTTCATTGTGATCTAAATCACATCCCGATTTAGAAAACAACACATATTTTCACAGTGCTGCAAAACCCATTTCTCTGCATGCCCTGAGTTTTAACTCTCTAAGACATGCACTAAAAGCTATCCATATCATAAATTATGCTACAAAACCTAGCTACTTGCTGTAATTACAGGATTTGGTTAATAGCAGTAATTTGTAACTGCTCAAAGTTATTAATAACTCAATAATTTCAGAGCAGGTCACTGCCTGGGCCTGGAAGAACCTCCTTCTTTGAATCCTATTAGGTATTTTTAAAGTAATCTCATCACTTGCCAGCAGCTTAGCAAAAATGTTAGGTTGAAGGGTAGAGAGTTCAGAGATTCATGTGAGAATAGCAAAGATGTGACTGTGCTGGGATTCCAGAAAAAACCCAGAAATCTCACACCAAAAGTCTGGTAATAACTTAGGGACAAATAACACTTTACTGATCAAAAACACACTATAATTTTCATGGGTCACATTAGGATTATACAACTGATTTCACGCAAGTGAAGGTAATCAAGGAGTCTGAATCTGAAATCTGTCTCCAGCAACTAATGTGCACCTTCCTATGTGATAATTGTACAACTTGAGGCCATCTACAAAATGCAAACAGAATAATTAATATCTCCCTCATAACATAAAATGGTGGGATGGACTAATGTTGTTTGATCTCCTTGAGTCCTCTCCTTGTAATAAGCTCTTATTTTGTATTGCATTATGCATAGTATATTCACTCACGCCTCGCTGTTGCACTGTTTTCTACCACGACAATGAAAATACGGGCCCCCTTTTACATGAGCCCACACCACAGATTGCCAGGAGTAGCTTACATCTAACCTGAGGCCAATAGCTGCTGGGAAGTAATTAGTTGTAGTGCTGCTATAATCCCTTAGTAAATGTAAGCGCAGCTCCTATTTGTGCTGAAGGTGAAATGTTTGTGGTAACAAATGCCCTTTTCTCTGAATAAAAATGTATTTACTTTTAATCAATCAGGGACTCATTATCAGCATTGTCTTCATCTCCCTAAACCTTGGCCTTTTGTGGATGATTTTAGCGTTGGGGGAGAGCATTTGCAAGGTTATTAAGAGAATGTTGCAAAATAGCTCTAATGACCTGAATCAGCTAGGGATAGGCAGTCAGAAATTACAAGGCAGTCCTGTTATCTCCTGGTACCTCCAGGCTCTCATCAGACCCTCCCAGTCCTCAAAAGGAGAGGAGGAGGACATTATTGCTGTTCCTATTCAAGCAGTGGGCATGTTCACGTGTTGCATGATGTGCACACGAGCACATTGCACGTGTGAAGAGCAACCCCCAAAGGAGGAGAGGGACCCTGGAGCTTTGCTGCTGAGGACTGTAACCTGCAGACCTTGGAAGGTGACATGGAGAAATGGCTGCCTTAATTTAGGGAATGGAGTTGGCTGAGGAGCTGGGGGATGGCTGGGGAACACCTGTGGGAGCTGAGGAGAGCCTGAACTGCGCAGTCCAGGGTCCCAGGCTGGCCGTGGGGCTGCCCGTGCCTGCTGGGCTCCTGTCTCTGCAGTGCAGAGTCTGCAACATGTCACAGCCACGAAAGGGGATGGGGAGCTGCGGTCTGGCTCCTCCCCCAAAGCATCCCAAGTGCCCCTCTCTCCAGGAGCGCTGCCAAACCAAAGCATGCAGCTGAGCAGAGGTGTCCTGGCCACAAGCAGCCCTTGAAGACCGTCTAGATGGCTGCAACGCTTTCCCTTCCACCCACCTCTGCAGAGACAGCATCCAGAGCAGGGCTGAAAGTCTGAGCCAAAAAGTTTTGCTGCTTTTAAAAGCTGAGTAGGGAACTCTGGGAATCGGTTGCCATGAGCAAAGGCAGTTGCTTGAGCTCTTTTCAGTTTCCCCAATGTACTTTTCTTGGCCAGCCCTGGAAGTAAAAGTTACAAATCTATTATGGTACATAACTTCCCAGCAGACACCCTGCTGTGTGATAAGGTGAAGGGTCTTTCCAGCATGCTTTTCCAGGATGAGCACAGGAACAGAGGAGAATTCCGTCCTAAAAGAACATGAATGGTGCTCCATCTCACTTGCCTTTTGGGCCTTCATGTTTGGCCCCAGAAAAGCACCCACATCTAACAGGCATGTCATCAGGGATGTGAGAGTATTGCAAGAAGTGAGAAGAAAATCATCCCAGAAATCTGTACAAAAAAAATAAAAGGATTTTCTGAACTTGTGGCTTCTTCAGGCAGCTGTAGGATAGCTGTTCTCCTGCGTGGTTAGCTTGACAAGTCATTTTTCCCTCCCTCTTTTTTGGTGTCCTTCTGACAGCAAGGAGGGATGTGGCTGATGTTGCTGGATGTAAGAAAGTAGCACTGACTTCAGGTATGCCTACCTGGTATTGCTTTGGCGATTTGTTTTTAATTCTTTCATTATCTTAGATTTCAACATTGATTGTGAAATATTAAGAGCAATGAGAATGGGGAAATCTTACTAGCTAGCTCACTTTAGAAACTCAGAATCAGTGTCTTTTCCCTGTGGAGGTAATCTGTTATCCTTCAATATACAAGCAATATACAGGCAAGTCTTCCACAGACAAGTGAAATGGCAGTGGATGGCATGTGTGTGCTATGGCAGGAGCACAGAGCTATGGTAGTAAGTACGTGTGTTGCAGAGGGAAATTTTGATTCTGAACACGTGTGGTTAGCTTTTGATGCAAAACTCCACCATGACAAACTGTGATCCGGACTCATTATTACCTGCTTCTAGGATCACTTTCTATAACATCAGCAATGCTGAATCAAGGCAGCATATTTGACTTACAAGAACAGCTTTAGCAAAGGGTAAATTGTGATAAAAATTGTCTCCTTCCTTGTTTCTTTGTACAGTGCAGATCAAGTGATACACTCTCAGCAGTAATGCAGCCTGATCATTACTGAGCACTCTCCCTGGCATGCCTATGAGCAAACTTTCTATTGTTTCAATTAGATGATCTTGGGCATTCAGGGAATTTAATACTGATGGAGCTCAGCTCCTAAAATCCTAGAAATTAGAGCCTGAGAGAACCTAGGGAATCATCTTGTCCATCCCCTGACAATGCAGATTATTTTCTACTGTATTTTTACTGTGGTTTTTTTCCAGTCTATTTTTAATGATTCTAGCAATGGGGTTTCCGTCACTTTTCCTGGGGGACTGTTCCACATTCTAATAGATCTCACTGTTAGGAAAATTTTCCTGATATTCAGTCTAAATTTTCCTTTGCTCAATTTCATCCCATTACTCCTAGATATGCCCAGTAGAGGCGGGTGAAAACTGAAAGTGAGTAGGCAAACCTGACACATTATGTGTGCTCAGAGCCAATTTACAGCAGCGGGTAAAGTGATAGAGTCAATTTGCAGCATTCTGTAAGTGACAGAGAGGGTCTTAGGGCATGTACTCTCTGAAAATGGTTCTGAATCTTGATGAAAACCCCAAAGTGTAGAAAAATATCCAGAAGCTGTAATGACTTTATATTTTTTGCAACACTCAGATTGAACACAACAAGAATCCTCTATGAAGAGATAACAGGTAGGGCACCTGGTTTATGCTATGGCTGCCAATAAAACTTAAATTTATACAGGCATCCGAATAGCATATATTCCATTGCACCAAACACCGCAAATTGTCATTTACTTGTACGTGCTAGACAGAATTAAAATCCATCTCAGAATACTTGAGCTATTACCCACTAGATAATGAAACCCAGAGCTGAAAATTGCATTTATATTGTAAATGTTCTTGTGTAAGTAACTTTACGTCTGCATAATTTTCTGATACCCTGCTAATAAACTATCTAACAAATGAAATTTGCTAAATCCCCTCTGCATACACACACATTGCTCTTTTTTTCTAGTTTCCCTTTTTTTTCCCTTTTCATCCTTTCATGCACTATTATGAGCCTTACCTCTGTTTTCTTCCTCACTGCTAATTCATTTCCAAAGAGGCAGCCAATTCTGCAACTACTTTGTTGCCCACATCACTAAACCTTTCAGACCATTCACCTCCTTTTCTTATGGTGTGTAAAGTTCATAGATGTCACCTCTCTATTCTTGGACATACATGTAACCCTTTCTACCCCATCAACTTGTACTACCAAAAAAATTGTCTTGCATCTTACTCCTTATTTATATCCTTTCTTATATCACATCTCCCCCAGCACCTTTTACCGATGGTCCCCCAAGACCTTTCTGCATCAGCCTTCATCCAGTGTTTGTGTCTAATCGAAACTGCAGCATTCTCAGGTGTGGACAGTGCCTTCCCTCAAATCCGTAATGGAAGATGACAGAAAGCTTGGGAAGTCATTCACAGTGGGGAGTGGTGTGGCCCCTGCAACAGGAAAGGAAGACGGTTTTCACAGCCTGTTGAACAGCAATGCAGCCTCCTTTGAAACGGTAAAAGGTTTAGCAGCCAAAAGAAAACTAAAATACTATGTTAATCTTGTGGTGATATGAGGGACTTCACAAGGACATGGTCAGAGTTGCATCCAGACACTTAGCTAGTGGCTGGATATGGTTAGTCATAAAAAACCGCATGGAAATGATCTACTGATGACAAAGTAGGTACCTCTGGAAGAAACACAAGTCACAGGCACTGGAATTGCTGGCTGATCCACAGTCATGTGCTACAAATTCCGCCCTTGGGGAGGGATTCAGAAACTGGGACAGGTGAGAAAAAGAAGGGGCTTATGTGAGACTGCAAGGAAACACCTGTACTTATAAAAAGCCACAGTGTGATGAGGGCAGGGAACAAAAGCTATATCTGAGACTTGTGGGAAGTGGAGAGGACTTGCCTCAAAACCTGCAGTGCACAGGACAGGAAAAGAAGTGAGGCATTAGAAGAAAGATCAGCTTGGGTGTTGGGGATGCATGTCTGATGTGTCACTGGGGCTATTGGGGCTGCATGTGTCCCTGGCAGTGCCATGAACACATCAGAAGGGTTAAGAGGGGAAGTAATCTTTTCAGATACTTGGCACAGCCCCAGAAACATGCTCTCCAGGGATCTGTGTGTGCAGTCCTGTGGTTTTGGTCAAGAGGATGATCACCTGAGTATATCACAACTGTTTCTTCTGACCTTGGATTTTGTTAATCCAAATGACCTTTTCTATTTTCCTCACCTGTCATTCTTTTTGCAGTGAGTCCAACTACTGCTCCAGATGCCACTTTTTTCTCACTTATATTTAATCATATAAACCACCTGATCTTCACCCGGAAGAATCTTTCACTTTCTTATTTGGAACTCAAGATGTGTGTTTTGAGAAAAACAAACAAAAAAAAAACCCCTCTGCATCATTGTAGATCTGTTAAATTAAGATATTGTCTCTCCTTGTAGCAAACTGCTATAGCTGAGGCCAGCAGATGCATTCAAACTGGAATTATGTCAGTAGCTGGGACATCTCCTGTAGGGAAATTCTGCTCTAAGAACTCTCTTCTCACCACAGTCCTGTAAAGTCCTCTGCATGCCTTACCCATACTGCCCTTTTGATTGTCCTCTCCCAAGGGTGAGAAAGTTAACAGCACTTATAATAAGCAGTGCTCTTTATCAGCAGTTGTCCTGGTACAGAATAGGCATTAGCCCTTAACTGTATTTAGGAATCAGAAGAAAGTGTTGTATCAACTTCATCTGTCTTCACTGTTTGTTAGGGGAACATTCACAATCTCCTCTTTGCACTCCTTTCATCCTGTTTCCCTCATTGATCCCATATTTCTCTGACTCTGCTGCTCACAGTGCTCCCTGTGACCCCTTCTTTCACCCTGCTCTCTGCCTTCTTTCATGCCATGTGAGCTAGCTTTTCCCATCTCCTTCCTCCAGGTCTTGCCTCAAAACCCATGGGAGTGCTATCCTGAGACTCTCACCACTTGTGTTCCCAAGCCCTTTTTCTTCTCAGCATTGATTGTAATTTGTTTTGATCTGTTAACTCATAAGCCCTTTTGGCCAACAATCTTGACTCCTCAATTCTTTCAACAGTTGTCAGATATTTTGCCAGCGAGCTGATGAAACACTCTCTCTATGTGGTGATAAGTACTAAGCTTAAATTTCAGTGTTGTCCTTCATTTAAGATATCTGTAAAAGGAGGTTAGTGCATGTCTCCATCTGAATATAGGACATATAAAACTTTGGAGTGTCAGAGAAAGAGAGGATTTGCTGAGATGGAGCTGTGCAGAAGAGATGGTGTACAAGGAGAAAGAAGATGCAGCCATCTGAACAGATCTAATGCCCAGTTTCTCAATGTTGCTGTGCCTGTCTTAGGGAATGAGCCTCTCTCCTGGCTGCTGTTGTATGAGGGGGCCCAAAACAGGCTCACATTTGGGGTTGATCTTATAACAATCATGAAAAGCAGGATGCATTTCACCTCTAACCCATCACACAGTTCTCTACTTTGCACTGTTTAGACCTTTTTCTGTTTGTCACTGGTTTCAGAACATTACACTTTTGTCCTGTCTGTGACTCTTTGGCTAGGCATACTTACCTCTGTCTGTGACTGGAGCAAGTGTCTCCTTAAGGTGTTCCTACCTTTGGTATGCAGATCTGTAACCTTCCCACAGGCCCCAAGGGAAGATAATAGTGGAATTTATTTTTTTGGACAGGTTTCTAGCAGAAAGGGCTGTGGACAAGAAATCTGTGCATGATTAACACTTCCCCTAAAAAAGCAGAACTTTGTACATTCGTATAAATCATCAGAACTGTATCTGAAGTATCTCCCTCATCAATTTCTCATTCTAATTGGAATAACGTGGTCAGGTCACAAGATAAAAGCTTGGTGTCAACACTGGGACGCCATTCAAATAGAGAAATTATGAGCTTGTATTCTTCTTGAACCAATAACAAATCTGCTGTCAGAAAACAAAACTAGCCAAAAAGAATTAAAGCAAGACCAGAAGGCGCTAAAACAAGAGTTGGAAACTTTACAAAAGGAATTACAGCAGTATCTGGAGGTTTCCCAGAAATGGCTGAAGTGGTTTGCAGGCAAAGGTGAATTTTCTGTTGGAGTAATGACTACAGAATGTCCTAACAAATTGAGAAGGCCAGCTATAAAACTTCCAGTCTGAACTGGTAAGGACAAAAAGGTAAAAGGCAATGACACTGCCATAGGTGCTTCTAGGCAGGGAGTCACCAGCTGGGAACCCACTAGCAGGGAAGAAGAGGAACAAGGATTGACTGGATAAATTTCAGCTCCAGGAAGAAATGTCTGGTAGCCAGCCATCATGGTAGCCAGCCATCTGGATGTTCAGTTGGGCCAGTCAGAGGCCTTAGGCAAAAACATTTACTGCAGTTCATCTACTTGGTTGCCAGAGTCAAAGGGTTCCATTGGAGAGGCTGGACTTTCTGAGGTCAAATAATGCAAATATCTAATATCTTTGAGGAAAAACTCTGTTTGAGATTTACTTTACTAAGTATAACATAATGGACTGAATGAAAGCTGATGAATACGGAGAGGAAGATGGAGTTCTAGCAGCAAGCCTGAGTAACCATGCCCAGAGAGGTCTGATTTCCCAAAAACAGGCTGCAGGCAAACCTTTAACTCTTGATTAAAACCGTCCACAGATCTGAACTGATCCAGGTCCAGCTAAAAGTCAGAAGAAAAAGAAAAAGGAAAGAGAAAATCCTACAGGAACTGCAGGAGAATCTGCAGAAACTTGACTTCCTGGCATGTGCAGATGACAGTGACGACTTTCAAGGATAAACTGGAGAGGGATCAATTCAAAGAAGCTCAGCTGGATTTCGGCTTTTACACTAAGGTCAGGGAATGACCGCCAAAGACACTCCAAGGAATTTCTGAAGTTTACCATGGAAATTGTGATTCTTCTCTTGCACTTTTAGACCAGAGGAAGAAGCAGTTTCTGGTGACAGGGATGAAACACTCACTACAAATTTTCTAAGTGCAGTTCTAAGTAACAGGGAAAGAGAATACAAATGTGCCTCATGATGTTATTGAAAAATAATAAAATGAAAAATTTGGCCCAGTAAAATGAAACTGAGAATAATATGAAGTTCATTTGAAAATTTAGCCTGTGAAATGAAGTATGGCCAGGACCCAGAGGTTGTCTATAGCACTTCACATCAGTGCCAGGGGTGGGAGAAGGGAGGATCTTCCAGTCAGTGGTGGCATGGTTGGGCACTGTCAGGGTTTTCCTCTGTGATGGTTTGAACCTGAGTTGATGGCCAGTTGTATAGACCAATAGCGCTTCTCGAAATTCACATATTTAAACCAGGTGGGAGCCCGGGAAATCTCTCTTCCTTCCGGCTTTCGTGCTGGTAACAGGGCTCTGGCCGGCAGGCCAGGCTGGGCCTGGCCGGGCCTGGCTGGGCCAGGCCTGGCTGGGCCTGACTACTCGGCCCCAGCATGGGCTGGGGCCAGGCCCGCGGCTCCGTGAGGGCCGTGATGC
>VZRQ01005794.1:255676-269876 GCA_013397975.1 Machaerirhynchus nigripectus | reverse complement strand
GGATAAACTGACTGAAATAATCTCAAGTTTGTGCCTTTATGTTGTAACTGGAAAGAGGGGGGAGGATGGGGGGAAGAAAAGTGTTCCAACAGTGTATTTTAACTCTTATTAATCCTTTTCTTTTAGTTATGTTAATAAACTTCTTCATATTCTTTAAGTTTGGAGCCTGCTTTGCATTCCTCCTAATTCTTACCTCACAAAAAGGCGAACCAAACCCGCTACATCCTCGTAGTACAATGGTGAGCAATCGCATGAGAGTTGTTTGCCTTTTGTACACCCTGCTACAATATTGTCGCTGTTAGTGTTCATTTCCATATCTCATCACTGTCTCAAGTAAATCGTTCTTATCTCAACCCATGATCTTTACTATTTGTGCTTCCAGTTCTCCTCTCCAGCCCAGTGCAGGGGAGGGACAGGGAAGGGGGGAGTGAGCGAACGGCACATAGTTTGGAATGTGTCAGTGGAAACACTAAGCTGGGGAATACCATTCCTGAACCACAGCACCTGGGGAGACCACCATTGCTTCACTGAGAACTTCTCTTTCAGCTCAGGGAATGGATGGACATCAAACTGAACAAGCAAAAGTCATGGTTGTGCAAAAGAAGCAGCACACCATTTTCATTTCAAGCTGGACAGCTAACAACAATAATGGGAATTTTGGGGTTTGAAAGTGTAATAGAATTGATGAAATGTGAAGGAATTGTAGACATTGCCTCAAACCTTACATTTATTAGACCAGACAAGCCAAAAAGACTAGGGATCTGGGAGATTCAAAACAGAACCTCCTAATTGATTTCAAATGGAGAGAGTATCTGGGGAATGTGAAGGCATCCAAAACTGGAAAAACAGATTCTGAAACTGGGACCTCTGTAGTTTGAACAAGAAATGTGAGTAACTGAGGTAACAGATGAACTAATACGTGAGTTAGAGTTTATCATACCTAGTAACAATAGGAAAGATGTATTCCAAGTACGATCTCTGGAAATTCCTTTTGAAGATGCAGGCTAGCTGGAACAAATTTATAAATGTGGGAAAGCTTAACCTTTCTGTAATTTTGTTTTGTTAAAATGTGGGAAAACTTTATCATGATTTTGACTAAAAATTAGGTAGCACCATTTCAATGATCTGAGTTGAGGGAAAGGATGTAGGTCAGGTTATCTCTTTCAGACCACTGTGTCTAGCTATCAGCCTTTAAGATAACTTTAAGAGGTAGATAAACATGTTTTCACCTACAATAGAAAAAAGGTGACACAGAAAAGAGGCTTTTCTTGGTGTTTTTTTTGAGAAACATGGGGGCCGGGGTAAAAACAAGTAGACTTTTATTTTATACTTCTGTTTTTCACAGGGAGTTGCAAAGAAGCTTCAAACAAGGAAATGGCCTGTCTCTGGATCCTTCTCATGTCAAGAAATCAGGATTTGGTACATTTATTTAAATACACTACACGTTTGTGAAAAAAGAGAATTTTATCAAATACACCATCTCCATCACCAATTTCCTCTCCTAGCTGGAATTATATAGAAACTTGGCTACCTGCTCACATCTGAAGGAGTCACAAAGCTTCCCTCCTTCATGATGAGATACAATACAGAAAAGAAGATCAGTGATAACAGATCCATGTTTTCTATCAGAGAACTTAAATACAGAGATCCAGGCTCAAAGAAATCTTCTGCCATGTTCCTTTCCTCCACAAAATTCTTCCATGAGTTAATGAAAAGTCTGGTTCTCAGAAGATTGATCCAGATTTAAACACACTTTTTTTTCCCTAGTTGCAGTATCTAGATAGTGACATACTTTTGAGTAGGAAAAACTCCCAGAAACATAAAAAGTGATGTAGGACAACATATTCTTTACTGATAGGGAGAGACAAGTTTGTGAGGAGGAAAACATTGTGATCAATAACCAGCCACAGTTCAAACTGAGTGGCTGAGAGGCCAATTGAGCAAGTGGAGCAGCACCTGATGTGGCTTGTTTTCTTTCCTGATGGACTGCTGGGTTTGATCTTTTTGTAAAAGTCTTGGATGATATCTACAGAGTCTGAAAAAGACATCCCTGAAGTCTCACCTATTTATTCCTTTATTTTGCAGATAGTCTGTGGAGAGCAAGGTTTGATCCACAACAGAGGATCCTTTGAGTTGTAGTGTTTACCATTCTATCTCAAGCCCTAACCGCTTCATTCTTTGTAATTTGATTATTTGGTCACGCCCTGGAATGCAAAGTATTACTCTGATGTATTTGTATAAACCTAGGCTCTTCAAATACGGTAAATAGCTGAATGATGTATGTTAATGACATGCTCTCAATAATTTTTATAATGCGAGATCTCAGCCCAGACTTAATGCTTAATATCCCTGGGATTCACACTGAAATTATTACACACATTATGTATTCCATTCCTTGGACTTAGAATTAATTTCAAAACAGAGCAAAAGTGCATCCTATTTGTTTTCTTGAGGGAGTTTGCATCGGTAACAGTCTATTTATTCTGGAGTTTCTGAAGTTAGAAATACCTTTTCCCTTTGCTATCTTTGATCTATCCTGACGAATTGTGCAGAACATTTCATTTCTGTGTCTTGTCTTAGTTATGTCATTTTCTCATTCACTTGAAAAATATTTACCCTAGTAAAATTTACCTCCTTAAATAAAGGACACAGGTTGTTGCAAAACAGTCTCAGGGAATCTTTGACATAAATCTGTCTGCCAAAAATAAACAGTAAAAAACATTGCTTCTTCTCTGGGTCCCTTTTATGGAAGACTGCATAGGAGAATTCATAATCTGCATTGCTTTGATCGATCATTCAATCTTTGCATTGGTGATGTTTCTAATACAGGGGCTTAGCCTCTGGAATGACTCCAAACAGGATGGAACAAAGCAGCTAAACGTGTGTTAGGTTGTGATCTGAGTACTCTCAGGCAATAAATCTTTAATTTACAAGATTGGCAAGTGTCTCAAAATTAGAATTAAAGGAACATTTAGCATTAGTGATGTTCTCAGTGCTGTGAGGAATTGCTTTCCTAGACAAATTTTGAAAGACTTGGTCTTACTTCCAAGCATACTTCTAAGATGCTCTCTAAACTGACTAAACCACCCTTTTGTTCCCCTCCTTCTCAAAAATCAAGCCCAAAGGGCACCAGAAAGATGTAAAAGAGGAAAGGAAGCTGAAGCTCATATTTATTACAGTTACACCTGATGGGATGATTTGTTCTAGCCATGCTTCTATCCATCCTGTTGTCCCTGAGCAGGCCTTTTGGCTTGAACAGCACAGAGAGAAAACCCTAGTGTGAACTAGTCTGCTTAGGAAAGGGGAATTTTCCCTCAGGCATGAGGACAGCACCGCAGTAATGTTATTTGGGTGTGTAAGGGCAGAACAATCTCCCACAGTGGCCGAAGGAGGATTTCAGGTTTACCTTTGCAGGTAGGCTTAAGCCTCAGGTATGCACGGTTGCTCGGACACGCAGCCCTCCTAGGCTAGAGCCATAAAGGGTTCTAATTCTCCTTCAGGCCTGCTAAGCTGAAATCTGTCTGGTGCCCAGCTTTCCCCTTTCTGCTTGACGTGTCCCCATGCATGGGTGATCGTCACACAGTTGGGATGCTGAAACAGTCCTACCTATTTCACAAAAAGTGCCAACAGGCTCCTCAAAACACCTTATCCTGTCCACCTCTGATGAATGCTCCAGCAAGTATTCCCTTAACAGCTCCAGCATCACACCAGGCAGAGCGAGTTGGGGAAATACACCTCTTCTCATCTAAAGACTACATGAAGTTTTCATATTAAGTAGAGCAGGAACTGGAACATCCCAAGTGAGTGCCCCAATCCCCCTGCCTTGCCTCCATACTTGCTCTCCCTGGCTACTTAATTCTCTCTTACAAAATTGAGCTGCTTCACTGGTGACAAATTGGGAACAATCCCCCACAGTCCTTGGCCTGTTAGTTATGGTATTCCCCCATGACATACAAGCTTGAAGCTTTTTCCAGTAGAGAAGTGAACTAAGGTCTCCTACAGCCACTGAAATACTTCTCCTAACCATGAAATGAGGCACATCTCTGAAGAACTGTGTTCCTGCCAATGTGCCTTTCCGTATGCAATTGCCTTCTCCCCCTGGTCTGCTTTGGGATGGGGAAGAAGTGGGAATTTGGCCCTGAATGAAAGATTATTAGCTTCTTTCTCAGCAAGGGAAAGGACAGGGACATACAATAAGAATATTAATTTTAATGAGAAACTCAGACTGGCAAGAGAACTTTATTGGCAGAAGTGAAATTAGCTTTTCTACATAAACAGTTAGTGGTGTCAAGGGACTAGTCATTCATTGCCCAGAAGGAAAAAAACAAAACAAAACACAAGAGTCTTTAAGGGTCCTTACTCTCAAGAATGCTCTTCACTGCTTAATACAGAGAGGATTTGCTTGGTACTTCAGAAAAAATCAAGTATGAAAGACATTGTCTCTTTCCAGCATTTTGAAGCAGTAAATATCCAAATGGAACAAAGCACTTCAGGCTTCTCTCTTGACCCTTTGCCTTCCTCCACACAGACACATGCTCACATGCTCTACATATTTATTTTTTAAAGCCATTTCCCAAGTCAGAAGGTGAGTTAAGTGTAAAAATCTTCATGTTCATAAACCCCTCCAGACCCATTTCTGCTTTGGTCCATCTTTGCAAGACTCACCTTTCCTTGTCCTGCTTTTCGTCTTTTTCCCTCCCTCTTGCCACCCTGATCTTGGAAAACAAACTGTTAAGGTTGGACCGTCCTTTTTTCCCATTTTACCCTTTCCAACTTCCCTGAGCTACACGGAATGGAGGGAGCACCAGGGGATCAAGGCCCTCCATTAGGTGACAGATCCTGTGGTGACCAACCAGTGAGAGTCCCAAACCAAAGGCTGTTTCTTGCCACTTGTACCACGCATGTTAAGATAACCTCTGTATTGCCAGGGCAAAGGCCAGCTGTGTAGCCTACTCAGTGGTTTTCTTCTGTGGGTGTTCGCAGGTAGGGTGGGATTTAACCCACAGAGTAAGAAACCATGAAAGAATCACAGGTTATACAGCTTCCTAGAGGGAAGGTTTCTATCTTGCTCCCACCTGATACTGTGAAAAAAAAAACAAACCAATTTATGTTGGAGAACAAGAATGCAGCCAGCCTGTCACAAAGGGTGCTATCTAGTAGAAGTGATCCTATTTTACACTTGAGAGTAGAGCCAAAAGGCAAACAGTCACTAAGGCTTATTTCTTCACAGAAACTGGACACATCAGATAACGTCTTTTTGTTGGTTTTTTTAGTGTTTTTTTTTTTGCCCCAGCACTGTAGGAGGCAGATGCATGCAGATGCTCTAATATTTCCACTTCTGGACTGTCCAGCTGTGACTGCTACTTTGCCTGTATCAGAGGCCAGCAAAGCCAGGATGGTGAGGACATACAGGGTGAAGCTACTGCTGGCAAGAGGTAAAAGAAAAAAAAGCAAAATAGCCACTCCTAGACCCTGTAGCTGTTGCCTGACTTCTCTGGGTTCCAAGTAGTAGCAAGATCGATAAGTTCCTCTTTTTAGGGGTTTCCCCTTTTTACATCCCAAAATCTTGCTCTGGTTTCCCCCTTCAGGGCCAGAGCAGCCAGGCAGACACATCTGGAAGCCTTGCATTTGCCTCTGTGGTGCTGACATGCATGGAGGGAGACTCATTTACACGAACAAAAAAATGGCTGTGCATCTACTGACTAATCAGAACACACTTTGTCAAAGAAAAATTATTGCTTATGCATAAACATTCACTTTGGGTTTTTTTCTGAAGATAAACTGTAAATCCGATTTACATCCGCAGCTGCCACATCCCGGTAATTCTGAACACATTCAGTTTACATATAACTTTGTTCATCCTTTTTCTCATCTTGAAAACAGGATAAAAATCTATCTCAGAATATATTCTGCTGTAATTAAACAAATACAGTCAAGATTCAGAGCCATCTGTATTTCATACCATACTTAGTAATGTCTCAATATCCCAAACTCCAAGGAGTAACACTATACATTAATGGGAACATGTGTCGTATCTACTTGCTCTTTATGACTTACAGGCTATCTATATTATCCCCATGTCTCCAAATCTCTGAAAACAAGTGTAAATAGTAATTCTTATTAACTGCAGAGACACCTGCACCGATATGGACAAATCTGGTCAACAGCAGGTTCCCCTGCTGTTTTACTAAGCCTGCAACATGCTCCTGTCTCTGGCAGATGCTCCTGTTTTGTATTACTTCTAAGCAGATACCAACTTTATGCACTTTTTGAAATTCCTTTCAGGAACCACTGTCCTTCTGGCTACCAAGGGCCTTTTGCTGGAACAAAGCAATGAAGAGATCAGGGAGGTACCAGGAGACTGAATTTTGGTCCTGAAAATTATTGGCAGTTTTTGTAATCTTCCCATATCCCTTCTGCTAGGGATTAGCAGCAGCAAGAAGGGTAGGTTTACTGGGGAAGTCTTGTAAAATAAACAAACATTACCAGTCTAAGCATCCACCCATTAAATACCAGTCAAATTACCAGTTTAAGCACCTAGGATTGCTAAATACCTTTCTTGAGCACACTAATAGGTAATGCTTCTCTTCTTTAAAGCTCTGAGTATTTGTATGAAGCGAGAACAGCATTAGGGAAAAAAGTAACATAGCATCAGCCTGGGAAAATACAGCAATAAACAAACCCAAATGAATCATAAGTGGAACACTCTCCACAGTGGATTTTGACTGTTCTTGCAGCTCATGGAAACACGGGGCTGAAGGGATCCCTTGGATCATTTAGTGCAAAGCTGGGTGGTGATAGACAACAATTTAACATCATTCTTTTCTTAAAATGAAGAAGCAACATCGTAACATTTTCCAGGGTCCTGTCCCGTTTTATCCTGCCAGACATCTGTTCCCAAACCATATCTCACATGAGGCAAACTACCAGCAGGTGTTTGTGTGGGGTATCTCCAACCTAGTGTGAGGTATCTCCCTTGGAGAGACAGGGTGCTGCTGGGCAGCATCAGAGGCAGCGCAGGTCTCCATGAGGCGTTGCTCCTTCCGACTAGGCTCCATGTCCCCCTGGCTTTCCTGGGACCCCATCTGTTTTCAAAGTCTTGAGGCTATTGGAATGGTATCAAACATGAAGGGTCAGAATCTTCTAAGAGCCTGAAAGTCCTGAAAGGTTTACTAGCTTCCATTGCAATGGGCCATTTTCCTTCTTGTTGCATTTCTTGGAGGAAGAGACAATGGGGTTTGTGAGGTATTTAAACCTTTTGTTCCCAGAGATGTAGAAGGGGACAGTCAAGAGCTGCACACCACAGACTGAGACACCTGAGCAGTTTCACCCACGAAGGCACAGCTCTGCCTATGGGGCCCAGCTCGGGATCCTGGGACCTTTGGCACAGACTCCCAGAGAAGGGTGTTTCTGCCCCAAAACCACCATGATTAAATCACAACATGGTATTTCCAAGTAAATGCAGCTGACTAAGGAAAGGGAAGGGTAGCTCATGAAGCTGAGTAGAGCTTTCATTTGCTCAAGAATAGCAAGAATAGATCCAATATAGATACATAAACTATCTACTTCTGTGTCTTAAATAGAAATACAGACATCTGATGTACTAAACCAGAGACTACAAGTGACATGCCAGCATGACAATCAGGAGCACACAGAAAAATGAATACAAGCAGTGAAATTAAAAGGCAGCATTGTTGGAATTGTTAATTGTATGGTAATTGGAAGTCAAAGCAAGGACTATTTAAAAATCCAGGTTGTCTACTAGGAGTTCACAGACCAACAGCGCGTCAACAAAAATTAGGAAAGGAGTCCAGATTTTAATTGTAAATGGGATACTAATCAGCAGCAGCTCAGTTTCCCAAGTGTCAGTCAGAGGTGGTTGCTTGACATTCTACATTTTACTTTTTGCTTTAACAAAAGCTCACCAATGGCCTGTTTAGGGTAAAGTTCCTGGTAACTGGTAACTACTACATGTTTAACTACACAGCAGAAGTATCTACTTGGATAAATCTCCAAAGCCTCACATATAAATGTCTACATCCTAATTATGCAATTAGGGGTGTGAATACATACGAGATGTCTGCAGCAAAGAGTTGCACAGTGGCAGAGGAGTCAGCACTGCGTGTGACTATTGCTCCCCATTTTTCCTGCACTCCAGCTTTGCTGAAACAGGGGTCTGAGTACTGTTCTTTGTCATATTTCTTGGGAACCACTGAATTTCTTGGGAAGATTTGAACACCTCTAGTTAAGGGCTAATGTGGGTAATTGTCTGAGAAGCAGATATTAACAGTTCCCTGATTCCTTTCTTGTCTACACAGTAATGTACAGCACATGTTGCTGCGGTCACACATAGGGGTTTTCACTCATTCCTTGGGATGACATCCAGGGCATACCAAAAACATCTCCCTGGACACTTAGACTAAAGAATCTACTACACTGTCAATGTGAGTATACTCATTTTCAGCTGAGAAATTTAGCTCAGAGAAGTCTCAACCAAATGAAGATTATCTACAAATTGAGGTAATTTCATGAGGCAAACTCCCCCCTGGAGCTGAGATGAATTTGTCTCATCCCACCAAAGCTAAGTGCACAAGTAACTACCTCCTGGGACAAGTAGGATGGCATCAGGTATTTCTCTTCTGTATGCAGGGATAACAGAAACATAATTTGCAGAAGCCTCATCCTTTTTAAGTAATTTTCTGCTATTTTGTCCATTAGCAATGGGAGAAAACCTGGCCATTGCTGAATGCCAGGTAGGCAATTAATACAATCATTTCTTCTTCGTTGCTGGTCCCTAAGACTCCAGCAGTCCACAGCAGTTGAGGATTAGTACAACAACCTCTGTCACTATGACTGACTCAAAAAATTTGTGGGATCATGTGCTTGGGCACGTAGGCCTTCCATCCTCTGAGGCACTCTGGTCATCATTGGGTTGCATCTGACAAGCAGTACGGATAATGATAACAATCCTTAGAGTCCAAAGTTTTACCAGAACATACAGCTCCCAAGGGCTCCAATCCTCAGTGATGTATTTCTGCTACTGATTTTGCCACAAAAATATTTAAATAGCTACAGAGCTTTTACTAAGATGACCTTGCAGGCTATGTCTTGTATACCCTGGGCTAGGCAGTTGGGAAAGGTTTTTGGGAAGGGTTTATCAAGAATCATTCATTCATTCATTCATTCATTTCCAGTTTGCTGTGTAGAGCCATGTGGCCATATATGTACCATTATCCTGTACCCATCACCATGGTATCTAAGTGCCCTCTTCGTGTCCCTGTTTATATTCATTATTCACGAACCTTTGCCGCAAACAGGATTTTGTTTCCTGTGAAGGTCTGGAGAAGGACTGCTCTTCACACAGGTGGCCATATTCACATGTTAACGTGGGTGTCTGTGCACAACAAAATGTTAATTAGTGAGGCCTGTCTACTGCAAATCAGTCATTCCTCTGTTTCAAATGTTTCCTGTACCCAGCCAAGAGACTTTGGTGACTACTTACTAGCTAACCACCAAGAATGCATAGCAGAAGGGAGCAACTTGTGAAGCCCTCCCCCAAACCACAAACACCCTCACACCTAACACAGCTAAGCCCCGGTCTCTCATAGTAGTTGCCATCCTAGTGGTGTCTCAGAAGAAATCTGTATTGTCTCACCAGCAGGCAGAAAACAGAGAAAAAGTAATGTTCCTCAAGCAACTGATTCAAAATACCAGAGAGCACCAATGGGCACCATTTTTCTTCTAACCAAGGTTTTTGTGTGCCCAAAACACTTCTAGTTTGCCATCCCGTGTCCGCTTTCATCAAGGGATGAACAAAAAAGTGGGTATGTGTTCAAACAATGAGGTGACATTTTCATGCTGGAAGGACTGAAGCCAAGGCTTCGATGGGGCACCAAAATGGAAGATATTGTCAGCAGAAATTAAGACTACCCTACATCTCCAAAATCAAATTAATGGGAATTGCTCTGTTATCGGAACATTTGTACCTAAAGCATCTGTCTAGGAATGTAAATATTGGCTCTGATCTATACTTTTTTAAAATCTTTTGAAATCCCATTTTGAAATCTTGTCTGAAGTATAATCTTATAAATTGACTGCAAGGTCAAGGCATAAAACTTAGGAAGTAAATAGTGCAAAATCCTGAAATAAACACCAAGGAATGCAGGAGTGCCAGTGAAAAAATAGCAATAAAGAACATTTAAGTATCTCTCATAAATGGTTAATGTAAGCCTGATGACATCCTCTTCAGCAGCAATGCACCTCAGTCCATGCCTTTGCAAACAATTAGGTGCAATGAAACTTTGCAGGCACGTTTGTCAGGAGTGCAGTAGGAGCTTGAGTCACACAGGGAACATGATGCATATAAATACAGGACAAAACTGTTTATCGCTACGAGTAGCCTGCATAAAATCAGATCAGAGAGCCCGAAAAACAAAATGTGGTAAGAGACAGCTGAAAATTGGTTTGGACACCTTTCTATATAGTACACAAACTTAATGCCACCTGTCTGTTCAGTAGCAAGCAGAATCCACTGGTTAGTTTAAAAGGTGACTTTCAAAAATATTTAGTAGGAGGAGATGTCGTGGAGCGAAAGCTTAAATCTCCCAGAGTTATTATCTTGCCTGTGTGAGGATGTTGTGTGGCCTCCACAGTCTTCCAGAGTGGCAAGTGCTTCCCAGAATGCTCTGGGAGAGCTGACACACCGAACTAATCTTTAATTTATTGATGTACTACTTCACTGAGAGATGTACTATATCAATAAATGGCTTTAGTTAAGAAGCTAAGGTCTAAGAAGCAGTGGTAGGTGCTCTCAAAAGTACATCAAAGCTTACAGAAAATAAAATCAAGAGCTTGTGAGAGAAAATTGATGTCTAGGAAGGACAGAAAGAACAAACAAACATCGCAAACTTTAAAGTAGGAGTATTGTAAAGACAGCGTTGTTGGCCATGTTAAACATTTACACATTTTTCTGCTTTCTGCATTCTTCCCAGTTGTCTAGCAGCCTATAAACAGATTATTAGGGAGTAAATAGCAGCAGTCACCAATAAAAAAACCCAATTGCCGTATGATGAAATAGGAAATCACTGTCCCACCAAGGGCAATGTGGCCTGGTAACTGGTAAGTTTTTTGCAGTGATAAGCCCCAAATCACTTAATCTGCTACTGCAGTGGGCAGCACTTGTAGTCTTGTTGGGCTTGATGGTAAGCTCTGAATGGAGGAATAGGAGTAAAAGCAAGTCTGAGTTCACTCAACGAAAGACACAATATTTACGGCCTTTTTCCTTTAACACCTATCTTTTGATTTTTTTCTAAAAACAATGGAAAAAATGGGAAAAGTAGGGTATCCACAACAACTGCAGAAGTGGAGTATCCCCCTGCAGCTGGTATCTCTGCATACATCTGCTTTTTTTCTCATCTTCTACACAGGGAAGTGGTAATGGTCTCCCCTTGCCCAGCCCATGGAGGAGGTGCATTGCCCTGTGCCCCATTCCCAGCCTCGCCCCACTGGCTGGTGCTAGCTGGCTGCATCCCTCAGCCCACTCACACCCTTCTCTGCATTACCCCAGAGGATGCACAGCTGGCACTGGGCAGCGGGAGAAGGCAGGTCCCTCAACCAACACACTGCGGGTGAACACATGAACCCAAGAGAAGCCATCTGGTCTGTATTTAGCAAGGCCTGTTGTGGTAGAATGAGGGGTAATGGTTTGAAACTAAAAGAGGGTCAACTTAGATTAGATATGAGAAGGAAGATTTTTACAAGGAGGGTGGTAAAATGCTGGAACAGGTTACCCAGAGAGGTGGTGGTTGCCCTATCCCTGGAAACATTCAAAGTCAGGTTGCATGGGCCTTTGAGCTCCCTGATCTTGTTGAAGATGTCCTGCTCATTGCAGGGAAATTGAACTAGATGGTCTTTCCAGGTCCCTTCCCAAATTATTCTATGATTCTTTGATCTGTGGTTCAGAGGAAAGGATCGCCCCCTTCTAAAGGTTTTTATAAAATAGTTCCTTAAAGCAACGTCTTTAGGTGAAATGCTGCTGTTATTGGCTTTGCTTTTGGAAAGCTGCTGGAGATAAAGGAAGAAGCTGTTTCAGTTGAAGAGATGGGCCAGGATACTTGGGGCAGGTATTGCTCCTTGCTCCTGGGTACAGCTATTCAGAGCTATGGAACTGCTCTCCCCCCATGGGAAAATGCCATACTACAACCTTGACACTTTGCTGCAGAAAACAGCTGTTTTGTCACACCCCTGCTAGAACTGGACAATTTTCACAAAAGCACTGGGTTTTCTGTCACCCCAATTTCCCACCAGTATTCCCCTGCACCACCCTGAAGTTCTTGGGAGCCCCAGACAGGAGAGGGAATCTGTGTTGCCAAATGCAAAGAGCTAAAAACAGAAAAAAAGGAGCCTGATCCTGCTGCCTAACAGTGGCATTGCTGGAGAAGATGTACAACCACAAGCTCCAGTCCTGGTTTTACTTCTGCTGTTCCTACCTTTTGGGCAGCCATGGGGCACTGAGTCCCACCCCACAAATTAACCTAAGTGAGCTTCAGGACCAGCTTATGCCCTTGTACCAGGCATGTCCTTGTTTTCCATGACCCTTAGTTCAGTGTGTGGATGAACTGAGGTGGTCTCTGGACAGACAACGAGCCTGATCATATGACAGAATTTTGGATTCAAAATAAAGAACAAAAAGCCATGAAAATAGTGGTGCCTATTCTGCTGTTGCTGCTTCCCTTCCCTACTTCATGTTCTCTTAAAAGCTTTTCCAGTTCCCCATTCTTCACTTGAGCTTTTCCCCTGACATGGCCCTTTCCCTGCAGCCTGTGGCATCTGGAGGATGCTCAGTGGTCTCTCCTGGCCTTGCTGCAGCTCCAGCTCTCTCCCTGCAGCTCCTTTTTTCCTTCAGAAGAGCTAAGACAAGTGCCAGCTAAGGAAGCGAGACATATCCCTGCTAACAGCTGCTCCTTAAAAACTTGCAAAATCGGTGAGTGCTGGGAAGATTGTTCATCCAGGGGTTACAGCTTCAGAGAACACTCTGGCCCCAGCCCTTTCCTCTCTGATGGGTTCTTGAACTCGAGTGGAGCTGTTGAACAATCCTTTACTACATTCTTTTCTATGCCAGACACATCTTCTCAGATGCAAATCACTTATGCCCCAATGCACTGTTTTACATTCAGGAACGCCACGGCACTCATTTATTGCAGATTTTACTTGTGCACAGCCTGTATTCATGTTGCAAAGTCATTTAACACATAGCTGTTAATGTCACAGGCATCTCATGGCATTTTAGGCAGGACATCCAGGTCAGCCCCGGGGACGTTTGGACAGGTGTCTGGCCATGGAGGTCTTTGCTGTCCTGAGCTCTCAGACACCTTGCAGAATCACTGCTCCAGCTTTTGCTTTAAATCAATCTAATAGTTATGAATTTCTACGATGTCTTTGCAGTTTCAAAGCTTCCTCTTGAATTTCATACTCGGGCATAGCTGCCAGTGAAAACAATGAGCCGTTTGCCTGAGTAATGAGCGTAAAATTGGAGCTGAGGTCAGTAAAAATTATTGCAGGAGAAAGGTTGCAATAGCTGAGCCTATGCACCACTCCTGTTAGCTCCCTGTCGAGAGACTAAAACTTTCATTCTGTGGATCTTTTTATAAACCCCCCTAGCTTACAGTTTTCTCTATAAAACAACCATGGATTTAATTTGGCTTTTAAAGAACAGAGGGAGAGGAAACACCCTGTACCTGATCTGCATCTGAAAGGTAAAGAGGGAATTTTACATAAAACAAAGCAAGTGAGAACTTTTTTATTTCAGTCTTTATTGGGGCTCTGATTTTACGTCAGAGAGCATTTCAGAGAATCTCATATTCTGCTGGTTTTGTCTCCCAATGATATGTTTTTAATCCTTGGCTTCGCCAGTAGTCAATTGCTTCTTCTGTCCCTTGCTGCCCACCTCTGCCTTGCTGTCAGTATTTCTGGCTGACTCTATTCACAGCCCTCCCTTGCTAAGCTCCGTGTCTGCGCTGAGATTTCTCCCTACAGCCACGAAGCCAAAAGCCTTAATGTAACCTGGAAACCAAGAAAAGTCAGTGGCAAGAGACTGAATGGGAGAGGGGAAAAAACCACTGAACGTGTGCACTGAGCACTCGATATGTGTTTGTTGTGGGAGCTAGAAACAGAGTGAAAACTGACCTGAAAACATGAAACG
>VZRQ01005794.1:184780-248285 GCA_013397975.1 Machaerirhynchus nigripectus | reverse complement strand
TTGCCACAGAGCCAGCATAGAGCAATCTCCAATAAAAGCACTGCTTTTTCATCCAAAGTTGTCAAAGTGTTTTACAAAGGTGAGCGGGCAATGAGGGTCCCATCTGCCCAGCACACAACGGGATGTATCAGAGCTCACACTCAACTTGTAATTCCTCATCCCTGTCCCATCAGGAAATGCTACTAAATCCACACATTAAGCAAGCACAAATCTTATAGGATATTTAGATAGTAGGGTGGAACCTGCCTGGGCAGGTTGCTGCAGAAAGTCCTCTAGGAAAAAAACCCAGTGGTTATTTAGGAAGAGACGTTCTCTCTAACAAATGTGAAACTGTCCAGAATGAGTTGTTCATTCTTACTTTTAGAAAGAAATTGCACTGATTTTTTTCCCTTCTTCATGCCATTGTCTTATTTCTCTGAAGACTCTCAGTGGCATCACCTGTTTTATTTACAGGGAGTCTTTATTTGTGGGTGTTTGATGCAGCTATGCTGTGCTATGAGCACCACTAAAGCAGAAGGAGAAATTAGTTATCAATGAAAATCAGCTGAGTATTACAATTTCTTCCTGACATTCTCTCCCCTTTTCTTTAGAGATTTTCCCCTGCACATTCCTGGTCCTCATATTCTTCTGACTCCCTCAAGCCTCTCTCTCCCTCCCACCAAAAATCCACAACAAAAACCAGCTTATTACCTTAAAAAAATGGTCAGACATATAAAATCACTTACTCTTTTAACATAAGTGAGATGCCATTCTTCTTCCCAATATTTTTCCACTGGGTGGAATTTTATTTCACTGAAAATTTTTGAGCATCGCAAGAACTGTTAACAAAACATATATTGATTTGCTGAGGTTTTTAAGTTAAAATACATCTGAGAAGGTCAATCTTCAAAAAAAAATAACAAAACAAACCAAACTAATACATTCTTTTTTAGTATTTAAAAAAAGAAGCTATCGTAAATTACAATTTATTTAAAGACAATTTTACAACAGAATTTTGCAAAAATTTCAAAGACATACATGTGTCTGAGTCTTAAACATATTGCTGCTCATAATTTCTATTTCCCTTGTAGATCCCAGGCAGCCAGAGCAGGGAGACAGTGGGCAAAGGAAAGCTGGGGCCCCATCCCAGTACCGGGGCTGTGAGGGGGAGGGACAATGGAGACTAAAAAAGAAAATGTTCCATTGGACAATTAATTACCAGCTTTTAAAGTAAACCAAATGTCGTATAATCACCAGCTAATTTAGATATTTGTGCAGTTGATTGAAAATATGCAAAGAAAGCAGCATTATTGAAAATTATTTTTAAATGTTTGGAATTTATTAGAGTTGACTATGGAAAAGAGATAATTAAGGATGCTAAATATAATTAATGTGTTGAGTTATAAAAAGCACTGCTTAGGTTAGGGGTTTTCCAGCAGTTAGAGAGATGGCTGACATCGTAATGACAACTTTACATTTAAATATGTTTGTGGTTCACATAAATATGTATTGAAAAATAATTTCTCGGTGCATGAAGAATATACCTCCATCTTCATATACAAAAACACTTGTACAAGTACAAGGGAGCAAGTACAGGGGAGAGACGAGGCTGTGGTAGAGAACAAAGTCCAAACTGCTGCATGATGTGGATTTCCCTGGTCTTCAGCAGGTGCAGATTCCCTACTTGAGCAGGCAAGGTGAGGTGTTAATTTCTGGAGGTGCTAAAAGTTGAGGTTTAAATAAAGTTGATGCACAAACAATGCAAAACAAGGTGAGATCAGTTAAAAAAAACAAAGGCACACTTTGCTGGCTTTTTTTAATAAACTGAGACTGCAGCCTTTTCACTTTGATTCTCTTGAGGGAATCCATCTCATGATTTTTGATCCCTCAAGGTCTACAGCCTTAGGGGCAGGGAGGCATCCTCTAGCAAGAGGAGTTCCAGTTTAATGTCAGGTCGAAGCAAGATGGCAAAAGCCTTCCTGCAGAGAGGTGAGTTGTCACCCTGAGTTTTGCAGTCTTTCGATGTTTTCATTCTTGTAGTAGAATTTCTCAGGCACTTTTACTGTAAACATCAGGCGTGTTTACCTATCAGTCTCTATTATTATCATTCTTTTTGTTAGGCGGAGAATTATGATAGACTTTTGGTCTGACCAGTGTCATTGAGAGGTGGTAACCCCATCCTCCAATCCATGGTTGTCTCTAAAAAGATATATAACTAACTAAATAAAGAGCTGAGCCTTCTTCTTCCCTCTTCTTCCTTCTTTTTGGCCCTTCTTGCTCTCTCTTTTGGCCCTGGCTCCTATCCTGACAGAACGGTGTCTGCGTGGTTCTTTCGTGTCTGAGTACGACAGTGAGTTTTGTTTCTGTGCCTGCCATTGTAAGGAATGTTTGGGTTTCCTATCTTCTGTCGACTTTACCTGTGCATTCAAACCCCAGTGTAACCAAAGCGGAAAGCTGAAACACAGGGATATGGAGGAGGTGGGGCTCTGGGAAGGGCCAGCTCGTGGTGCAGGGAGCTAACATCAGTCCCAAGGGATCTACAGCAGTTTAACTGCAAAATCCCTTTGAGGAGCCAGTATCAGGATGTGCTGCAGGGAGCCATGAGGTGTGGGTGCTGTGCACGACTCACACCCAGGGCATCAGCCTGAGGAGTGGTCCAGGTGCTCAGATGCAGAGCAGAAAGACATCCAAACTGACTGACAGACTCTATCAAACCATCCTATGCAGCACCAGACACTGTGGGTCTTCTAGAAGGCTGTGAAGCTCAGCTGAAGGGACTGCTGCGGGTGCAAATAGCTGCAGGCTGGGCTTCCACATCGGCTGTTGGCATAACAAACATTTTAAAAAAAAATTTTACAAATGCACCAAGAATTACAAGTTTTAGCATTGTATGGACAGGCCAGACTTCTCTGACAAGGAGCCTGAGATTTAGCATAGAGAGACTTGGGCACTCCATGATTTCCAAGAGGTTATAGATGCTTGAAACTCTGTGCCACCATTTAACCTGGCACTTGTCATCTAAATCTATCAAGACATGGAGCTTGCCATCAGGTACAGTGAGACGTTGTACTTCACCCAGCAGGAGAATGAGGCTTGCCAGATTCCCCTGCACTGTGCTATTTGGTCTTTGAGCTCATCGATCCTTAGGAAAGGTAAATTCAGACTGTGCAAGGGAAAGGAAAACACAGATGGTGAGCTGGAGTCTGTAGAAGGAAATCCATAGAATCATAGTTGGAAGGGACTTTATAGATCATCTTGTTCCAACCCCCTGTGCCATGGGGCAGGGACACCTTCCAGTAGACCGGCTTGCTCCAAGCATTGTTCAACCTGGCCTTGAAAACTTCCACAGATGGGGCATCCACAACTCTGGACAACCTGTTCCTGTGCCTCACCACCCTCACAGTAAAGAATTTCTTCCTAACACCTAATCTAAACCTACTCCCAGTGTGAAGCTATTCCCATTCATCCTGTCACTCCAGGCCCTTGTAAATACTCTCTCCCCATCTTTCATGTAGGCTCCCTTCATTCTTCTGTAGGTACTTCATTCTTCTCTGAAAGAAAAATGATAGTATTGCAAACATTATTTCCACAGATCAGGTCAGATAAAAGAAAAATTCTGATTTCTGTGCAGACTAGGATGGTGTTTCTTTGGGTTTTGGCTTTTTGCTTTTTAAGATCCTTACTGTATCTTTGCTATTGCCTGAGTGGCTGCTGCACATGAAGAGCCTCCCTCATGTTTAAGATCAGCACTTAGCCTGCTGGAGAACAAAAGCAGTCAGGGTGAGACTTGTGTAACCTCGACAAACGGGAACCAATCCCTCCTCCAACGGCTTTCCCAACTTTTCGCTTTTGTTTTCCTCCAGGCCAAGGAGTACGTCTGAAAGCAATAATACAGAGTTACCTTCCATGGGTATTCCATTACTACCTTTAAAACTAGAACTTACAATCACTATTTGAAAGTCAGGTTTCCTTTTCCCTGGTGCTTTAAATGTGAATTTGAGGCCATAACTTAGCATGGGCTTTAAATGAACTTGAGAGTACTCGATGCTCTATGTTCAGTTTCAATGAACACAATCTAAATTACTGAGGACAGAAAGTTCTTCGAGTTGATGTTTTCCACAGACATCTGAGATATAAATACCTCTAAAAGCCACTCATTGCATAAACCTTCATTGATTACAGCAGCATTCAGTGCCTGTTGTCTGCTCCTGAGCACTGTTGCTCATCTCCCTGATTTAGGATATCTTGACTTTGCATGGGCGTAGTGGCAGAAATCCATCTGACACCCCAAAATGAGTTGAATATTGCGGCCATTTCTTACTAAGCTATGAAAATGCTCCCTCCCTTTCCCCGCTCTCTAAGGTCCCAAGAAAAATTATTTCCTGAGGTGTGAGCAAAGGTAGAGCTGAGGCTGGATAGCTCAGTGTCACGGGCCTTCTTTAGATGTCATTTTCCCTCCTTGCAAACAGGGTCTCTCAAGGAGACACAATGCTTACCTGTCTTTCTGTTTAGTAGGATACGCAAGAAAGGAAAACATACGCCTAAAAAATGATTGCTACTAATAGAAGATAGTACTATGAAGGGAAGAAGATCAAACTCCCAGATACATGTTGTCTGGTTTAAGGGCTTTAATGGGAAAGAAGAGACCTCCTGAGGGGTTCGTTATTCTCAGCTTCTTCTCCAGTTGCAGTCACATTCTTATATTGGGTCCTGGTATTTTGCAGAGAAAATCCTTTTTCCAGAGACCGTGTTTCCCCCACTAGAATCTAGTAAGATTCTGGTTTTGGGAATAAAACACAGAGAGCTAAGGGGCGGCCTCTCAAGAGGCCAGCTCTTGGATTGCTCCTGAGATGCCATGGGGAGCAGCAAGCACTGCTGAAGCCCAGGGTGTGAGGACAGCACAGCGAACAGCTGCCAGCCCTGACCACAGCCTCCTTTCACCTGCCAGGTCTCCAGGACCCAGGAGCACCTGGAGGGCTCCACTTTCTGTGTGCCATTCCGCTAGCAGAAGACCATTGCCCCGCATTGCTCTTCAGCAGTGGGTTGTGTGGTGGGATTTCTCTGGGTGCAGAGCCAAGCTGTGCTTGGGGGCTGTCGTCTCCCTGAGAGCAACACCAGCAGCCCTCCTCGGGGGAGGATACGGAACATGAAAGTGCAAACCTCAAGCTCCAGGCTCTTCTTTTTCCCACAGAAGTGAGGAGGAGCATCTGCACTGAGGCGAGAGCAAATGGACACTGGCAGGACCCCACAAACCACCCACATGTGCACACACACACACACACACATTTGACTGCTGTGCTTTCCCAGGCCATGAACTTGTGGTTTTGCAGGCAAGAGGGGGACTGAGCTCAGCTGTGCTTTCTGTACTCCCCTGGCTTTGCTTTTCATCCTGATCTCTGCTATGGTGTTACCTGTTTCCTCTCCCACATCTGACCAGACTAAGGATAGGCCATAAAAAATCACGATGACTCCAGCTGAAAACAAAATAAGTTATTGTACCTCTTTGGAGCAGCTGGTCCCTTCTGCCTGCAAATCCCAGCTGGCAACTGAGCCCCATGCAGCCCCTCGCTCACTCCTCCCTGTGGGATGGGGGAGGACAACTGGGAGAGTAAAAGTGAGGAAACTCATCAGTTGTGATAAAAGCAGTGCAACAGGTAAAGCAAAAGCCACACACAAGCAAAGCAAAACAAGGAATTCATTCACCACTTCCCAGGGGCAGGCAGGTATTCAGCCATCCCCAAGAAATTCATCACACCTAACTGTGACTTGGGAAGAAAAACTCCATCACTCTGAACTTCCTCCCCTTTTTGCTTCATCCCCTGGCTCTTATTGCTCAGCATGATCCCACACCGGCTGGGATACCCTCCTGGTCAGCTGGGGCCAGCTGTCCTGGCTGTGTCCCCTCCCAGCTCCTTCTGCACCCTCAGCCTCCTCCGTGGTGAGGTGATGTGAGGAGCAGAAAAAGCCTTAATTTTGTGTAAGCACTGCTCAGCAATGACTAAAACACCCCTGAACTATCAACAGTGCATATGGCACAAATCCAAGCCATAGCCCCTTACCAGCTATCGTGAAGAAAATTAACTCTACCCCATCCAAAACCATTGCAGGAATTCATCAGACAGAAATGAAAACCTTGGAAGGTGGGGAGGGGAGCTGCCATGAAACTCAGTGTCACAAGGAAAGGAGGTGACAGAAGGTCACATAGACATACCTGCACCCTGGCTAGGGCTGGGGGTAGCTGGGTGTTGAATTGATTGAATTCCTGGGGTTTTTAAACCTGCCCAGCTCCACCCAGATATGTTTCAGACATACACCTCTGGCTTCCTAATTAAGGGAGAAGTCACAAGCAAAGCAGAGTCAACCTTTCAGAAGACGTTTCCCTCTTCTGTGGTTGTTTCTGTCAAAGGGAACGATCAGGTTGACTATAAATGGTATTAATGTTGTCCTTAAAAAGTCATAAGGAAACCTGCTGTGAGCCAGCCTGTTGTTCCCCTGGAATACAGAAACGTGCCTGTTTGCTTCCCAAACAGTCATTTGCTGCAGACAAACAGAGTAAAAGGAAATATATGGCACTAAAGAGTGATTGAAAGAGTGGGAGGGCTGGGAAGCACTACTGGAGCAGCACAGCCAGGGCTCTCCTGTGGCCCCATGTCCAGTATCAGAGTACACTGTGTGGTTCTTGGATTTGTCATTGTTTGGAGCTGGTGAGGTTTAGAACAGTCACAAAAAAAATTTTCAGTCTAGAAGTTATTTTGTTCCCATATCATATTAGCTGTATTTCCCTTTTGTCGTTGTCATTTACAAGAATATTGACATATAAACCAATATTTGTTTTGTTAAGCTCATTTTCTCTTCCTACCTATTTCCCCTCTGAAATCATGAGGTGAACTATTTGCAGAAACAATATATTTGATAAATAAACTCCTTTTCCTTTTCACAAATTATCTGGGAATAGACATTGATTTTTTATTACTTTGTTCATTATCTAAAGCATTTGTCAAATTCTTTCCAATAAAATTCCAAACCATGCATTGCTGTCACAGCTATCATTAACAATTTGACTTAGTGATTTACTTTCTGGAGCCGAATCTTGAATAATTCTTCATGTCATTTCCAAATCCCAAAGACACTGTTCATTTGCTTTGCAGGAGCATCTTCTAGTTCCTGCCATGCATCAGGATGACACTGCTAGGTGCTGCAGAGAAGATCAAAAAGATTCTCACTCCAATACCCAGTCTAACTCTAGAAGCAGCTGGATATTACCAGGCCAGCCAAAGCACAGCAACAGGTGGGTATGATGGACACTGGTGCAGCATGCAAGCAAACAGTTGTCACATATTTTCTAGGCATTATAGCAAAGAAGAGTCTGTCTAAGCAGAGACTGAAAAAACGAGGTACATTACATAAATACTGAAATTATTTTGGTTCATTCATTGATCTGATAGTTATGGTCCCCTATATTATTTAATGCTGCTTGAGTTCTTACCAGACCTTGCAGGCTAGCTGCAGAAATAACTCTGGTATCAAAATGTCTAGAGAAACAGTATTTGTAGACGTATTTGTAATCTCCATCAATATTTCTTGTAATTACATTTTCAGAGAGTAAAAGAGATCACAAACACAATCAGAGCAAATATAGGAAAATGTACTTTCTCAACCTTTAGTTTAAAAGTCAATTTCCTAAGTTCAATCAGGAAATATTCTCATTTTAACTGTAGTCTTTCTGCCTGAAAAGGGAAGAGTCTGCAAAAAGAGATAAAGACTCCACACATGAAGAATTTTCCCCATAATTTTTCAAGAGAAGCTCGCAGCTCTTTAAAACTAATAATCATCATTTCAATATATAAAATCAAGCTTAAGCAGAATCAGGCAAGAGCATATCATATGTGACTGCTGGGATTATATAATGGGAAAGTTCTCATTGATTTTTATAAAGCATTGGATCCCAGAGATTTTAAAATTAGGCATGAGGCTGACCCAGTTTGGGTGGAAAAAGCTCACAGAATCCCAGGGAAGAGCACAGCCCAGGGAGAAGTCTCAGGAGGTACAGTTATTTTTAACCTTTTGGACCTGCAAGACAAAGAATGAATTCTGAAAACTCTGGGTAGAAAGGAGGTATTTAGTTTTGAAATTTTAGAATCCTCTACCCCTGTCCCTAGATCCTGACCCTGGTAGAAAACTTGTACAGCAAACTTTTTTTGGTATTAAAAAAAAAAATTGGTGTAGACTGAAGCTGGCATTTCACTCATCCCTCCACAAGCATGGAAGACAAAAGTAAAACATTTTCTAGGATGTGATTCAAGGAAAGAACAGAATATGCAAGGTTAGACTACCAAAACAGAAAGGGGTCTTGTTTTAGCTGAAATCAAGAAAGTTAAATTTATAACCAAACACGGCAAAGATAAACTGTTGAATAAAAAGTTGCACTTACTCTCAGAATTAACATTTGAAAATTGGTCTAAAAAACGCTGCAGTTTCCCAGCGACTAAGTGTGCCTCATTAGATGATTCAAACAAAATTGACCCGGACAAGTATTCTTTTGAAATTGCAACTGAATTTTCTTTTAACATATAAGAAGGTTTCCGCCCCTCTTATTAAATATGAAGGGACCCTTAGCTGAATAGACTCTATTATACAGGCTGAACAGTATCTCAGATACAAATTTATTTGCAGTGGAGTAATGTTAAACAGGCATTTGTGTTTCGAATCAGGTGAGGATGAGATGCCTGTATTGGTACCTGATCTTATCGTACCAGTGCATGAATTTTTATTTGCTCTGATATGGGAAGAGGACTGAGAAGACATTTTCTTGACAATTTAGTTATGTGGTACTTGCTAAACACTTAGGGATTGAAATCCTCACCACTGTTTCAGCCTCATTTTATCACATAAGAAGGCAGACTAGGGCTTCAACACACTCCCTTTCCTACATCCCTGAGAACAGGATGTACAAACAGGAGCAGAATAAGGATGGACACCTTGGATCTAATTTCCAAAGACCCTTCTAAGACCTGGGGCACAAATTGGGATGGGGAGCCCCCAGTGAGGCAAGGTGTCCAGACTTGCCAGTTTATGGCTTCCATAGCATCTCCCACAGTCATCTAAGGGATGCTTTTATTAGCCACTGTGGAAATTTTACAGTATGGGAGTTCAGAGGAGCTTTAGCCAGAGAAAGCCAGGAGAACATCTCTGGACATAGAGCTCAGCCCTCCCCAATCCTTTCCACTCCTGGCCACACTGGGACCTTCCCCAGTCAACCCCAGCATGCCAGGCCCTGTGCAGACAGGATGGGCAGCTCCAGCCTAGCAAACCACAAGGCTCCAGCCCCAAGCTGGCACTTGGGGAGCAGCAGCAGCTCAGCAATGGGCAGCTTCGGGCAGTCCTGTCTGGGTCTGCTCTCTCTTATTCTTGACATTCCGTGCCTGTCAGGTGTCCCAGGACAGTAATGCTGGCAATAGCTTGAGGGATTTATCCTGTTGTTTTGGTTTGGGGTTTTTTAATGTTTTCTTATTTTTCTGCTCAAGCCAGATGAAATTCCGGATCGTGTCCAAGTGCTGGCACAAGTGTGAAGGCAGCGCACTGCGGTACTGGCAGAAGGCGGCAGTGCCTTAAGCTGGCACTGCCAATGAGGACACGGGCAATTTCTCAGATGGAAATCACTGGCCTCACAGCCATGTTTTGTTAACAGAGCTGAACGTTTCTCATTCATTGCAAGCTGGCTTTGTTTTGAGTCCTACTTCTGCTTTCCAGTGGAAGAAAAATAATTCTAAGTCACAGCCTCAGAAATGAGGTTTTGGGTTTGTTTGGTTTTTTTTTTTTTTTTACATAATAATCTTTCCTAACTCTTGCAAACTTTTCCTTTTTTACCTACAAATGTTAGTGTTGCCACCTCAGCCTAAAAGTCAGCATTGCAGTCCTGCCCTGTTGATCCTCAGGCATCTGCTGAAAGACACGACACAAAGCACACGATTGCAGAAAGGAGCTTGGACAAACTTCATTTGAAGGCAAAGACTCGGATTTCATTGATCTACAACTTGGCATTCAGTTCCTGCAACTGAATAGAAAAAAGGCATTTATAACCTATTAAAAACCCAAGGATGATTTTAGTCTTTTTTTTTTCCTTGTTGGAAATATCAGTCTTTCAGAATAGCCTGGGAGTTGCAAATAAAAAAGAACTTTGCTATGTTTATTTAGAGAACCTAACCCCTTGGAGCCAGCATTTTCACTAATGCATTTTACATTAGCGGGCTGCATCAGGAAATCCTGACTTTTGGTGCCAGGGGGGTAATTAATATCAGATCATGTTTGCAAAATGGTTGTGTTTATGTGGGAATGAGGACTGAGCTCTAACTGGCAGGGTTTGAAGTACTCAACTTTTGCTACAAAGCCTCCATAACTTGCTAGGACGGGATGTCGAAATTAAAGGACGAGGTCTTGGTAACTTGGTAGAGCTACGGCTGCTGAGGAGAGCTGCAGCCTCTAGGATTCTCTTCAGAAACCTTTAGGGGAGTCTGAAGAGTCTTAAGAGATTGAGGAGATTGGAGGAAACATACAAATAGTTGTTTTGCTCCTGTGGTCTCAAATGTCCCAGGAAGTGCCGAAATATGCATAATAGGGTTGTTGTTTCCCAGTATATCCCACCTCCACTGTGCCCAAATCTCTGTGTTTACCAGATAAGGAATATCTCTAGAGGGTACAAACGCATTTTATCAGCACACCTCAGAAGCAGTACTTGCTTTTGTGCACACACCAGCCAGCATGGTCCAAAACAGGTGTGGGTCAGTGAAGTAGCTCTAAAACCCACTTTCTCCTGAGCTCTGTGTCTTGCAGGGGCTCTGCAGTGCCACTCCAGTGCTCCCCACTCTAGGAAGTGCAGTTCCCCCTGCAGCTGGTACCCAGCTGCTCTGCAGACTTGCTTCTTCCTCCAGGGAAGGAGGAAGAGTACAAGATCTTCTTTACCTCCTCTTCCTCCCAACTCAAAGCCAGGGTGTTTAGGGAATGGGAACTCTACTCACAATGGTGATACAGCCTCCTTCCCTAGCAGAGGCACTGTCTGCAGCTCCAGCTGGGACATCTCCAGCTCAGCTGAAGAGGATGATGGAAGGATATCTGAGCAGCATTACATTCTTAGTATCAGAAAGAGAAAAAAACTATAGAAGATGGTTTGAGCAACCTAATCTAGTGAAAGATGGCCCTGCCCATGGCAGGAAGGTTGAACTAGATGACCTTTAAGGTCGCTTCCAATCCAAGACATTCTTTGATTCGAAAATGGGGCCTAAGAACAGCCTATTTAGCAAAGACCTTGGGTTCTCACCTCTCCAAAAGTCGCAGTTTCTTAGCACCAATTAGGAAATTTGGAACAAAGCTTAATAAGGTTGAAAATCACTCAGGAGTACAGGACCCTCTGAATCATAACATTAAACACTGGCATAGGCAAAGTTTAAAATTGAAGGATGTTTTCTGAAGTTGAAAAGAGGAAGAGCGCAACTGAGTAACAGCAGCAACTGAGGTTCAAAATGAGTTTCATCTGCTGGTTTCCCAGCATCCGTTTCCATGGGATGTGGCAGCTGGCAGGTTCTCTGCAAGACCATTTATTTACTCACTCCCCATCAGACCCTTTGCTGTAAGTTCATGACTCCCTCAGCGCTGGTGGGGATTAAAAGTAAAGGTGTAATCTATGTTAGAGCTAATATATGTTTTGTACTATAATGAGCCAATATACTATTATGGATCTTGTGGTAAGCTTACTGTGTTTGATAAATATGATCAATAGATGTTATTCCCCTCTGAGATGCCCCCACCATCATCTTTCCATACTCACCTCTTGCCAGTAGTCATTTGGGGATAATTATCCCCACCAAGATCCTACCTCTAATGTGCCCACTGTCTTTCCTTCTGTCATAAATTGGTCTGATAAGACAACAAATCTGAACTCTATTGCTATTATTGTTGTTATTTTACTAGTTCCTTGATCCTAGAATAGGGCTAGCAATCTAATAATTTGTGGCAACGATAGTAAAAGTCTGTGTACCTAATGAATTTCTCCTCATCAGGTATTTGGGTAACTGATTATTCTTACCTAAGTCTAGGAACAATGTCCTAAGCTTGAATACTCTTCAGCAACACTGTCTACAGCTTTTGTTCTCTGAGAAGTAATGGACTACCTTTTCTATTTTTTCACCAGTATCTCTCAATAATTATAGTTCATTTTGTGGCTTGCCTTGATTTTATTTCAATGTGTTCTCCTATTATTTTAAGCTCATTCCTAACAATGAGAGCTTTCAGTGCACTTTCTCCTTTGTTTGAAGGCACTGATGACCTCTTGATCCTCCACATTGGGATAATTTGTACATCCACCACAGTGTTATTTCTTTAAGGACTTGCCAGCTTTTCTGAACTCCTTTTTTAGAACTTTTTCCCCATTAAAGTTTGCTATAGTAAAATCTCACCATGATGACTGTACTTGGTCTCTTCCAATTTGTTGCCATGCATTCTCAATTGGTCAATCTTCCACACCTCAGAGAAAATGTACCACCTTATTCACTGACAAAGCACCTTATTCACTGACAAAGCATCTCTTCAATTTGAAAAAATATCTGGTAGGTTAATGTTCAAGACCAGTAAATAAATAAATAGAACCGTGTTTCTGTTATGTATTCTGTTCTGTATAATGGAGTTACAGCTTCAGTCATTTACTTATGGATCTTCCTGCATATTGCTGCACTTACTGCATTTATACACAAACATCTGGAGTTTTAAGCTGATCAATTCAATATCCTCAGTCTTGTTCCTCCTCTGATCTTATAATATAAACCACCTCATTCTACATAATCTTTGGTTCCTGACACTTTGTTTCTGGGTGCTGACAACTTCAGCTGCTGGGGACTGACTGTGCATGAGGACCTGCAGTGTTGTGTCCAGGCTTGTCCCACCCTCAGCAAACGAATTGATGAAGTGGAGCAAATTCAGTGGAGGGCCCCTAGGCTGGAGCCCTTTGAGAGGAGGTTGTGGGCACAGAGCTTGTCCAGCTGAGACCAGATGGTTTGGGATGGGACCTAAGAGCAGTGTACTTCTAAGCATATAAATGTAGGTCAGCAAGAAGACCAAGACAGGAACCTCATGGCAGTGCATGGTTGGAGAGCAAGAGACAACAGGCATGAGCTGAAATGTAAGAGGTTCACTGGCTAAAAGAAGAAACTTCTTCAGATGGAGGAAAGTCAGTCACAGTTCCAGAGAGGTTGTGCAGTCTCTGTCCTTGAGGATGCTCAGCAACCTGATCTGAACCAGCTTTGAGCAGAAGGTTGGACTAGAGACGTCCTTAGGTTCCTTCCAATGTGTATTAGTTTGTTATCTGACTTGCTGCCTTCTGAGAATGCCATCAGTCATCAAAGTTGTTGTAAACCATCAAATTCTCCCCTCTCCTCACCTGTGTGGGCACTGGTGCTACAGACCCTCACTTATCCTTGCAAGTCTCCTGGGTTACATTAAGGAAGCCTTTATGCTTATTGATGTTTCTAAGTTTCACCATCTATTCCTCCTCCTAAGCTTTCCATACCTCCTTTTACTCAAACATGGTGGTTTTTTTGCTTTGAGAGGCTACACAGCTCTCAGATTCATCAGTCTGCAGTATGGTGGACAAATGAAATCTTTTCATGACCCTACACGACAACTGTTGGCACAGCTTCCCAGAGTGCACTTAGGGATCTACTCTCCTTGGATATTTATTTATCTGGAGAAAAAGGAGCACCGGTTCTTCCTGCTCTCAAGATGTACTTGTGCAGAAGACGGTGGAAGAGGGGTGTCCCAGTTTGGGCCAGTGAGGTCGGTCAGTACATCTGTGAAAATCTAGGAAACCTCATATAAAGGAGTAGCAAACTCTTCCTGTTGATGGAGTCCCAGGTGCCCACAGCACTAGAAATTGAGGACACAACCTTACGGATTTTGCCAGGCAAAATTTGCCACGGCAGATTTTATTGTCCATCTTCCTTGCACTAGACTCTCCCACTCCTAAGTCATCGGCCAGTGAGCAATAGAATCAAACCTCTTGGGCACCCTCTTCCTCACATGTACTGGTTCTTGGAAGATGCTGTGATCTTTTAGAAACTCAGGGAGCAGTTCACTATAGAGATCTTCACCCAAAGGACCTGCTTCCAAATATAATGTAAATCCACTAATTCATAGCTATCTCTTGTGCTCAGAGCGTCCTCACAGCAATGAAGAAAGTGTTCTCAAAACTCAAAATATGTCACAGGTGTCTCCCAGTATCTCCAGCAGCAATTCTGCCTTTGCATCTTTGTCAGGCTTCAAGGACAGTCTTGCCTGTTACCCTTCTAGAAGATGGGCATGGTCAAAAGGTAAGCTGTTGTGGCTTACAGCAACAAACAGATGACCAACATGGTCCCACTATGAGAAACAGCAGCAAAAGAGAGAGCTTCTTAATATTCATCTAAATATACCAACTGTCTGCACTACTGATGCCGTAATATGGGGTAGCCTACAAGTTACTGGTGAGTGATTGGATCAACCTGTTGCAAAGACACAACCACACACCCACCAGCCCCACAGCACACTGCAGCATCCTCCTGGAACAACTCTCAGTGAAAAGCAGGCAGCCCAAAAGGTGCTTTGACCCTCACTCATACCAAAAAGCTGATACAAGCTGGTCATGCAGCCAAGTGCCAAGTGACTGGCTGCTGTCAGTGGTCACTTAAACAGTGATAATAGGGCATAGTATCAAGAAATCCTGGACAGCCAGTCACCTCTATTGTGCTTGGCCCACACATCTCAGGTCTGCCACATTTTAAACTCCAAAATTGTAAATAGTCGAAAGAACTACTGAAGCAGTCAAATCAATTAGTCTCATGTTCCTTGTCAGCAGAGTGGGTCTCATGTAAGACTCCTGCTTTTCTGCCTTCCTTTTTTGCTGCCAGAGAGCTAGAAAACATGAAGCACTGTGAAATTGATCGGCAAATAATATAGGCAACTTAGAACTAAGCTTCTGAGGCAATAGAGGATCAGTGCTGTCTTTACAGCAAGACCACAGCAACAGCTGTAACAAGCACCACTGAACACAGGCTCCATTAGACATGTTACTACGCACACAAGGTGCTTGTAGCCGTGACAGATATCCTAGTACTCACCAAGCATCTATTTACGGTCCTAAAATCAACCTCTTCCCATCAAACAAAAACTCTGGGGGATACAACAGAAACCTTCATGCTGCCTCAGGTTTGCCATATGCATACCTTTCCCGAGCCTATGTGGACACTGAAGCAGGTGATAAATCCAAAGCCAGTGTCACACTGGGAAATACTCCGTCATACTCAGATGGGCAGGATCCCTGTGCTTACGGCATCAGAAGCTCTGGTGTTCATAGGCAGAACCCTTTTCACGTACCAGTAAGCTTCTAAGGAAGGCATTCCGTGATAGAAGGCAAACATTTTGCCCAAGCTGGAAACAGCTCTGCTCACAGATAGACAAAGTTATCTAGGCGCTCAAATAGGAAGAGCTAGCTCTGAAATAATCTGCATCCTTGCTGGGGTAAAAGAAAAAAAAAAAAGCTTCTGATCATTCTGATCATTAACCTTTGAGACTGACACCATATGAACTTGGCAAAAAACTATCTTAACAAGTAAGGCCATAATTAGCATTTAGAAAGAGAAAGAGACCCTAAGAGCTGTGGCACTTGTTTACATTGTAGCCCCGTGAAAAGGAAGTCTAAAGGCTCTGGGCTAAGAAAAGCTACATCTGGAAAAATGTCAATGCGGCAACTTAATACTGCAGACTGAAAATTCTTCACTTGAAATTTGCTAAAAACATCAGGAAGTACAATTGATGGAACTTAATTTCATAAAAACAAAATGTGTATTTCTACCAAGCCTGCCCTCACAAATGGTATTTTTCTATAAAAATATCTGTAATGAACCTGCGTCAAGATGCCAGCGCACTTCTGGCAACACCAACTGCAGTAGGTGATTAGAATTTATGCTGTGTAAAATTAACTTTGAGATTAAATGAAAATTATGAACCAAAATGCAAAAGCATTCATATGGCAATTCACCTACACCATTTGTTTAAAAAGTGCCAAGGCAAGTGAAAATAATGCAGCACCCTGAAGAGTTCACAGACTATTGGGTCTGGCTATTCCAGCAACTTCCATTCCAGCCCCACAGCTCTTCCCACCGAAAACCCAAGGTGTACCTATGTGAAGCCCATGACATACTGAACTACCTTCATTTCCTAAGACCAACAGGTGAATAGTTAAGAGAAAATTAGAAAACTTTATCTACAGAAAACAGAAAAATCTCTTGTAAAATCATCAGATCTCAAGCAGGGGAGAACAGACATTCTGCAGGATCAGTCAGAATTTTTCCTGAAAAATTATGTCATATGCAGCTTAAGAGTCAAGTGGAAGTACCCAGCATCTTTCAAGATTGAAGTCTTAAGTATTTCACTATTCATATTATTTTGGAGATATATTTCACCATGGTGAAAAAATATTTTCTGAATAGAACACCGCTACCCCAGTTCAGCGCTACACTTTGATTCTGGAACATACACCAACAGTCTGCTGCCTACTCCCAGGTTTTGCAGAGTGACATTCTAAATGTGACAATTAAGAAAAAACTAAATATACTCCCAACATTTACTGTCAAGGCACCAACAGAAAAATATATTCTACACTCTAGAATGCTCCTTGTTGCATAAAGCTGTGAAACATGAGATTTTAACATTCTTTCAAAATAAGCTTTTCATCTGTCCTAGTTTAATTGTCCACATGAAATGAGGTTGCAGAAAGGTGGGGGTTTTGGGCTTTTGGGTTTTGGGGGCTTGGGTTTTGGGCTTTCCTAATACCTGTTATTTGGGCTTTTCTCCCAAATAACAGGTATTAGGACAAGAGTCCTGTTCTCCCCTCACCAACTTATTAAATTGCACATGGGGAGGTTTAGATTGGATATTTGGAAGAAGTTTCTCTTCCAAAAGGGTTGTCAAGCATTGGAAGAGGCTGCCCAGTGAAGCGTTGGAGTTGGCATCCCTGGAGGTATTTATTTAATAGACCTGGCACTTGGGGACATGGGGTAGTGGTGGACTTGGCAGTGCTGGGCTAATGGTTGCACTCGCTGATCTTAAAGGTCTTTTCCAGCCTAACCAATTTTACATTATTGTACATCTATCCAATTCAGTTTTTAAACCTACTAAGCCCATGGGATTGAGTTGGCAGTTCTGCATGCCATAAGAAGCACTGTTATCAATCTCAAAAGTGTTGCTTTTAATTTTCATCACATTGTCTTGTATCCTTACAAAAATTACAGTTATTTACTGCTAGTTTACACATACCGACATCTGAAATAATCCCAAACATGCTGTATTTGTTCTTGGCCATTCGTTACCCATTTACCTTGTACCAAAGCTACCTTTTTGACATGGGAGACACAAGGCTGAACACAGTAATTCTGAACTGAAAAAAACTCTAATCGGTACTATCGTATTTCGCTATGCATTCCATAGCACTGCTTTTTGAATATTTTGGTAGCACTGTGACTCCTGACACCCAGTGAACACAAGTTTTACAGTGTTAGCTAATGAACTACTCCTGACAGCTGAATAGCTGTGCATGGTAAATAGGAATTAACCCACCCAATACTGTATTGGTAAACATCAGTAATTTTTTAAGTTCTGCCATGTATGTTCCATTGCATTTCTAGTTTTAAGTCCTGCATAATCCAAGTAGCACCATTTGCACCTCATTTTGCTATTGAAATATGTGTTCTTTTCTCCAATTTATTTTTAAGTGTTAATCAGTGATCCCAAGAGAGCTCCAGCATAATTTACCACCAATCTCCATCACTTTTATTCCTGTTCTCCCGTCACCATCTTATCCCATTTCTAGTGCTTCACAGTACACCTTACTCCATGCTTTTTTTTTAATGGTAGCAGCTTCTCAGAGAACTTCAGGCTTTGTGAACATAAAGATCAGTTCCCTCACATTGTGCTATGAGTTTTTACTATAATTCTAACAGACCAAGTGTCAGGTTTTATTGTCTTTTTTTTTTAAATGAACATACCATCCTAGCTTTAGGTTGGCTTCTTTTTAAAAACTTACTACTTTATACAGGTTATCTATTCATGTCAGAAGGTTTATTTGGGTTCATTTCACAGGATTTCACCCTTATGCTTCAGTTTTATGATACAGCAACCGTTGTCCATGTAGGGAAAACCCGTTTCTTTATTAACTTCTACAGGGCTTCTGGCAGAATTCCACCTAGACTTGCTGAAGTATTTTGCAATTTTGTAAATTAAAATATTTTCTCCTTTTTTGAATCTAAAATCTGGTGGTGTTTTATTTTTAAATCACTTTGTAGTCTTCCAGCATCCTCTGTGGCAAGAACTGTAGAAATACAATGATATTTTTGCACTGAAGTCCTTGCCCCTCTCCAATCAGGTGCATTTTCTCCAAAAAAAAAAAAAAAAAAAATCAATTACTTTACACATTTTGGAGTAATTCAGGTATGAAAATGGAAGTGTCTTGCAAAATGATACATTTACCCTGCCTATAAAGCAGCACGTTTGCTTCCTTATGCTACAACATTGTGAAGTCAATTTCAACTGAAACAGGGAGCCAGCTTCTCCCTTCTGCGAGTCATTCACAGAGCAGAAAAGGAAATAAAACAGTCTGAGAATACAATGGCAAAAATCACAACCCTATGATAACTAAAAGTCACTGAATGCATTAACCCCTTCTCTTTACTCTTTGAACATTTTTATCATTTCTGCTCATGTATTTGATATGCTGTGTCAGTCCCCTTCCTATTTTCTATCTTCTACATGCAAAATGCCAACTGCAACACTTTTTTTACTGGTTTCCTACTGGTTGCATTTCATTTAGTAAGGAAGACTTACTAAAATGAACCTTGTATATGGTCATTTCCTTCTGGTCCTGTCATGCACTCCTGCTTCTTCTTTTGTTTAGGTAACACAGGCTCCTTTTTAATACATAATTTTAGTAGAAATACTTTTGCATGGAGCTATCTCATCTAAAGTTGCTCTTTTGGCACAGTATCAGAGGAATAAGGTAATTTTTGTCACCACCAATTAAAAAGTTTTACGAAACAGGACTGTTATAAAACAATTAAACCTTGCAAACGCAGTAGTCTCTAGGAGGGAAACCCTGGAGGAAATTCTGCTTATTAAAATTGCAATTTTAGTTTCCATTAAAAAGGAGAATAAGACAACAGAAGATGGGTTGGCAAGACAAATTATTTCTTAATGTCAGTTGAGTTTATTTCAAATGAGATAACATATCTACACCAGGTTGGGTTCAACACATTTTTGCCTCGTCAACTCATTTATCTAATTCAGTCATCTTGATTATAGCCTCATGGACCTTCATTTTCAGAGGAAGAATTTCTTAACAAACAACCTACACAACATGCTGATTACTGAACAGTTAATTCTAATTAACTTGGCTATGGCAAGAGAATTTTGATAAAGTCCTAGACTGCAAATACGGTTTGGTTATTCCGGCCAAACATCTTTAAAATCAAAACCCACAGCAGAGTCTCCAGATGAGACATCAGAGTGATAGGGATCTAATTTAAAGAAACAAATGAGAAAATTAAAATCACAAATAATTTATTCTTCCGTTAGAATTGATAGAGTACAGTTTTAAATAGCAATGAAGTACACAGTGGTGGAAAATTGGCACAGAACCTACAAGCTTTTAATTCATAATAATGTTCCTCAGGCCTTATCTGTTCAAACCATGATGTGTATTTTCTATTAAGAAAACTGTTTTCCCTTTAAAAAGAATGCACAAATTGAAAATCTTGTCTTCCATGTATAAAGTCATACATGCTATGAACACCAGGCTTCTTTTTACCCCTGAACATTGATTACCAACTGAAAAAATCAAAATATTGTTTTACTCCTGGGTTAATTTATCATTCATAAAAGTTGCCAGGGATTCTTGAATGCAAGGATTCTTAAATATATCTCTGCAGAACAGAATATCCGTTTATTTATCTGATACACAGTTGAAGGGCTTCCGTTTCAAAACCCATTTTTTTGTCTACTATTGTTATTGATCGAGGTGCTGCCTCTCACTCTCCCACATGCGACACTATGAGCATTAATGCAGTTCAAAACAAAATTTGGCATTTGCCTCACCAACAGGTTTTATACTTGATGTTACAAAGCATCCCCTTGGTCTCATGTAAACCAATTTAAAAAATGGATGCAAACAAAAATGCCCCCTTTCTGAAGTTACTAACTCCCAGTTAGGAAAGCTGTCCTGGTTCCGGCCAGGATGGGGTTAATTTTAGCAGTAGCCAGGAAGGGACACCTTATTTCCCTGGGACCCTTCCAGGTTCTGAAGCGTGGGCTGGAACCAGGCTCTGCATGGTGAGCAATCAACTGCGTGTGAATCCTTCGCCTCTTTCTTGCACCCTCTGGCACGGGTATTGTTGCTATTACTTTCATTTTCTAATTTCATTGCTGTTTCCAGTAAATTGTTCTCCCAAGCTGTGATCTTCACCTTCTGTGCCTCCAATTCTCCTCTCCAGCCTGCCACAAGGGAAGGGGAGGGAGAGTGGGGAGCAAGCGAGAGGCACGTGGTTTGGAGTGTGTCAGTGGGAAGACTAAAATTGGGGAATACCATTCCTAAACCACGACAAAAGTTTAGATAGATTTTACAAAGTCCTCTAGGCTATTTTGATACATACAAATTATTCAACTAAAGGTTAAAATACACTTATACAATACAGTCCTGTTCTCCATATTCTTTTTCAAGTTCTTTGCATATTCAAGCCAAGTAAAATTAACACTTGTCATTTTCTTTGTTATTGCAATTATTAAGAAGGATTACAGCTTGCTTATGCAAAGCTCTGACAAAACACTTGAGAAATAAAACCCAAACGTTTATCTTATTACCCAAAAAATGTTGCAGAAAATTGTAAAACTATGTTAGAAACAATTTTTACAAAACCGCTTCACTCAGAAAAATTGGAAAGCTTAAAAAATTCATCTTTGCACAAGACTATATTACACTGTCCTTAATTATGTTCCCATTTAGATAACTGGGATTCTCAGTCTTTGTACGTGAACCCATCAGTGACATAGAATGCTCTCCATCTTTTCACTGTTATCTTTATTGTACACCATTTCATGACTAATACAATCAAGCACTTACCATGGCTCTACCTATTTTTAACAGTAGATTTGTTATCCTGCCCAGCGAGTAGTGTACTGTCTTGCATATTTACCACATGAAAAACATAATATACAAAATATTGCTGCTGTAAAAAGTGTGCATTTCCCCTTTCCCCCTACAAAAAAAATCTGTGGAAAAAATATTAAATTCCCATAACCTTCATAAACATACAAAGCTGTTCGCACCTTTCAGTCTGTAACAGTCTATTTGACATACAGGTCTCAACTCACTGCAAATTGTTATGTCACAGATTTTCTGTCCAATATTGCCATCTAGAGTTGAGATGTGAAACTAGTTTCTGAGAATCTACAGTCTTTAACAATTAACCCATAAAGACTGTATACCATAAAACAGCCACAAGATTTTTCCAAAATCTAGACGGAATGGGAGGTTCTCATCTTGGGAAGATGTCCACAGTGCTGAGGAGACAATATGGCTGCTAATAGATTTTGCCTACCGGAATGTATTTTTTCACTGTTGATAATTTCCATATTGACCCTAAAAAAAATTCAAAATACATAATTAGACCACAAGACATATTTTCCTGTATTAAAAGCTGTAATTGGAAGACCATCCAAATAAACTGTGATATTAAAAGGTGGAAACAAAAGTGAATTATACACTGATATGAGTAACTGGTGTAGTTTCATCTCACTAAAAATACTCTGTGCTTTAACATAGAAGTAAGACCAATGACATGAAATAAGGGCCAGGAACCTAATTTGAACAAAAGAGTATACCTTTAGATTCAATAGACTGCTGTGAAATTGGCAGAACATCATCAAAAAATAAAAGATGGGGATTACTTCCCACCTAAACTTTGAAAATTATTTCAAAAAGTCAAGGTCACCTAAATTAGAAGTAATTTAGGAAACTAACCATGACACAGAGATACCTAAAATTATTAATCTATCAAGCATTACAGAATAATGGTACATGTATTTCAAAACCAAGGCACATCCCAGTAAACATGAAGAAGTAGTCCACATACCCTATGGGAAGCAATCATTCCATTGCTTATGGATATAAGATCTGATACACAGAATTACCACCCTTATTGATATTCTCTATTTCTTTTGACAAAATGTCATGTACTGCAGAGGTGGGCAGAGGTGAAAGCGTCAATGCTATAAGCTTACCATGATCCTTCACCATGGGGCTCCAGGCTTACAGAAAGAAGTACTGTGCTAGGAAGTGAACGTGCTCCAAACTGTGACCCTGCCACCATTCCATGTTAAGTACCATCACAACAAGAAAGTATTTTACATTTTAGTTTTATGTTGCAATGTCGGTTATGTTCCATTATAACACAACAATCAGTCATGAAGAAGAGTTTCACAACAGCTGCCAGATGAGAATTTAAGCAGTGCAATTCCTATGGGAATGGCCAGTATGAAACGAGTTCTTCTATAATTGAGTTACACAGTGGAACTTAAGACTGCACAAACTGGAGGAGCACAGACTATCAACACAGAGGGTTATCCACTTCTACTGCAAGGGAAGTTGGAAAAAATTCACCAAATTGCGATTAAGTTTCCTTCACCTTAAACTGGCCACAAGCAAAGAATTTTCCTGTAGCTTATTGTTTTCAGAGGGTGCTACTGGGTCAGTGCATAAACGTTTTGTTTATCTGTTAAATTAATAAAAGAAACTGCATCTCTAAACTGCCATACTGGACGAGTTTGTTCCTTCTTCCTTTTTTCTGATTTCTGTAGAAAGAAAGCCAACTGTTCTTTAAAACAGTGGGCAATTCTCACTTCCTCAGAAAAGTTTTTTTGGAAGTTCTACTGATCTTCCACTGACATATCAGGATTTTATGTAAACATTAGAGCCTCAACTTTATCATTTAGTTAATCCTTATGTTATTTATACCAAGGAAAGTAACTGTGTACATTTTAATGATGTTTCTGAATGATTCATAGTAGAAAGTTCGGATTTTAACAAGTTAGTACCTTTTACAGGAAAAAAAACCTGTTTCATCCTTTAATTCTAAGAAAGCTTTCTTACAAGAGCCCTTCACTACAACTCCAGCCTCAAGTTTTGGTGGTAATTGTTCGTTTGTTTTAAACTTGTCTTAGCACTGATAAGAATGAAGCAGTTGATTTTTGGGTCACTTCTTTCCCATGTTCACTGCCCACTTACACTGCTCAGAGAAAATCTGTGCAAAACCAGGTTTCATGTCTTCCCATAAGCTCTGCAGCTGAAGGACCTCAGCTGCATGCCTGAGGTGCTTTTGCAATTGAAGAGGAAGATTAGGATTAGGATTTGTGTTTGTGGAAAATAAATTCAACCATTTCTATTGCAAAGCAGTAATGAAAACAATCCACCATGAGATTTAGAAGCCTCATCTTTCATATTAGTCATTCACCAAGAGGCTATGAAACACATCACCTTAATTTTTAAGGTCCAAAAATACTGCTGGGAAGGCCTCACTTTGCCAAATTGCATTAAAACTCAGCAAACTCAGGAGAGAATGACTAATCACAATTCCTTACAAATGATTCTTGGTAACTCATCAAGAAATAAACTCCATGAGAACTGTACGTACATACCTGAAAGACCATGTCCTCAAATTCATTAGCTTAAATGTCCAGAATCTAAGATTATTAAATGAGCGTGTAAGAATCACAACTTTCTCATCAAACAGAAGAATACCTGGTCATATCCATAAGGCCTCTGCTGTGGTGGCTGTGGTGGCCCAGGCTGCGTGGGTCTGTATCCCCCATACTGCTGTCCTTGTCCTTGTGGATAATTGGGATACTGAGGCCCTGGACCACTCTGAGAGGGGCCTGGGGATCATTAAATGGAAAAAAAAAGAAAAAAGAAGACTGCTTAAGATGTTGTAAAGAAGAGAACAATAAAAGCACTGATTTTTACAGCTAACCAGGGCTAAGAAATATCACTATTGTGCAATTAGGTCTTTAGAGTGGCCCCCCTCTCCACCTGGAAAGCAGGGCCTGTGCTGCCAGGGCCTGTGCTCCAACCACAGAATTTACTTTTATTTATATATTTAGTATTTAATATCAATGCATGTAGTTCCACATACAAGGTCACAGGACAGATAAGAACAAGGCAAGAAATAATAAACCTGCGCCCTTTCCAGGATTTAGGAAGGCAGTCTCCTGATGTATGCTGCTTCAGTTCCAGAATTTTCTAATGACAGGAGCAGCCAGATAATCAGCTATATTTAACATTTGGACCTTTTGAAGAGACCAGCAGTACCGTGCTGCCAGAAAGTGAAGTCTCACACTACAGCAGGCAATCATGGATGGGGCGTCAGGCAAGCAAGTTATACATGTATAAAATGTGAGATGTGACAAGCAGTAAAAACTACTCTGAGATGGAAAAAAGCACCCTCTATTCCATACTCCTCTGGTAACATTAACTTTCCAGAAAAAGGCTAGGAAAAAACCCAAATCTTTGACTCCAGTCTTTTCTGTCTGCAAAAGAAGTAGTTCTTTTGCAAGTACAACTTTCTGTTACTATTCACAGGGACTTGGCCTGTCTACCACTGGAAGCTGCATGTTACCACCATCAGGCAGTGCAGTCATGTTCCAAACAAAATTACCCCATCCCCTCCAGCACTGGGAGAGATGGTGTACTCTGTATTTCAGTGGCACTCCCTAGGAATCCTTCATGGTGGATCTGTTAGCTTTTTCAACACCACCCCTTAAAAACTGGGTCTCTATTTTTCAGATTTGCAGCTCTTCAGAAGAGCTTTATTTTAAACAAACCAACCCTTTTTTCCCTCCCCTCAGAAGAAACAGATGTGTTCTAGCAACCATGATTCAGTGCTACAGAGGGCTAGTTTTAGCTACAGGCACTGGACATTAAGATGACTTCAGCTGGTAACTCCTTAAGTAGTTCTGGATCTGTAAGACAGTGAAAAAGATGACCTGGAGGAGAACAGCTCCATAAACTATTACCATTCTCCTCAGGCTTCAAATTCCCTTGAACTATGCAGTTTTAGCCTTCCACAGAGAAACAAAACCTTAAAGATTGATAATAATGACTGAGATATTTATTTTTGCAAATTAGAAAGCAATTAAATATTAAATTGAGAAAGAATATGACATCTTAAAAGTCTTGTGTTCAGCTGACATATTAACATGGGTTTATTCATGGTAATTGTTTATAGCTGAATTCTAAATATTCATTGATACATTTTATAGAAAAAAATGGAGTTTCAATAACAATTTCTGCTAAAAAACAGGAATTGAAAAGTATGTTATTCTGTTGTATAAACTATGTTGGGTAAGTGGCTCCAAAAGATTTCCCAATCTCTTTTCCAGTATTTCTTAACCTAAACTTTCAGAATAAATCAGATTTTACTTTTTTATTTACAAAGTTCAAAGCAGTGATCTACATGGACCTCCACTGTGATCTTCAGTCTGTTCCTATATTATGTTTAGTAGAATGTAGGTACAAGTAATACTTTAGAACTATCAATTCATCCATAACCTCCAGAAGTAGAACACTTGGTAAATCTCAGTGGATCCTCTTAAAACTTAACTGTGTCTCAACATAACTGGATTTCATGTGAATCTGGCATTTATCTACATGGCAAACAAATTACCCATGCATTTCCTCACGTACACACAATGCTGAAAGTTTTAGCATTTAAGCCTACAAAAAAGCTAAAAGTTAAAATACATGGAATTTATGGGATTTCAGAGATTCCTTCTTCTGTGATAAATATGCATGGCTTTACTGTACGCAAGCAAGTAAAACTTAAAAGAGCAGTCGTTTCAGTATGCTCTTCTGACACCAAGTTTTTTAGAATTAATGCACAAAAATTACATACTACTACTTTAAGTTTCCTTTTTTGGGAGGTTTTCCCTGAACCCAGGGGCTTGTGGCAGAGGATTTCCCATTCCTGTTGTGTTATCAGAAGGCTTGAACTACCAGTGCAAATTTGTAAGGCACAGTCTCTTTAAAACTGCACTGTCAATGCTTATAGTCATTTCTCTATTATCAGTACAAGAATTTGAAAAGAATGACTCGCTGAATGAAGTTTTAAACTAGTTTTTTAAAAGACTGTTTTAATTGGCAAATCAAGAGATGAAAGGGTTTGTCATCTCTGTGAGTGTGTTCACCTACAGAAGACAGAAAAGGGCAGAATCTTTCCGGGTCCTTCTAAATTACAGACACCCATTACAATGCTGTGTTGTCACCTTCGGTTTTCTGTGCTACCACACTCTCCTAGACTCTCAACAGATCTAATTCCCAAACGACGCCACCTTCCACGTTTTCTTGTTTTGGCCCAGTGAAATTGCAGGCGCAGAGCTGTTCTGTGCAAGCCTGGACTCTGGACACAGTCAAACAGGGATGGAATAACACACAACAAGGGTCTCTCTAAGTCCTTTCTGTGAAAGCTGTCTGTGTCCTCAAGTTCTTACCATAACCCTGCTGTTGTCCTGGATAGCCTTGTTGGCCGGGATATTGCTGCTGTTGTGGTGGGTAACCCTGCTGTTGGGGTGGTCCTTGATATGCATCTTGCTGCTGACCATATTGCGAGTTTCCTGTAAGATCATTGCAAGAAAGCAAAAACTCATAAAGACACCTATTTTATTATTTTTTTCCTTCTAAGTTGCACAGCCAACAACACAAGAACAAAATGAAAATGCAATATTGATTTCAAAAACTGAACAAAACAAAGAAAACTCAAACCAAACAGAAGGAACTCGGCCAAACAAACTGCAGTTAAAGCCAATTTTGCAAAGTTGAACTGCAGCATTTTCAGCATCTCTGCCAAACGAGCATTACATTTACTGGAACATCACAGTCATAAGATCATGACTATGCTAAATAAAATAAAAAAAAAAGACAAAATTAAGGACAGCTACAAGAGCACAGACTAGCTACACAAGATCAGCAAGCTGTTTCCTAACGGCACTATAATTATACAAAATATATATACACACACAGAAAGATATACAACTGAACCAACAAATTCATGTTTAAATAAAAATTTCCATTGACGTAAAAAAAAAATCTCTAGAGTGTTTTAGTCATTTTACTGTTGTTAGAATGGCAAATTGTGGTTATATATTTTAGGTGTTTGCAAGAAATTATTCTGAAGGCTTCAAGTTCCCTGCCATTTCCAAGACAGCCAGCAACTAGTATTCTACGAGAGCTTTGCATGGGTATAAGTCGTGTTGTGCAAGAATTTCTGTTCCCGTTGCGGGTGGGGGAGGAAAGGGAATGTATGTGCGTATGTGTGTGAAGGTATATAGATACCTCCTTCGTAGTAATGTTGTGAGGAATCCTCATAAGGCCTATCGTAGCCTTGTTCAGGATACGACGGTTGCTGATAACCGTAATCATTATGACCTACATCAATTCGACAAGAGACAGGAAGAAACGTTAATGGCCTCTGAGTGAAAACCCTAAAAATATTTCATTTCTCAGAAAAATGAAGAAAAATTTTCAACTGGATATACATGAAAAAGAATTTTCAATTGTATTAGCCAAAGACTTATTAATATGATTTCCTTTCATATTGAATTAACATGTGACAGGGGAAAAAAAGGCTTAATGCAGTAGTTCTAGAAACATCACAGCAAGGGATGGTCTTAACCTTCCGATAATCCTTGTTGGGGGAGTGGGGGGGGAAGTACTTCATCTTTCACTCAAAAAAAATGAAAGCATTTAGGCCTTTCACATGTAAATAACCTGAATTAAATTAGAATGAACAAAGAAAGCAATTATCATACTTTGTCTAACACCTGTTCTGCTGATCTCCAATTCAAAAGCATATGCTAAAAGCAGTGTGAAATATAACAAATAAAGCTCAATGAAGTTATGAACTATCATCTACATTAAATTCTGTTTTTAAATGACAGAAATACAACACTCTCAAGGTTTTCCCTACAAACAGAATTCCTCCTTATGGTCTCAAGAAAACTTCCTCTTACATTCCAGTCCTGAGCAGATTCATTACAAACAAACCTTTCTATTCAGAGACTACAGGCATCTCAGATTAAGAAACCAATATATGCAGTAAGCACCCCACCTGTTGCTGGTTTTAGCACACATATATTTTGTCTTACAGATGATCAAAATATATCTTATTGCTACCTCTGTCAAGAATACCTGCCAAAATTTTGTACACATTCAAAATTAAATAATATAAATTTGGAATAAAATTTTGCAATAAAAGTAAGGAAAGGAGGAAACAGTTCAAAAGTTCAAAACTCACTGATTTTGTTATCAGGTCTGCAACTGTACAATATGGCATTGACTGAATCTTACATGCATACATAACCATTAAAACAAGTCTTAAAACATATGCTCCTTGTAGTCTATGTAAGACTAATTATGAGGTAATGATAAAGATGACTCTTTAGAAGGAACAGATCTTAGAAGTAACCTGTGCTGCCAGAGAGCTGCTGATGGTACCATCAAACTGCCCTTACTAGAGGAAATTGCCTTTAACAGTTTAGTGTTCATGTGTGTACATAAATGTTCCAAAATGAAAGCTGAATAATTACCAGTTAATGCAACTTGTAAAATAACTCTGCACGTACATCTCCAGAAATTAACACATGTAAGCTTATACAGATGTGGCTTGATGTATCTTAAAATCCATTTAATGGAAATTATATTCAAAAAATTGACTGGTATCCCTTTATTTGCAATGAGTAGTTGCTTTGGCAATTACACAGCTTTGCTTTGTATACATTTTTTAAACATTAACATCTACCACATTTCTTGAACTTCATAAGATACCACTAAGTTGCACACATGGTTATCACAGTAGCCAGGAGTCAGCACCTTTGTTCTTCCAGTCTCTGCTTAGCCTGAAAACAAGTTAATTTCAACTTTTCTAACTTATAACACAATTCAATAGCCTTCAGCACTCCATATTCCAAGAGGCAGGAGGACAGAATTATGAAATTCAAAGTTTCAGTCTTGTCTCGAAAGCACCAAGGGGACATCTAAAGAGGATTCACATTTCCAATATCCTCAGGGCAGGGACCATTTTATTCCTAGATATATGTTAAACTGAAGGCCCATACCATGTCAGCAACAACACATTTGTGCGACTTACATGAAAACTAAACACTAAGTTAAAAAACCAGAGTATTTACAGAAAAAACCCACATCTTTTTAGCAAGTTTTTTCAGTCCAGTAAAATTTTTAATAAAAGGATATCGCCCCCTCTCTTATTGATAATAAAGTTATGACTGTTTAAATTCATCTCAATTATACTAGCAATGCTAAGGAACTCTCCATTCTTTGAGAGAAACCAATTATTTCCCTTCATTTTGAAATACTAAAACTGTTAAAGAGTTTCAAATGGGAGTAATACAAATTACATGCTTTAAGTTGTAAATTTAACTAGTCATAGTAACTTAAACTGTAGTAACAATTCTCAATTTGAAAGGTTTTGTAAATGTGAGGTATGATATCCAATTACTATTCTTGCCTCATCCCCTAATTTTGGGCATATGACTACATTAGTATTGGGCAGGTATAGAAAATGGGAAAGTTAACATTTATGAGAGATTACCATCAGGGTAATATTGCTGGTTCATGCCTTCTGGAGGACCTTGTCCACCATGACTGTATTGGTCCCCATAATAGTCTTCCTGGCCTGAGTACTGCTGTGGTGGGCCTGAAAAACCACAACCAGTCAATACGTAAATAACTTGTTTTCTCTATTATAAAGCCTGCTAATTTCTGAGTTTAGTATGAGAAATATTTCTGAAATCTATTCCCCACCCACACTGTGGCATTACAGACAACATATGTAATCTGGTTTAGTTAAAAAATAAGTAAATGTATCTATCTACATATACAAATACACAGTTGTGTGGCTGCACTAGACTGAGACTATACATATCAAACTTAAGTTTTGAGCTCATTTTAGGAATATGTGTATAAAAGACTAAGGTGTTAAAGGTGTTAAAAATAAAATTATTCCTTGTTGAAAAGGACTAAAAATAAAAAAGAGGCTCAGTATTATGGAACTGTGTTCCTTTGTTTGCAATTGAATGAATTCATAAGCAAGTAGGTACTCTGTTCCTTTTCTGTATCTATAATTTAAATATCAAAACAGAATTCTGCATCAGCATATCTGAGATGCATAATTTCAGAAGGCATCATCTCAGAAAGAACCAAAGGAAAAAGAAAACAAACTTGTCTTCACATTTCATGGTGATAGCAGTAATCTCTTGCTGCAAGAACCACCCTTAAAAAGGGTAACAAAAAGAGTGTACAAAGTCTGTCACACCAAATTACTTGACAGAAATTTGGTGTAAGCAAGAAAGTGATGTAAAATGGTTTTAAACGTGGTTATTTAAAATCAGTGTAAAAATACTGAAGTGAAGTCCTACCTTGCTGTGGTGGCCTGTATGGAGGAATCTGTCTCTGCCCCATCATGTGATTTCCTTGGTTAACTTGGCCCATCATTCCCATCGGCGGCTGCTGCCCCTGGTAATGCTGGCCACCTGCCTGTGGCATGTTGTATTGCTGGGAGGAAGGCTGCTGGTGCATCATTGGACCTGCAAAAGAAGCAGCAGCAAAAATGTCAAATACGCAAAAATGATTTGTGATTAAGCCTTGCCAAAAGAACAAGGAAAACCCAACTTTTAAAAATGGACCAAAAAAGGCTCTGTATATCCAGTGCTCTGATAAGGGTTTGTTGTTTCTGGACCTATGCAAATGTAGATGAACAATTCGGTAACCAAAATACAAAACAGAAGTCAGCCAAAATAAGGTTGCTTTTTAGGTGATTTTGCTTCAAAACCAGAGATATTAGTTTACACAGGCACAAAGATAACTGGAACACTTTTACCATTTTTTGCTTTAAAAAACATCTTCAAAAGAAGTGAAGGTGAAAACCTAGTGGTGAAACCTTGCTAAGTCATAGAAAAATTATTTAACATTTGTGATCTCCTCAGAGCATAGTTTCAATATACACATAGTTGCTGTTATATTCCATCAACAAACCACTAAGCTGTTATCCCCAAATCAACAATTTTATTTAGCCTGTAAAGACAAACCATGTGAACCAGATATGCAATCACACAACAGGTATACACAGAAGGCCCACAGAACACAGGCTCTGCCTGATGCTGAACAGTCCCAAACAGTCTGTAACAAAAAATATCTTCTTTCATACCAAGTTGCACCAAGTTTCTATGAACCACAGGAAGAGACCAGGAGAGATCAAGTACTGTCCATGTTTTATCAACTGAGAAAATCTGATTAAGGCTGTACTTGGAGAAATGCAAATTTCAGTAATGAAAACAGACAGTTAAAGAGCACCCTACTGACACCACACAGCAATGAAAACGATGATTACACCATTTCATTATATGAGATTGCAGGTCAGATTGATATAACATTTAACAAAGAACAGCCTCCGTGCCTCCTCTATAGTACCACTTCAAAAAAGAGTTATTCCAGTATCAAAAACATGAGGAGGAAAGAGTTATGACAAGGAGCTAAACTTTAAATGACAGATTTTTACATTATAGTAATTCAAACAACGTAACTCATAATATAATGGTGAAACCCAAACTTTTTTTTCCTTTTAAAAAAATAATTTATCTTATAAACTACAAAGACAACAAGAAACTAGCAGCCTCACTAAAAACTAAAACAAATCATGGCATCAAACATCAAGCTAGCAGAGCCACTCGAAGTGCCATCCAAGGAGAAAAAGGAAGATATCACCTACTTTCTGTATGCTTAGATTTTGCCATTCCATTTAGTGTTTTTAAATAACTAGGTGCTGGAGCACAAGCAGAAAGTCCTGTGTGAAATTACAGTACTGGAAAATTACCTAGATACCGTCAAGTGACTGGATTTATACAGGCAAAGGAATATGCAGTCACTTAGATCCTGTCTATGAGGAGTTATGAGGGAAAGTTAAGACAAATTAATTAATGGTATGAATTCAAAGTGCATTAGTTAAATCCCATTAAACCCCTGTGTGGGATCTCTCACTGAGAATGAAAGTGGCCTAAGCTTCATTTTCCTCTAAAGATAAATACTGGCCACTCTTAAGAAGATCCAGTTATGCTTCTATCCTTCAGTATGATAAGTTTCTGTGTCCCGATTTTAAAGTAAAAAAAAAAAAGGGTTAAATTGAGATGTACTTATTTTAGTTACTGGCAAAATACATTTCCTTTTTTGATCTTCTAAATGAGTAGATAATTTAGATTATTCCATTTCACTGCTCCTCTGTTTGGAGGTACTGAGAAACATTAGGCAGTCTTGAAAAAAAATAGAAACTTGTTGCCATAATATTCCTAGATCTCAAGAAAGCTTGTTAATTAACAATATTAATATTAGTCACAATACGATGTGATAAAATGTGTTGGGTCCCCATGGTGCAATGTAGAGATTTTCTGTTTGCTTTTTAAATTAGAACTTCATTAACGCTTTGTAGAGCCACAAAGAGAATTCACTACCCTGTATCAGGCTGTGTGTTGCGTTCGTAACAGACAGCCTGGCTTCCTTCCAGTTTGGTTCTTCTTTTTAAGAAGATACCTAAAAGAACCACCATGGTCTCCACTGCCTCATGGAACATAACCATTTTATGCAGTAGTTCTGAAGGATGAGGGATCTTTGAATTTATTCTTCCATTTGAAAAATATAGCCTAGGAAAAAGCAACAGTTACTCATCGTGTAGTACTTAATATGACATAAAATCCCAAAACTTAGTAATTAAGACTTAAGAACGATTAATTTATTATCTACTTGGATACGGACAAACTTGAGAAGTGGGCCCAAGAGAAACTCACGAAGTTCAACAAGTCCAAGTGCAAGGTGCAGCACCTGGGTCGTGCCAAACCCTGACTTGATTACGAAGTGGGAAACTCACTGAGAGCAGCCCTGAGAAGAACTTGAGGGCTGGCCTTGATGAAAAGCTGGGTATGATCTGGCAATGTCAGCCTGCAGCCCAAAACACCAACTGTATCCTGCATGAAAAAAAAGGCCAGGAGGTCAAGGAAGGTGATTCTGCCCCTCGACTCTGCTCTGCTGAGACCCCACCCATAGTGCTGTATCCAGCTCTGGAGTGTCCAGCACAGGAAAGACACAAACCTGTCGGAGCGAGTCTAGAGGAAGGCCACAAGGATTATCAGAGGGATAGAGCACCTCTGCTACACGGAAACGCTGAGAGAACATGGATAGGAGAAGGCTCCAGGAAGACCTCATTGTGGCCTTCCAGTATTTTAAGGGGGCTTATAAAAGGGAGGGAGATGGACTTTTTATACAGGCAGATAGTGACAGAACAAGGGGCAATGGTTTTAAATTGAAAGAGGGTAGGTATAGATTGGGTATTAGGAAGAAATTCTTTACTGTGAGGGTGGTGAGGCACTGGAACAGGTTACCCAAAGAACTTGTGGATGCCTCATCCCTGGATGTGTTCAAGACCAGGATGGATGGGGCTCTGAGCAACCTGAGCAAGTTGTAGCACAGGCAGAGAGACTGGAACTAGATGATCTTTCAGGTCCCTTCCAACCCAAACCATTCAATGATTCTATAATGCTTTCTAATATTTGTGGCACATATTTTTACAAGTACCCTGAAACACAGCTCTTGAATCTCCGATCAGATCACTATTAATAAACTACACTTGGTGGAAGTAATCATTTCTTCCAGACCTGGAGATAGGACTTTCATATACAAAGCTCACAAAACTGCGAGCTGCAAGAGAATACTCACTGCTTTCAAAAACTATCCATAGAAACTCTTTCCTTGTGAATTTCTACAATTATTTAATCCAGAGAAGACAAAGTATCTTATTTGTACAGAGTTCAAAATGCATCCAAAGAAATATTGTGTTAAGATTATCTCTGTAAAATGTGCTAGTACAGAATTTAACTAGCCTACACTATCAAGAAAACACATTTTTGTTTAGTAGGTGTAGACAACTTTGAAATGAGCAGTTGAGGAAAAAAATTAACTTCTGCTCCAGCCAGTATCTCATAAGGAGGCCTCATGTACAGGGAAGAAAAGGTATGTGGATTAAAGCAAAAACCAACTACTACCTGATCTTCTTGGAAGTACAGTGACACAGTGGCAGTCTCCTAACAGGAAAGGACTTTTGGAAACTGACAACCTAGTCTTCACACAGGTAGGATAAATAGAAAGAAACAGAAATACAAACTGAAAGTAGGTCCCAGATAAAGCTAACAAATCTGAGACCAGAAGTACAGAGGATGAAAGAGCTGCAGAAAAGTTTAGTGGTTTAAAAATGTCTCCTTAGCATTGTCCCTTACGCTGAACCTCAGATACTGGTGGGAAATACTATGAGAGGACAAGAGTAACTGCTGATGTGGTTGAATCTTCTGAAGAAGCAGAGAAGTGAGGAAGCACACTCACAAATGAACTGGTGACTCTGATGTTCTGACTAAAGAGCTATGGGAACAGGTGGGTATGACCAAAAAGCAGCAGTACAAGCTATTTCTTCAGTGTTCCAAATTACGCTGGTTGTGTTGCTCAGGGGTCTATTCTTCAGGCATTTCACAATGTGCACTTGGCATGGATAAAGCAACTGGATATCCACATCTAGAGTATCAGCAAAGCCCACCATGCTAGACCTACCATGGTCAATCTCATCACTGGGTCTACTGTTACAAAAATAACAAAATATCTGTCACTGCAGCAGCCCTCGGCAAAACTTTTTCACTGTTTCTCTACATGTTTAAAAAAAATGCTTGTTTTTTAAGTGATGGTTTTAAATCTTGTGAGAGCTATCTTAGAAACTATACTGTAGGGTCAATTTAACTTGACAAACACTACAATTCAGATGTGCTTAGTCAAATGAACCACCATTCTAAAGGTGTTTTAACACCAGGTGCAGTTTAAACATTGTCTCAGAAGACCTTGAGGATACAAAACTTTTTGCTACTCCTATTGTATGATTTAGGCTGCAAATTAAAGACAGTAGACATTCCTCCACACTAGCTTACTCCACAAACTTTTCATCTCAGACCAAAACATAATTTCAGGTATCATTTAAAAAAAAAATTAGTACATTAAATGTCATACAAAAAATTCCTTAGTTACCAACACTGCCTTTCATGTTTTACTCTAGGGAAAGATGAAAGCACAAGCTCTGTGGCAGCTGTTGGTATCTTTTGTTTTTTCATGACAAAACTACAGTGTGTTCTACAGCTAGACATCCTACAAATCCAGCTATAGCATGATGGTGTTTCAGAATGTGGAGGCAATTTTATTTCCCTTTAATAGGTTAGATGTTACTAACCTATTAAAGATATAGGTTAGTACTATATCTTTATAGTACTACCTATAGTACTATATGGATGTTACTACCTTTATGTTCCTTTATGTAGCAACAAAAGAACGGGAATCTGCATCTGCCTCATCTTTACTCTTTCAATAGCTCCGTATTTGCTTTGTATTTGCTTGTAAGTGAAAACGCTGTGAAATTTTAATGGAATTTTTAAGTTCATATAAACGAAACTATCATTAAAAAATCTCAGCACCAGATGTGACAAGTGATCTCCTGCAAATGACTGAGCTGGCAAGGGGATGGAATCCCAGCAAAAGGATCTGAGAAAAACAGTCTCTGGGATGGCCACGTGTAGCGAAAGTATCTGAGAAACAGAGTTCCTGAGATGGCCAAGCTACAGTTTCTTGGTTCTTACTTGTAAAATGTATTAATTCTACTATTAAATATTAGTCCCCGAGTGTGAAAGATTTGTTCAACATTAAAAAAAGGAACTTCCATGAAAGTTTCAGGTTCCAGAAAAATCATGCTTACATCTCCCCTCTGGAAAGTCAAAAATCGGCCACACCTGTAATTTTTTTTCAACCTAAGTAGTTTACCATACACAAGAAGAAATGAACCCGTAAGAACATAGTTTCTCCCATATTCATTCAGTTCCTTCTGCTTCCTATCTTTTCCAAAAAGATAGCCAATATTCCTTGCAGATGTGCCAGGCTGCTGTAATAACTTTTCAATGAAGAGTCATCTACAGAATTTTACACTTAAAACATTCTGGTTTCTAAGTCCAAAATTACTTGAATTCCTCTTTTAAACTAGACTGACTATATAAAATGAATACCATGAAAACTTTGCTTCTCATTTAAGGTATTACTCTGACTAGCATTTTGTAACTAGTGCAAATCAATAATGAATACAAAGTGGATACAGGAAGTAAATCCAGCAAAAAGTTCTGTTACTAAGCATTTTATTTCTTAATTAGCAGGTTTTCATTTTTTTCTTGCTAACACCATCTGCCCTACAAGGTGTATATACAGCAAGATGTTTCGGTAGCAAGTGCACACAAAAAGGTTATGCTAAAGCCACCCAAGTGTTAGATCAAGTCTTTCTGAGTGTTATGATGGCTTTATATATGATATAAGAGTATATTTTTTTCCCCCTAGAAGTACTGGCTTCATTCAGTACAGTAGGTATTACTCACTAAAAAACTATTTCAATATTTTGCTTCTTCCTAATAGTTCATGTGAGATGTGATGCCTAGTCAAACACAGAATTATTAATTTATTAATGGTTTTCTTATGGCACCCATAAGTAATTTGTCTAAATCTTCATAATAAATATACTTTCACAATTCTCCTGTGAAATCAGATGGTATCGTAATCTTACCATCAGATTCATTCCTCTAAAGATGAAGAACCCACATAAGGAAAGATTAAGGTCAAAAGCATCTACTGATTTTTAACAGTCAACTTGAGATGCTAAGACCTCATCTTGCAGAATATTTAGTATTATATTTAGCCAGTGCTGTTATTAACTGACAGATGTAGAAGGAACTCTCATTTTCAGTATGGATCACTCCTGTAAGACAAAGAAACAAAGCATGCTCAGGGGTTCACAAATGTCTCCTGACAACAACTCTGAGGTTCAGGAATTTTGGTTCATTTCTGTTTCTGAATTCTTGCACATGCAACCAATTAAGAAATCTTTGAGCCACAATCTGTTTATTTCCCTTTTGTTAAACTGCAGTGAAGGTCAGAAGCCTGAAGTGGCCATGCTTGGCTGAGACCTCTGCCCAGCCAGACTGGGGCTTGGATACCTATCTAAATCTCTCACAGTCTCATGGATTTCTCTGTCTTCTCTGCCCAGATGTCTTGGAGCCACAAGAGAGTGAAGAGACAAAAGTACTTCATCTAATTTGTCATCAAATTTCAATACACATGTAACAACTAAGAGTAGAAAATGGAGGAAATGTATTAAGCAGACCTGACTGGGAATCATCTTAGATCAAAATAACAAACCTGCACATCTTCAGACTTAAGACTTCCTCTCACAGATACTTGGAACAGTATTTTCACTTAACAGCAAACAGCACTTTGCTTGCATAACAGGCAAGTTTCAAAGCCTTGCTCTAAAGTAAGGGGCACTTGCACTCCTACATTTATATATAAAGTGCTCTGTTTACTACTGTTTTTGTGAGACATTGAAATATTTTAAAGAATGTAATTTTTCATCCCGCTGCCCTCTATTTCTATGAAACCTCTGCGAAAAACAGAACCAGCCTTGAAGCAGAGACTTGGAATGGAAGAAGTCTCAGTCTAAAGGGTCAAAACTTGGCAGAGTTAGAGTTACACAATGCGAAAGCTTGCTGTGGCCCTAATGGCAATGGTACCATTGTTCTAACTAAAGATTTTGCTCTTGTTCTTGAACCTATGATTTGGTTAATACTGTTTTATTCTTTATCCCCCAAAGTCACTCCAGTACCATTGTTTGTTCAGAAAAGAAATCTTTTAAGTTTATTTCTGCTTAACTTCTAACAACCAATTTTCAAGTTTGACAGAGTACTGAAAACACAACAGGGGAATATTATGAGGAAGAGTAAAGAATGCTATTTTGACATGGAATCATCTCCTAAATCTTAGGCCAGTCACACAAAATTGTTTTCTGTAGAGTGACTTACTAGATGGCTCCCTCACACATACTGCTACATAATTATTGCTAACTCTGCAACTAAAAAATCTGAACTGGCACAGGGGTTTTTCAAAGCATCTTACAACATTTACAAAATTTCTACGTTGTGTTTTGCCCAGAATACAGAGATAACTTGCTAGTTCAGAGAGACAGTCAAAAATATTCCCACTTATAACGGTTTCCTCTGTTATGTGCCTATCTTTTGTTTCTTCTGCTGCTTTAAGAAAAACGCTATTTTATATAAATGTTCATGTTGAAGGACTCAGACTTCCCACTTTCTTTACTTGTAAGGAAAGTGCAGAAACAGCTGTTTCATCCTGACTTATTTTAGTCTCTCATTAAGTTAGTCTTTTGTCCGTTTTGCACCTTTCTGTAGCTTAATAATCAAACTGATCAGTATGACCTGGTCTGTCTGTACACCTCAGGAACAGATGGTATCTACATATAAAAAAGTGGAGCTTTGGTTTGTCATATGTCTTCTAGCAGGTGCTATGTACAAATCCAATGCAGTAACAGACTTCACAGGTAAGCTGAAAATACTGCTTGCTGACTTGTAGAGCACATCTGTAAGAATATGCAATACATATACAACTTAATAATTTGCTGTGCTGTGACTCTAAAGCAATATTTTAATTCCACAATGTCCTTGCACTTCAACAAGGACACCAAAACATCATCAGTTTATGCAATGGAAATATCTTAGATACAAAATTAGTTTTGATTTTTACTATGTACACAAGGACATCTCAAGAAAGCAGTAGGGAGTACCAGATTTGTTCCTGGAACTGAATTTTGCTTCTCTACGACGAACAGACATTCTATGCTAAAACAGCATGCAGCAGAAAATAAAGACTAACTAGGTATAACAATCTGAGGGCTGACTTTTAATTTTTTAATTTAACCAAGACACTTAAAAGTAGAGATGTCTTTTATCAACCTGAATGATAATAAGACTTAGCTAGAAGTGTAAAGTCTGAAAAAGACTAAAAGTAGTTCCAGCTTATAACTGATTAAAGTAGATCCATTTCCAGATTCCCACATAATACCTCAAAATAGTTCAATGTCTGCAAATAAAAAAAAGTCACAGATGCTTGGGAGAAAAGAGATGTACAATCCTCCAAACATAGGTACAGAATATTCACAGAGTATTCTAAGATGATCCTTCCACGAGGATCATTGAGTCCACTTAAGTAAACGGCCCATATGGTGATTGAAGTCACAACCTTTGTGTTCTTAGCACCATGCTCTAACCAGCTGAGCCAATCTCAAGGTGCAAACGCACTTAGAGAAGGAAATCTACCACATAATGCCTTTTAAAAAATCTGCACCCAGGATGTTTTCCTTTTACAGAAGCTAACCTCACTTACCTTGGTTTGCTTGCATATTCATGTTTGGTCTGGGCCCATAGTTGCCCATCGGCTGTCCCTGGCTCATTGTCATCTGATTCTGCACTGGCATGCTCTGTGATGATGGCACTGAGTGATTATAGCCACCCATGGACCCATGGCTACTTGAAGGCATATTCATGGAACTGTTTGTCATATTGAGTTGGTTAGGTCCAGGTCCTTGCATAGGCATATGGTTGGGTCCTTCAGAAAAAAAAACAGGGAAAAAAGTTGTACATTAAGCATCCTAAAAGCAGGTGAAAACAGTCATGCAGAATCACAAAACTAAACAGAAGTCATTAAATACAAATACATTAAAAAAAATTTAAAATACAGTTTGCATGTGATTTCCCTACTTTAAAAGTGAGAAAGTGAACAACAAAGTTCATCTCCACTATGAAATACATTTTCTTTTGCTGAGCAGCTAAAGCTAGTGAAACAAAGGGGAATTATCATATAGCTCATCTTCTATCCATATCATACACAAAACTAGTCTTTCTAGTACTTTCATAACACAGCCTGAATTTCAATCTGAATTGCACAAGACCAGTGTAACAGACAGCTTGATAACTCCATCAGAGCTGTAATTGTTACAATGGCTGTAACATTTCTGTGTATTCAAACAACCCATACTAGACAATTTTTTGAAACCAACAGTTATTATTACTCTTACACACAGGCAGTATTAACATCGACATGGTATAATTACATAGAATCATAGGAACATTTTGGTTGGAAAAGACCACTAAGATTGTTAAGTCCAACAACAAATTTAACACTGCCAAGTCCACCACTAAATGCTAACTTAGGCCAACTTTCATTCAAATGATTATACAGTTACCCATAGAAGAAAGAGAAGCTGACAAGCACTCCATGGATCACTGATACAACAGCAAAGGCTTTTATGGAAAACTTGTAAGCCAAATTCATTCTTCAGAGCTGTTTTAATGCCCCTGTAGATAAAAATCTAACCAAAAGTTGTTCATGACAAGAAGGCAACTCCTGAGTTTATCTCCTGAGACAGGAATGAGAACAGATCTTCGTGGTAAGACACTAGGACTTTGTTTTGATACTTCAATCATGACTTTTTTACAAGACTGACATGTAAATGGAAAGCATTTAGTGACCTATATTGGTAAACACATCACCTTTGCTGTGCATACATAAAAGAACAACCTCGGAAATCAGAGAAAGGTGTAAAAAAAGGACAAAATGAAAATGTTGAAGAAAATGTGCTGCATCTTTTCTACTTGTTAATAAGGTTGAAAATTTCAACGCAACAGAAAATCAATGCTTTTGATTTCTAATGGACCTAGCATTGCAGTGATTCAGATAGTATGAGACAATGTAGAATAAAAATGGCTGAAGGACTAATTAACATTTTTGGTCATACACTATACAGCCAATATTCTGCAACTCTATTTGCAGATTACCAGGGTTGGGGCTGCTGACTGGAAGGACAGACACAAAATTATCAGTTCAACTTGTGAAGAAGCAAAGGAAAAGCAGCTTGTTCATATACCCATGAGCCAACAACAGCTTTTCACCTTTTATTTCCCTTCTTGACAACACAGGTTGAATTTGGATTATTCTCTGAATTAAATCTACTCTCAGTGGGTATTTTAACAAGTACATTACAGTACTATCTGGTCAGTTTACTCATTACTTTAGGTGGAACAGGTGAACAGCTACTAGGACTAAAATTAGTAAGAGGTGTGAGTGGATGTAATTATGACAAGTAAAAAAAGTAGATTAAATGCATGGATTATGCCCATGACAAGCACCACACAAAGACCTCATGAAGATACGTACAACCAGTGGACATGACAGACCAGGTCAACTGTAAACAAGGCAAATGCTGATATGTACAGATTTCACCAAGAAGATGCTGCTGTTGCTGAACATGCCACAGGTTTTATGTTAAGCTAGAAAACTCTAAGAAGAGGAATCTAAAAGAAACTACCTTAGTACAGCTGTAGGAAGGTACTGATTTGTTTATATATTTCCCAGTGAAAATTAAAAAAAAAGGAACACACACACACACCCCCCCCTCTGCCTTCAGATGTAAACAGCTCCTAAGTCCTTGGCTAATGAAAAAACTGCACTAATCTAGGGCAGAATGAAGGCAGAAATAAGGACATAGCTGCACACAAGGTCACAGAGACAATACTAACTGACTGAAACAAAAAGATGGAGAAGAAAAAGGTAACAATGATAAATGAACACAGCTACTAAAGCCAAAGTGAAGAAACAGAGAGTAAGTTTAAAAATATGTTTATCCTCTTGCCCTTTTTAAGACACCTTACTGAAATAAACACAAACCTATTTTGTCAAGGAAAGTGTAAAAGCTGAAAAAGGTATCATACGTGCAGTTCGCTGTTCCTGCAAAACAAGGTGAGCACAGATTGCTGAAATGTACAAAGGGAGATCCACCACAAATACAGAAAAAGTAATTCAGTGAATAGGATTATGCCCAAAAGAGTACTACAGATGCCTATACTGTCCCTCTTCCATTCAGCACTGCCTAATTCCGTAATAGTGAGAACATGGAGACAGTTTAATTATGAAAAGTGAGATTGTCTCTAACCATGAGTTCAATTGTGAATGTGCTCTTAGGTAAAGCTACGGTGAAGAAAAGCTTCCTACTGTACTGCCAAGCAACTATTGCAGAGCTGCTAGAAGACTACTCTCCTAATTTCTTTCCTAATTAAAGGAAGGAATACACAGGGTTAGTGCCAGAAAGTTAGAGCCTGGGAGTGGCTTTGTTTCTTTCTGATTAAAGGAAGACATTGTCAATGATGGATTTCAGAGAGTTAGGCAAGCACCCAGGGGAATAAGTTTTTAAAAACTGGTAAGATAAGAAGCAAAATGAGGAAGGCAAAAATCATCGCAAGAGGTAACCTGAAAAAACAGAACACCTTCTCTAAAAGGCTGGTTTACACTTCATGACTCAGGTAGCACCAAAACTAGAGAAAGCACTCATAAGAAAAGCTGTCATAAGAAATGTGAGGTATGTGTATTTTTTGTGGTCAAAACCAGGGGGTTTGTTAGTCAGAAGCTAGAAAACAAGGACAGAGGAAAAGCTAAGACCATAGTTTCAAAAACCTTGCAAATGAAAAATAATAAAAAACACACTTTACATATAATTTTTTTATAGTTTGTCAAAACACTTCATGGGGTTCTCTTGTGTATAAGGACAAAACAACTGATTTTCTTTTTTATATGGATAAATTAAATAGGAAGAAGAGAATATGAATGAACTGTGAGTGAATTAATGAGGCATGAAGTATGTGTCTCCACTTTAAAGTAACTGCTTTAAATGCCATACTAATCAGATTGTTATAATAAAGTTAGCAGAGTAAGTATCTATCCTGAGCATGAACAGAAGTCCTTTTTCCTCTTAACCACCTATGCACAGCACCTTACCTCCACGAAGCTGTAATCCAGACTAAGTACATTTGAGACTACATTTGCAGGAAGGAAAGAAGACTTTGAGAGAACTTGTTGGGAACACACATGTGCATGTGTTGTGGTTTAGAAATGCTATTCCCCAATTTACTGTTTCCACTAAAACACTCCAAACCACACACCGCTTGCTCAGTCCCCTGTCCGCCCTTTCCCTCTCCTGTGTTGGGCTAGAGAGAAGAATTGCAGGCACAAAAAGTAAAGATTACAAGTTGAGATATGAACAATTCACTGGAAACAGCAATGCAGTAAGAAAAAGAACAGTAACAGCAACAATACTAGTAACAGTGTACAAGATGCAAAGGATTCAGAGGCAATTGCTCACCAGGAAGAACCCCCACCAGGTTAGGGTAACCTCCAGATCCTGGCCGTGCCTCCTTCCGGCTACTGCAAAAATTAACCCTGTTCTGGCTGGAACCAGGACAGCCTGTTATTCAGGAAGGCCATCTACCAGTGCCACAACAAAGGTCAGAGGCCCCTACACCTAGTCTTACCTTTTAGCTTTTTACATATGATAAAACAACCTCAAGAAATCAGCAAGACAACCTGCCCCCAGCACATCTTAGTTCATCATCTCCTTCCAAATCCAGATCACCCTTACTTGGCATCACATAAACTCAGTCAAAGTAACTCTTCAGACAGCAATTTTTTCAGCTAAACCCCACAATCTGTCACAGGTACAGATAACACTCAAGCGTATCACCAGCTGCAAAAGGTTTGCCATGACTGTCTTCCCTGGCAAGAGGATACAGACACACATTTGTCAGGGGATGTAATTAAGGGCTCCAGCAGCACTTCAGGTTCTCTATTAACCAGGACACAAGAACAAGAAAAATCATCCTTTGCCCTTCGGGCAACGGGACAGGTCTATAGCAGAACTTTAAAATGCCCTGATCATCACTAGGCAGTTCTTCTAATCCTCTCATCAACCCTTCTGCCCATACTCAGGTCTGTGGAAGCCCCTGCTCAGGTAATAGCTGAAATCCTTAGCTGGCATTTTTAAGAGCCTGCATTTTATTTTTTCCAGGCTGGTCAACGGATGTCAGTCCTGGATTCTCTTGGTTTAAGATTAGTGAGTTTACTCCTTTTATACAGATTATCTCTACAGATATTGAAGATTTTGTATCTGGTTTTTATTACAAATGTCTATGTAATTTCAGAATAAGTGCCCTAAAACCAGAAAGCAAATGCATACACTACAGACATTATTAGACATACACCTCTGTGAAATACAGAAAGGCTCACAAACAGGTAAACTAACACACACTTGAAAAGGTATGTGTAACTGAGCTGCACACTTAACAAGATGATTCTGTTTCCCTTTTTCCAACGCCTACCTATGAAATGATTTTAGCATGCCTTTCCGATATTAGAGATGCCCTCATCCTAAGCTGTTTGTCTTCACATCCTCAGAGAAAACTTCAAACTGAGAAGGAAAGAACAGACATTCAAAAAAGGGAATATGCTGGAAGAAAGGCTAAATTAAAGCTTAGTTGGAAACTGTATTTAAGTATCTGTCTAGGTGAATACCAAAACAAAGCTATTTACCTTTTACATATTTTCATAAGAGCTCTTTTCTTATTCTATCTAATTACAAAATATGTATGTTTAAGGAGTGACTTTTCTCCCCTGTGGCTCTGCAGTGAAGTCATTAGGCTCACATTGTGACTTAGTAATCCTTCTCCTTGGAAAAGATCATATAATAACAATAATATGATTACACTTGAGGGTCAAAGAGACTGATTTTTGAGAGGCAATGCTATTCTCCATGGGAACTGATGGATCTTAGACGGATAAAGGACACCATAATCAGAATATCTCTGCCCTACTTAGGGAGCAGCATATATTGCTCTTTACACTTCCAAATGCAGACCATGACCAACATGTATGATGAAACTAACTTTTCTAGGTCTTTTATTGCACTTCTTACACACGGCCTCTGGAGGCTATTCAAGCTACTCTTTCCAAAAAGCTGCCATTATCAAGTCCATTTTATCAAGATTTGCACAGAAATTAGAGACTACAGCAATTGTAGTATTTTTTACTTTGTATTAAGTTTTGCACAGTTATTTACTGTGTTTGCTGTCATGAAGGTTACCCTTGTCACCAGTGAGATGAATTTTCAAAGATCCTTTGACAGGAGTTTCCTTTCTTGAAACTATCAATACCTTGAGGAGCTTTTGTATGAAAAGTTCCTCCATAACAAAAACCAAACAAAACAAAACCAAACCAAACAAAAACCCACCAAAAAAACCCCACCAAAAACAAAACAAACAAACAAAACCCAAAACAAACAAACAAAAAACCAAAACCAAACAACAAAAAAGGAAGGTATCCTGAACAAAAGCAACCCTGGGAATGTAATTTTAAGCTGAAAGCCATTTCACATGGAATAGGCAGTATGATTTTACAAGTGGAAATTCAGGAAAATAGCCTCTATATAAAGAAGCATGCTCTTCCATTGCCTACTCCACTCTGATCTGACTGCTAAAGGGAATAGTTACCCCAAAGCCAGTATTGGAAAGTACAGTGTGGAATTTTATCATCCTCTTTCTCTGCTTTGTTTCTGTCTTCCCAAGTACTTTTCTTTTTATTATAAAACAGGATTGCATAGAAACTGACTTAAAATTTACACCTAGAACAATAATCTGGAGGCCATTTCTTTACAAATCCCTTACGATTCAACACATCTTCAATAATAAAGAACACAGGGGATCACTGGAAGCTGTATAGAAGCAACCTTTTTTTTTTTTTTAAACATTTACCCAAATCAGAAACACCCTCTTTCAGATGTATCTATTTTATATTATCTAATTATTTAGCTACAATGATTTCACATTATCTTTTTATGGAAGGATTTGTGTTCACTCAGCCACAGGCCAATACCTTTCCCCAGTAAGCCCTCTAAAGCCAGCTGTACTGCATGGTTTCAAACAGACTAAATTTAGCCAGTTCTGTTCATCAGAGGAATGCTGTGTGTCAGCTACATCAAAGCCCAAGGGCAGCCTGATAAACACTGAATACAGGTCACGTAGCTCTGTAGCTAACAAACTCTAAGAGAGCTTGTACTCGGGGGCATTCAAAGCAGTTTTGTCATCAACAATCTAGTATCCCTTGAGCCCCCATGTCGTTTCAGTTGCCAGGCAACGCTGGTGTTAATGTCTTAGAGGAGAAAAACTTACCAGGCATCTGGCCGTTCATCTGGTTCTGCATGTGTGGTGCAGGAGGGCCCCCACCTACCATACCATCTGAAGACATGTTGTGCGAGCGCGGGGGTGGGGGAGGGCCACTCTGACTCATCCCGCCCGGACCCATAGGCATATTCTGTGTGGGTGGCTGAAAGGAGACAGTTTAGTCAAACACGAGAAGCAGTTAGTCTGACAAATATATTATATGTACATATGGTACAGCACTTGCCTATACTGTTCAGCGGCATATGAAAGAAAGCGCTGAAACACATTTCTTTCTCTTTCTGACATGTTTAACTCCTCCCAATATGAATTCTGGCAAAACGTTTAACATTTTAATCAATTTTACATGAAGTATTACATGCAGACAACACCACAGCACCTTTGAGCACCACCTTAAAATTTAAAAAACCACAAATCAATGCCTCATTAAAAAAATTACAGCTGAACAGTTTAAGATTGCTGGAGTCACTCCCTCACACACACACAAAAGCTTTCCTTCAATGCAGAAATAAGTCTTCACAGTAATTCTCTCACATCAACAATTTGTTGCTGTTAACAGACCTTGCACCGGGACAAAACAGGTACAACATGAGATGAAAGCCTCTGAATGCTCATAGACCCGCAAAAAATTTGCACCTGGGTGTGGTAAAACGCTAGCAATCTCTTCCCCGCTCTCCCCCAAAGCGATGAAGGCCTAGTTCATAATTCCGTGCCAAACACCCCCTACAGACTGGAAGCACATTAGTGCTGGCCTCCAAAGGTCCAGAGACAGCTGCCTAGAAAGGATGTTTTTGGCAAATTTCCTAATGAAATTGTGAGGAAAATAACTGAATAACCTTGAGAGTTCAAAGAGGGAGAGCAAGAAAAACAATAAATGCAAGGGGGAATTTACTGGTAGGTTCTACTCATGGCAATGTAAGGAGACGCAGAAACTGCTAGTAGCCAGCTTTGTTTTCCTACTAAAAACACCTGTGAGACTCTACGATCCTCCTCACATACCTTAGCCAAGCACTTTCAGGGGAATAAAAATCATCTCAGTGAGAGCAAATGCCTGGCTCTCTGGCTTTTGAGGACTCTGTCTACAGGTTATAACTATTCATGAAAAACCTTCCCCATGAGATAACACGTGCATTTTTCAACATTTCTCCTCACAGCCAGAACCAAGGGGCTGAACCCTAAGTTCGTGTCTAGCCCAGTTCCCACTTATGCCTACACTACTCATCAGGTTCATAAAGACAAAACACAATAAAGCAGTAAAGAGTAAGGCTCTCCCAGTGAGTGCTGGAGATGGTATCAGCAGCGTAACACAGACACACACACATATTCACTTGCAGGGGAGGGGAGTGAAAGGTAGTAATTTGTTGTCTCAACATTTCTTCGAATACCTCAAGCAAGTATTCTTTTCGCTGCAGTACTTTAAAAAATTCCTCAGGAAATTAATGAAGGCTTTTTTTTTTCAGCAGGAAGAAGGAAGGAGATGAAGAAAAATGCAAGCAAGTAGGCAACTTCTCTTACTAAATTCCTTTCATTGCTCCATGATGAAGAGAATGGCATTCTATAAGCAAAGTTCCTTCCTCAGCCTATAGCAGAAGTGACAGAAGGTGGAGAAGGTAAGACTGAAAGGCAGCTCTACCGTCAAACCACTGTGAAATGCTGCTCCATTTTGCTTGTTCTTCCTCCACTAGTGAGCAACCAAGGCAAGGCTGCTCCACCTCAGTTAAATCTTCTGTCCCTTCACCTTCAAAACTCACTATCATCCTAATTTTGCATCTAACAGAATCTAACAGAAATTATCTAAAACTGATATACAAAGAAACAAACAAAAAAGAAAACAAACAGAATATTTTCATTTTTATTTGGAAAGTATGTTTAGGAATACTAGCAAAACCATCACACTTGGTACCTCCACATGAGCAGTCAGAGCTCAGAGCCTGTCCCATGTCAGTCTCAGAGCAGTTCCATGCCAGCAAACTGAGAGCAAAGTCGAAAATCATTCAAGCTGAAATGTTTTTAGAATTTAAAAGAACTTCTTCAATTGCAAGTATAAAACATTAGTAAGTCCAATGAAGTACTAAGGAAGATTAGATCATACCTAAGTTTTAGCTATCCTGCATGTGATACTGCACAAACATGGGCATGCCTTTATCTGTGGGAAGATGGACCAAAAAAGCTCCAAGGGTATTTTAGAGAAAACTATACATATATATCCCAACTCTATTTACTCCGGAAGTTTCCAAAACAACTATCCTTCAAGAAAAACACCCCAGTTATCAAAAAGACAGCATGAGAGAGTGTAGACATGAAAGGACAGGGAGGAAAAAAGTATTAAGGACTTCATACAAAAACCTGAAAGAGACTTCATGAACCAGAGGGACAATGGAGGGAGCAACTAAAAACACTCAAAAAGGTACTACTAGAAAATAATTCATCAAGAGGAGCTTCTGGACATGGAAACAGCCCGAAGACCTGTGTGAATCCGTATCAGATTCTTGAAAATAATGCAAGAAAAAGGTTAAAGCTGCTAAAAAAATTCAATCTTCCATTAAAATAAACTACCCTATCAGATGACTAGAAGGCAGATGAACACTGTATCTCTATGTATTAAAAGAAGTAGTAGGACCAATTCTATGACTTATGGACCTGTGAGCCTTGTTCTCTCAGCTACAGGTAAAATGATGAAAATAATTAAAATCATAAGATTCCAAGGATGATAAAGCTGAGTTAGTAAACTGGCAATATAGTAAAGTAAAACCTTTCTAATTTATTAGGATTTTTTTCAAATATTAATTAAACCACCAAGGTGCATAATTAACAAAAACTTATTAATGTAAGTTTTTTGACAAAGCATTTTGGAGGAATACATTGTCCAGTGGCACTGATCAGAAGCTGCCCGAAGGGAAGTTCATGAAGTTCAAAGAGGAACATATAGAGGTCTCCTGAAAATATTTCAACATGTGAAGATACTGAAACATTACTGAAAATGTGGAAGAAAGAATAAGCAGAAGGTGCCAAGTGAAATTCAATGTGGATGAATATACAGCAATTACACTGAACTGCGAACCACTTTCTTCAGAAAGAGGAAGCTCCTATTGCTATTAATCCAGAAAAAAATAACAAACAAAAAAGAACTGACCACAACCCAGACAGTTTTGTGGGAGAAAAAAAACCAGCAAAGCAAAAAACCCAACAAAACTAACAGAAAACTCAAAACCCCAAAAAATCTATTCATAATACTTGTGGTCACTTTCTGATTATCTTCAGTAATATCCAAAGTGAGGCAGAATATTAAAGAAAAAAAGCCAATGTATTTTAGACGATAGTACACGTTCAGTTTGAGCAAAGTAATCTGAAAAAGATACTGTAAAAAAAGAAGGATTCTAAAGACAGGCAACCAGTGATTAAAAACTTTGAATATTGGAAAAAAACTTTGAATTTCTGAAACAGCAGAAAGGACAGGGTTTTTTTGTTGTTTTTTTTTTACATACAAAGGAATTTAACGTAAGAGGATATGACAGAAATACAATTTAATGTATGATACATACAAAAAGTAGATCATCCAATTTATGGTTTAACAAGAAAGAAAACCTCAGGAGAATAGTCAGTAAATTGAGAAATAACATTAAACATACAAGACACCACATAAATCACATAAACCTGAGGTATTCACCAACACAAGACACTGGAACAAAGTTTAAATAAGATTAAGAGATAATTACACATACATATATGCAATAGAAACAGTTATACAAGGTATTACATAGGATATTTTAAAAGTGCATTACAAGCCTTTGTGTCAGATCATAAACCAATCACTACCTGATAGTAATTAAAATGAAATGTCTCCTGCAGATATAATTACTCCCCAGTGAAATTCCTCCAGAGTATTTTTCTAGTGGATGCAGACAGAAGAAAACAAGAAAAAATTGTTTTTAAATGGCAACTTCCCGATTTCCAGAAGAGTTGATCCAGACTTTTACATTCTTTAAATCAACTTTAGTTTTAAAACCCCAACACAATAACAACAACAAAAAAAACCCTGCCCAGCCACATAAACTAGGTTATTTAACCTTTTTTGTTCTTTACAGAAGCTCAGGAAATTGACTATCCCCAGGAACATGCACTACATACGGCAAAGACTTTTTAAAATACAAAATGATCACACAGTATTAAAAAGAAACAACTCATCCTTCGTGAAAGGAAAGCAACCCCAACTGAACCCTGGCCATTAAGTCTAGATATGAAGGGTGAAATGACATCCCAACATAGGTTTAACAGAAACAAAGGAGGGGCTATTTCCCTTCTTTTGCTGGATGTGTGACAAAAAGCAATGAAAATTAAAATCACTGCTGATGTTATTCCAGTTATGAAGTAGAAAATGTTAAATATTTTACTATAGGTAAAAAGTAAATTAAAGACTTAGAAGATGTTAGACATAGCTTCACTCGCTAAACACTAATTTTTGGCCCATTTCCCCAAACACACAGATTACACTTACAGCCGCAATGAGCATTTAAAATTTATCAGAGCATGAAAAAAATAATTATAAGCTATTTAGTGCAACTCTGGAAATCTGAACTGGAGAAAGACTGAAACTGACACAACAGTTGTAACAAAAAAAAAAAAAGAGAAGAAAAAAAAATTAGATTTTAACTGACAACTTTACAGCAAACAAAATCCTACCAAATCCAGAAGTTATTTGAAAGCACACATTAAAGACAATAGCTACACTGCATTTTTTCAGAGGATTTTGTTTTAAATAAATTAGATCAAATACAAGACAGCAACAATAAAATCTGCCAGGGTGGAAATGTACACCTGAAGACGGTAAGATTTTTCTTACCATCAACAGCAGCTTCAAACAGCAGGTTGTTTATGGAACATATATTGTTACAAAAACTGAGGTGGAATACCAACTCAGTCACCAAAACAAAGCAAAAATCACGAAATACTGTTAAGCACATTAAAACACAATACTGCTAATCACTACAACTAGCAATAGATATTTACATGACACTATCAAAAATATAATTTTCTTGAAATTCTCCCAGAGTAACAATTAAAAGCTACAGCGAATGCAAACATAAATAGCCTTCTTTTCTCTCACATCCCTAAGTCTAAGTTAGAATCCCTAACTCAGGATTTAATCAATCATCTTTTGATGATCAATTGAGTCTTCAGTTCTCAAATACTGTTTTCTGCAAAGCAAAACACCCCATCCCAGGGGGTACTCTGCCCTGCTCCTATCACATTGCTAGTATCACAGGACCTGTTCCAGTCTCAGAGAGCACTACTCTGTTGATAGGTGGTGATGGCACCTGTGGAGTACTTACTGAGGTGTCAGACTGGGTAATAAGAATGTAAAGGAATATGGTTTTGAGATTTGAAAGAGCAGAGATTTAACTGGGTTATGACTGTTCTTCTACAAGGTACAGGGTATTCTAGTACTCAGTGTCTTACATGAAAAAATAAAGAGCCTGTATCAATTCTCAACTAGTGTAATATTTGGGGGTAGGGAGAATTTCCACAGGAAAAGCATTTACAACCATGTTTAAATAGCAAAGTGAAATAATTATAAATGTAACTTGTACTCTCACTGTTGGATTACCAGTTGTGACACTCGAGTATGGAATTCTAAATTTAGAATGACAACCAGTTTATACATCTTGATTTACATCAGTATCTTCAAAAATCAGAGAAATTCTGACTTAATATTTGAACAAATGTTAAAACAGTGTACGTCATACTTAAACACTGTTTAAAGAGGAAATTGGAATCCTTAATTGTTTCAAATTGTGTATGTCACTGCATAAAAATAGTTCACTGTCCCAATATTCTTTAACATTTTAACAAACAAAATTTAACCCCAAAATATCTGATGTCCTCATAGCAATAGCTACTCTGATACTTAAAAAAATAATCCCCCAAAAGTTCCTAACTCTTGAAAAAACTAAAAATTATTTAAATCAAAAATTTTAAAAACTGTATGAATTCATATGAGTTTATTATATGTGACCATGAATAAGTTAACTGTAAATGTTAACTCAGGGATCACTAAATTATAAAAACTAGACAACTTCAGAGATGCTCTATAACTCCCCCATAAAATACAGTTCCAATCTGTTCTCAGAAGCTTTGTGTTCCACAGCCCTTGCCTCTCTTGCTTTTAAGACAGTTTAAAGTTTGGTCTGATATTTACAGGTTTTGCTTGCATTTAGTAACCTAAGAGGAAAAAATCCACCTCTGTTCTAGCCAAAAGACCTTGTATGTACACTCAGTGAAAGCAGAAAGAACCCTGCAGAACCCTCACAGCACAGCACTTGGGAAACAGCAAAACCATAGAGGCTGAAGGACTCGGTGCCTACGTTACCAGACTGCCTGGTACAGCTCTCAGGAAACTGCCTACAGTTGAAATAGGTATTTATTGTGCAGATACTGCACTACAGAGAGGCAAATCACATCTTCGAGTATGAAAGAATTACACTTTAGAGCATGCTCCTCATTCAAACTGCCAGCTATTTTTACTGATTTCTAAATCAGCCACAGAAGTTCATAGGCAATAGAAGTAGCTTTTTGTGTACAGTGCACTAGCTCCCCGTGTGGACACACCTGATTAACAATACATGCAAAGTAGCTTACAGAACTTAGAGCAATCCCCTGATTTAAAGTGGCAGCTAGTGGTCCCGGAATTCACTCCTCTAACATCCTAACGACTTAATTCCCGTATTTGGTTTATTTTTTTCTTGTTGTAGTGATGCCTTAGGTTTTAACTTTTATATTTTTCAAATCCTGTACTGCTTAGTATGCAACTCTCAAACTTCATATAGTCTGTTAGCTACTGTCCTCTCACGCTGGTTAGACATAACAAACCCTTTCTGGGCCTGAACTAAAGGACACCTTGTTGTCCCAGGCCCCAAAATATGTAAATTAAAGCCTCTGACAGGGGGAGCAAACTGGGGGTAATTACATCACTACCTGAAATTATAATTGGAGAATTAACCCTGATATGCAAATGGCCCGCACTTATAAAAGTGTGAAAAACCCATGACCCAGGGTCCATCTTGGGTGGACCTCCTCAGAGGCTTTTGACTCCCAAGGTGTACCTTTGGAGGCCCTCCACATAAATACCTGCTTTTACTCTCTCATTCTTGTCTAGCCTCTGTTTTCAGGTAGCCGCTTCACGGCATCAGCAGTTGCTGGGTTAACTCTTCATTTCCCTCCAGTGACTCTTCATTTCCAACAGCACCCTTTCAGTTGTGCCAACACAGCCACTTTTTCTTTTTTATAACATCTTGAAAAATTATTATGATTTTTTGAAAACTATTTAACATTTAATCAGATCAATTATTCTTCAAAATCCAAGCTCCAGTAATGACTAAATAGCTCCCTTATCTCTTGATAGGAAACATTCAACCTTCCTTTTGCTCTGCTCTCTATTAATTCAGTTTACAAATAGTTGAACTTGAATTTGGCATGGACTTATGTTCTGAACGGCTAATGCAGAATTATGCACTGCACTGCACATACCACAAACAGATTTGCTATGCTACCTGTCCTGAGTTCTGCTGGGATAGAGTTGATTTTCTTCTTAGTAGCTGGTACAGTGCTGTGTTTTGGATTCAGTAGAATAACGTTGATAACACACTGATGTTTTAGTTGCTGCTAAGCAGTGCTTATTTTAAGTCAAAGATCTTTTGGTTTCCCAGGCTCTGCCAGCAAGGTGTGCAAGACGCCAGGAGAGAGCATGGCCAGGACAGAGGACCCAAACTGACCAAAGGGATAATCCACACCACAGAGCATCAGACTTGGGCTGGGCACTGGTCTGAGGTTTTACTGTCTCATTTTTAATTATAATCTTATTATAGTATTTTATCTCAATTATTAAACTGTTCTTATCTCAACCTTTTTTTCTGATTCTCCTGCCCAGCCTACTGTAAGGGGAAGGAAGGTGTGTGGGGAGACCAAGCAGCTGCATGGTACTTAGCTGCCAGCTGGGGTTAAACCACAACACTACCACAGACATCAAACTTTCCCAGGCATTTGGTACGTAACTGGACAAGAATCTCATTAATTTAGGATTCCTCTCATCGTCAGTAACAAAGGTTTTACTTCAAAATTTTATTTTAAACTGTTAAAACTGAGTCATATTTTTATTCTCAGGATGCCATTTTTCTATTTTTTAAGAAAAAACATATCAAAATAATTCCATCAACATATATTTTAGACAACTTTCATGTTCAAAATAAAGGCTACTAAAAAAACCAGAGTGCACAGCTCAGTTCTTAAGACTCCAGCTTTTTTCTTCAAACACATCACTAGTACATTAAAACCATAGATTGAACATTACCCCTTTGAAAAATGAAGTGTTTAAAATTATGAGAGTTTTCACTGTTTGAGTGAAACCATGCTTATATTGAAGGTTCCTATTTAGCCTGCAGAACTCTACAACTTAGAACCATTAAACAGCATTACTAGCCCTTCATGAAAGCTTGTCTTCCAGTTAGTTTTTGGAAGCCTTTTATTATTTTGTGTATGGGCAGTGGTTGTCTTTGGTTTTGTCTAAGGGTTTTTTTGTGTTAGTTTCGTTTGTTGTGGTTTGGTTTTTTTCCTACCTCTTGAAGCAGCTGCTGTGGAAATAACCAGCATTTCAGTGCTTGTTGATATTAGGTGTTTATAAAAAGCAATCATTATCTTATAGAGAAGTATTTTACAACTGAAGTGGCATGGACTGCTCCCTAATCTGTGTGACAAGTTTGTGAACACCACACAAAAAGGGTTTTCACAAGTCCTATAAAAAGCTTTATTTTTGAAAGAAATAGCTCAAGAAAAATTTTTTTTTGTAATTACAAAGTTTATTAATAACCTTTCCAATATTATGAAATTTAGAAAAACTATCTGATGCAATATCCAGATTCTTCTACAACTTGGACACAGTAAGTTTACTTGGAAGTCATTACACATCCAGACTGTAACTCAGTACTGGAAGAAGCTGGCAGGTTCAACATAAAAGAAAGCTCTATGTTACACAAGTGAGTCATAATCAGAAGCACTTATTTTCAACGCCGTCTTGAAATACACACCAAAATCTCGTGCTCTGCATGCCGACAGAATGCAAGTAAAAAAAACTGAAAAAAAATCACTTCCTGTATTAAAAAAACAAAAAAACCTCCAACAAAACCAAAGAACAACAACAAAAAACCCAAACCACAAAAACCCCACAAAAAACGACATACGAAAGTTCCCAAATAATTCCTGCAGACCTCAATGTCTGCCCATTATAAAATGGAAAGTTTCCCACTACATACTAAATAAAGTGATAGTCATGGGTTATTTCCTTAAAAATATTTGGCAAAATAAGACATATAAGAGAGGGAAAAATGTCCAAGTAAAAAAGCCAGGGTTTTTTTATTCAGTAGTCTGCAATGACTTTTTAAGGCCACTAAGATACCCCAGAAAACAAAAAAAATAAAAGTCAAGGAGGGTAAGATGCTTGTTCTGATGTTTGAAATTTCATGTTTAGAAACACGCACACACAATACCTCATCATCACCACTTTAACTGCATCTTTGCTCTCTACAGTTCAAGGACATCAATATCTTGCTGTAGCCTCCCTCAAAAGCAACACCTGTGAAAAATCACAAGAACACAAGCGTTGTGTTCCTCATGGTGCAAGCCCTTTCTTGGGAAGCTAGCTCATCTCATAAGGTGATGGTAAAGAGACTTTTGACTGTTATCCAAGAAAGAGAATATCTGCCACAACTCAAAAAGAGACAGCAAAAAGTTGCATCAACTTCACATGTGAACTTAAGTCACTGGTTTTATCCAGCTGGGAAGACACCCCTTAACAGTGCTGCTGTTCACACAGATGAGAAAAGACTGGTTGAGTCAAGAACCCAGCATTTTGTCTTTTAATGTGAAAGAAGGTGTCTTACCCCAAAAGTAATAATTTAATACTCTAGCAGGCATACAAAGACCACAAGAGCTTTGTTATGACACTGGATTTTCAAAGTTTTCCTAGCTCAAGGTCTCCTAACTTCTGGAAAGAAACTGCAATAGTAGTATAATAAAATTGATGTATTTTAGTATTAATAATAGTAGATATCTACACACACACTATCTTGCTCCATATTTAAGTGTCACCATCCACAACTTGAATTCAGTAAGACTGATCAACTGCTGATACACAAGCATGATGAAGAGAATCATGCTACTTCCAAGTCAACATGAGCCTCACCAGTTCCTATATGGAAAGCCAATGGAGGAAAAGACTCTGAAGTAGCTTATCTTGCATTGAAAAAAGAAAGATAACATCATAACTCATATGTTCCCAAATTCTATCAGCTACAATTTACTAGGAAGACAGAAGGAATTTAAAGAATACTCTTCTATAAACCCCAACAAAAATCATCTTGTCTGACTATGCTACATGTCAGTACAATCTTCAAAGATTTTACTTAAGTTAGCACATCTACATTTACATAGGACTGAAGATCTAAATTTCATTTAGTATTTTTGAAAGAAAACCCAAGAAGCTACCATTATTCCCTTCCTCACCTGTCCAAAACAGACTCTCTCTACCCCTTCAAACACACACTATGCTATTTTTCTCAGTAGCATGGCGTCTTCCTGACATTGAAAATCAGAAACACACTTCAGTCCAGATCTGCAAAAGCCTTTCCCAGTCCTATCTTCATTTTCTTTTAAGAAGAAAATGTCATCACATTCAACTTTAACAACAGGGCTGTCCACCAGGGACTAGGATAAGGTCAAATTCATTTCCAGTTGTCATCAGAACCAGGATATGAATTAAGCCTCCAAAAACGTATTAGTTGAGGAACACACACAGCCCTCTTAAAGGTTTCTCTCCCTCCCTCTCAGCTACAAGCATGGATTTATAAAAAGAGAAACCTCTACAGGCACAACAGGTTGGACATAATGAAGCACTGTTTCTATAGTCCTCTAGGTACCAACTTGAAAGGATGCTTCGCTAGTAGCAGTGATTGGAGAACACTTCTCCAGAGACCAAAGAAAAAGTAATTCAATTTCAGTTGGTGAAAACTAGTATCTAGGAATGGCTGTTTTATAGACATTCTTTTTAGCTTCATATTACAGAAATGAATCAAGACTATATTAATTCAAGAAAAGTCTTATTACCAAAAAACAAAGAACTTCCTTGTGTTACTCACAATGAACTCCCCAAGCTTTCTGATTAGCACAAAAAGCAAACAGATAGCAAGCTATTTTAATGCTGCTGTTTCTTTTATTACTGCCCCATAAACAATGGAAAAGGAGAAAAAATTGAGGCATCTTACAAAATAGAGTTCAGGAATATAGACTCAGAAAAAATTCAAACTAAAAAAAGATAGCAAGTAATATCCAAGATGTGTGAAGTGATGCAGTGTTTCAAGTTAAGCCTGTGAGCCATTATATCTTTCATATTATCATAATTCACCTTAAAAAAAAGTTTATTTTCCAATACAGGAGAAAGGCAAAGAATTTGAGACTCACCTAGGAGGTAGAAAAGCAGAAAGAAATTTACCCAGCCTCACTCCACTGAGGCAAGAGAATGAATGATATTCCAGTGAAAAATAAGATAATAAAAAAATCCCACTCCCCCACCTTTCCCTAACCTAAGAGGAAAAAGAGTACTGCTGTAGGAGTTGACTAAGAGTCATACCACTACAGTTCTCAGATGAGGGGGGAAAAAAAACAAGGAAAAAAAAATACTGCCTTTGAGGCAGGCCAGATAACTGCGCATTGCATATCTAATTCACACTAACAGTCTCCAGTTAAACAAGTCAGGTTTTAAGCGAGACCTAAGCAGTGAGATTACTCCAAACACAGCATGAAGAGACAGCATCATGTATTCACTGTACAGTAAATCAGAGGCCAAGTGTTTGGTCATTATCTCAAACATTTGTTTGGTCAGTTTTTGGTTTGGTTTTGTGTTTTTTTTCCCTTCAGTAATCCAGATGAAATGCATTCCCTACTTTTACACTATTTTGTACTTACTGCTGGTAGTAGAGACTGCATGTTCTGGTTGGAGTCAGCTATAGTGGCTAGGTAAACCAAGTTTGTATGCAGCATCTGCTGGTATCTATCAAAATAAACAAAGCAAAACAAATCTTAATTCACAAATTCAGTAACATCAGAATTTACTCTGATTCCACATATGTACAGAAAGTTATCTATGTAAAACAAGACTCTAGAAACTTACGAGAGTACCACTACTACGAATCTTAAGCCTTTTCCCTCACACTTATCTATTATCCATCTTTCCCAAAGACTTCATCAAATCTGTGCCTATCACTACTACTGTCTTGCTAAGAAAAAAAACTAAAGCTGGGTGACACTGTTCTCACCTGTTTCGCTTCTTGCCTTAAACTAAATCACGAGAAGACATATAGGGAGGGTGTTTGTGTCTGGTGTAATTTCCATCACAAACACTAGGGAAAGAGAACTTTTTATCATGTCCCCATATTCAAGATATCATAGATTTATGTGAATTGTGACCACATTTCATCAGGATCCCGAGCTTTGCAAGTTTGCTATGGAATCCTTTTTCTGACAGAGAACCACATTTCTGATTCTCAGTATCTAGCCCACAGTCACAAAAATAACCTTGAAAGCTGGAGCAGATTACAAGTACATAACTACAGGTTTGCAAACAAAAGTAGTCCCTTAAACCAAAAGCATCTATTATTTATGATCCCCCTCCTATTCCCAGACTACCAGTTCTCTTGGCAAGAGACTAAGATGTTCTATCTTGTCCATATTTTTCTGATTACATGGGTGCCATGATCATCTCATGCCAGAAAAGAGTAATGGGAAAATAACACTCCTTAACAATTCACTCCTTCTATAGTTCCCTCAGATCACTCTCCAAAGGCTCCACTAGACAGCAAGTCCATGTCGGATATTTTGGCAAGCCAAACTTTTAAGACAAGCCTATTTGGTCTTGGGCAAGTGAAAAGCAGGTAGTTCTCAAAGGTGCCATCAGAAAGCAAAAAAGTCCATTTTCCTACATGATCTTGAGAATTTTTCAAACAAAACTACCTCTTTCCAACAACATAATTACGATACAGAGGAAAAAGATCTTTGTTACATAGTCCTAATTTTTATGAGCATCATCAACATGACATCAACTTGCAGTAGGCAAGTTGCAACGTTTCAGTGATAGAAGTGATACTCATACAGCAAATAAACCCCCCCATAAATTTTAAGTACACTATCTGTAGCAATACTTTTCTCTTCTTCACAGCATAGCTCCCCTGAGAGGTAAGCTAAACAAATCAAGAATGGTCATCTAGATGGAAATTCACCCAGCCCACAGTAGATATGGATTAAGGTCTTACTGAGAGCATTCAGAAGTCTTTCCTTTGTTCTGATAGTCCATTATACACTGAATAAGATGGTTGTTTTCATCCAGCATCTGAAACAACAAAGAATAATTTTGGAGTAAATTTCATGTTGTTTATGGAAAGAAACTGAAGGTAAGTTCGAGTGTTGAGTCTTGCTCCTTGTCTTAGTTTTTACAAGCAACAAAAAAAAGTTGTTAGCCAGAAAATTCTACTTTACCAATTATTTATAGGACATTGCTTTACTCCCGTTTTCCCCCCTCTGATTAGTTTCAATGGCTTCGGCTTAAGGGTTTCATACCACTACTACCAGCAGCTACATTTGTGAAGCGTCCTGTTCAAATACCCATGCCGATTCTGCAGCAAGTTCTTAGAAAGTTTTAAAAGTGTTCTGCATTCCTTCATTTGATTGCTAACAAGAAATTCACTTAAAAGTCTATGCCCGAAGTTTCTCTTCCCCTTCTAAAACCTGCAACTGCTTATAAATTTAGTTTAAAAAGGCACTGAAATTGTTACTGATGAAAACAGAGCTGACCAGATTTGCTCAAAGCAAATGTGCTGGAAAGCTAGGCCATATTTACATGGAGAATCTCTAACTAAACTGCATTTTATAAATATTTGGTATAATGGTGTCATGGTTTAGGAATGGTATTCCCCAATTTAGTGTTCCCACTGAAACACTCCAAACCATGCACCCCTCTCCTCTCTGGTGGGGTGGAGGGGAGAACTGGAGGTACAACAGGTTAAGATCCCCAGCTGAGATAGGAAAAATTTACTGGAAACAGCACTGAGATAAGAAGCAAACAGTAACAGCAAAAATACTAATAATGGAGGGTGCAAGAGAGGCAAATGATTCCTATACAGGTGCTCACCACATGGAACACCCGACAATACCTGATCACGTCACACTACACGACCTCTTCCCCCATCCCCGGAAAATGAAGTGAGGTGCAACATAACAACCTCCGGGCCCACGCTATGACCCCTCCTGGCTACTTCAAGAATTAATCCTGTGGTGGCCACAAACAGGACAGATGGGCACAATAAATCTATCATACTTCAGAAGCATCCATGAAAATGAACACCTATGAATTAGTTTTCTGACCAAAAAAGAGTAGTTCTGAAAAGCATGGGAAATGGCCAATTCCACAACTTTCTACAAAAAGTTCATTAAGTCAAGAGTGTTTCAAGCTCTGTAAACAAAAAACAAAAAAAACAAAAAAAAAACAAAAAAAAAAAAAAAAAAAAAAACGAAAAAAAAAAAAAAAAAAAAAAACGAAAAAAAAAAAAAAAAAAAAAAACAAAACAAAACAAAAAAACACAAAACAAAACAAAACAAAAAACAAAAAAAAAAAAAAGCACAACCTGGTCTCCTAGAGCACATGTGCCCACACTCATCTTTCTAGCTCATGTTCTGCACTCTGACCAGGCCAGATTCAGCAGAACCACGGCTGATCTGAGCCACCAGCCAAGTTATCCAAGTCAACCGAATTAAATGGAAAATTTACTGCCAAACGCAAAATTTTCCATTAATTTATTCCTTTGCTTTCTCTCACTGAAAAGCTAGTTTAGATCCTTTACCCACCTGCTTAATTTCACAAAACTTGCAGAATCTTAAACATCCCACAGATCCTCTCCTTCTTCTCAACATGGTTGAAACTAGCCATGACTAGGCTCATCCTTCCAAAAGGAAAGCACAACATCATTACACAACCAGTATTTCCCTAACAAATTCTACAAGGAGGGGAAAAAAAAGAAGTACTGACACTTTTTTTCCTATCTAATCCAGCTCTACTATGAAAAGAGTATGAAGTCAGTAGCCTTATGAAGTCCACTCAGACTTCTATCTCTTCTTTGTTCTACCTATCACTCTTCTTCTATCCACTTCTTCACTCTAAGAATGAGCCAACCAGCCACGTTTTCTTAAACTCTAACCAGTAATTCACCAGAACAGATGAGAATGATCCCAGTGCAAGTCTTCTGCCTGAAACTGCTAGAGCTGGAAATGCATTCATTAAGCACTAAACACAAACATAACTGCATTATTTTCAGCTACTCTGTGAGCCTCAGAAAATAGGCAAAGCTACAACTGCAGTCTGAAGAGGATCACAAACCCACTGCTACACTGGCACATGACACACGTACTAACTTTAAGTTTTGTAAGAAACACAGTGGCTGTTTTAACCAAAAAAAAAAAAAAAAGGGAAAAAAAGGAGAGAATACCTTTGATCTAGTATCTTTGAGACCTTAGTCTAATAGAGCACTTGCAAAGGAAGCTGTAAATCAAGGCTCTCCTCAGAATGTCTCCCACAGTCCTGAGGAAAACAGCAGATTCCTAAGGCTTATCAGACAAGTAGACCTTGAGACTGCCCATTAGATGGTTGCATTCTTCACTACAGCCATGTAAGCCAGACCTCTTGGGAAGGAAGGAATGGAAGGGGGCAGGAATGCTAGGGCTAAGAGGAAGAGGAACAAGAAGGAATATAACTGTATCCTAGACAGGGCTGCAGACAACTGTTTTATACAAGTTTAACTGAATGTTTGTTCATAGACGATTCAAATAGTTATAAACATCTACCATTAAAGGAGAATTTAGTTTCCAGCTGGATGAAGATACCTTCAGAGTTTCTGACAGCTTAGGTACATTACAAAAATTCTTCAGGTTTAACACTAGGATTTTGCCAGCACACCACCATCAAACTAATAGTTTGACTACAGCACAAGAAAAAAATTAATCGTCTACATTCCCCATGTGCACCTCAGCGACCTGAAGTCTCTACTGACTACCTTTGTGCAGACTTCCACCCAGTGGATAAGTATTTTTCATCTACAATTCCCAAGCACTGACTTCTCCTACAGTACCCTGGAGGTCCACATTATAACTCTGGGGTCTTCTCTGAGGTCCGTATCGCTGCAACAGCTACTTTGTTGAGGCTCTAATTCTTTACTAAATCAGAGGTTAGCTGTATTTACCCAAAAGACTCCTCTACGTAAGGAGCTGGCAGCAATCTGAAATCTGTTTGATCCACGGCCACCCCACCAATGATGGTACGAGTCTTCAGTAAAGTTTTCAAATACCACACAGTTAGCAGTGAACTTGAACATGCTCCTTTGTTGTTGCTGACACAAAACACTGTGGATTATTATAAATCCTGTATGTGCTTTTTCTTTCATCTCTTCAGCGAGTTAACTTGCTCCCTCCCACAAAAGCTTAGGTGGAGTCGTCCGGAGCCGCTGTCATTGGCTCCGACCGCAATACTCTTCTTCAATCACACCTAAGGTTTAGTGGGAGGCAACCTTAACTACCAGGCCGACCAAGTTTGGGAACTGGAGTCGCCGCCTACCCCGTAGCACCCGGAGTCAGGCACAGGGTCCGGAACAAGCCGGCTGCGGTACCACTGTCAGGGCCCCCTCGCAGGAAGAACTCACTCGACTCCTCCACCTCCAGGCCGAGTTCTCTCGGGTTAGTTCAGGCCCGCGGGGGCGATCGGGGCAGCCCAAGTGAAGGAAGTAAAATGAGGGCTGGAGGGACCCAGGGACATCGCCCGCCCCCGCCCTGCGCTTCCCGCCGGCCCCGGGACCCTCCAGCAAGTGTCCAAGCGCACAGAGAGGGGCAGCGCCCCGCCGGGGCCGAGCCCCGGGTACAGGGAGTGCGGCCTGGCCCACTCCCTTCCCCGCCGGGGCCTCGCCCCGCCGGGCCGCAGCCGCCGCCACCCCCGTTCCCCGCGCGGCAGGAAGCGGCAGCTGCAGCCCCCGGGGCCGCCCGGGACGGGCCCTCCTCCTCGCGCCCTCCTCACCTTCTGGATGGCGGCCGGCGTGATCTCGCCCTTGCCCCGCTGCCTCGGGGCCGCGAACGCCACCGACATGTCTGGCGCGTGCCGGGAGGCTCCGCGTCCGCCCCCGCTCCCGCCCGTTCGCGCGCGCGCTCCGCGGACCCAGCAGTGGCGGCGATCCGGGAAGAACGCGGCGCGCGGGGGGGCGGGGGCGCGCGCCCGGTGGAACGGCCCATCCCCCGCCCGCCG
>VZRQ01005794.1:172379-184750 GCA_013397975.1 Machaerirhynchus nigripectus | reverse complement strand
GGGGAAGGGGTTAAGGAGGACCGGCGGCTCCTCCCTGCTTTTCCCCCTGGAGAGGGGCCGCCTCGATGAGACCCGGACAAAACAACGGGACCGACAGCCGACACTGAGCCGCTTCGAACGTGACCCCCACGCACAGCCTTGTCACGCACCTTTCTTGGCTACCCCCTTTCCCTCCGCCGCGTTGGTATATTCCTGCCCGACGCGCCTCATAGCCGGGAAGTGGTACGGCCGGCTGGGGGGGGTTGTGATAGTGCCGTGGCGCGCACGTTGCAGGGGAGACGTTTGGGCTGTGCTGGGCGGCAGTGTCTGCTCCTCCCCTTGCCAGCGCCGCAGTTGGTTGCACCCGGGCAGCCCGCTCTGGCGGCAGCGCGACGTGGGGCGGGACTGGACGGCATGGCAGACGCTGAAGGGAAGGGTTGGGAGGTGGAGGAGGAACTGGTTTGGGGTCTGGAGCATCTCTCGTGAGGGGAGACTGCAGGAGCTGGCCGTGTTAGTCTACAGAAGAGACAATTCACTAATGCGTGTAAACATCTCACAGGCGGGTGCCAAGAGAGTGGTGCCCAGCGACAGGACAAGGAGCAATGGCCATAAACTAAAACACTTCAACATGAGGAAGGGCTTCTTTACACGGAGGGTGGCAGAGCACTGGAACAGGCTGCCCAGGGGCGTGGGGCGGCTTTCCCCGATGAGCTGGGCGGCTGCAGCTTCCCTGCCCTGAGAGTGAAACAGAGCAAGAAAAAGCTCCGGCAGCCACATTAAATATAAATTACAGGTGCTGGAAGTGCTGAAACCAGCCTTGATTTGTTTCGGTGCGGCCAGTGGAGGGAAGCTAAGTGTTGCCAAAGAGCCTCGTGAACAACTTTGCAAAGTCTAAGACAGTTTTTGGAAGAATGAAGAGTTGCAACGGGTACAGGGACATTGAAAGTCGCCAACCAAAGCATTTTAAACCTGCTTTTTCCTGAGCACATCCGTTGCTCAGCCTGTGTGCATTCCAGAGCCACACTGCAGGCGGTGGGTACAGAATTCCTTGCCTTCTGCCCACTGATGCCCGCTCTTGCAGCTGGCAGAGGTGTGTGCTGCTGTGGCTGGCAGGACACTCACAACCCGGTGACAGGGTACCACAGCCCACGCCACAAGACGTGAATCTCGGTCCTTACTCGTGCACGGCTTGCTTTCTCTCAGCTGTTGCTGGCGTGAGGCCCTGGCTCTTCCCTCCAGCCCTAGCCGGCCCTTTTGGTTACAGCGCACATTGTCAGTGGCGTCCATGGCCACCCCGTGGCTGTGCAGCTGCTTCCCAACTGGCGTGCTCTCTCCTCAGACTGTGTCTAGGCTGGCTCCTGTCCCCAGCCCCATGACGATTACTCCTGCTGGCTCTGCTGTCCGAGGTGTGCTGCGACTGCCCATCACCCCCTGCTTTTTTCCCTTGACAACCAGTTCCCGGGCCGCTGGCTCCAAGCTGTTGTTGCATTCCTACAGCATCCCGCTCCCCAAGGGCTCACCACCTGGGCCTGATGCTCTCTGTTACCAGAATGGCACTTCTTCTGCCCTGTCTCTTCAGATTATACAGGACCCTGAGTTGATGTGATGCTAATCTGGCTTGCTTTTCTCCAGGAAATATCTGTGGCTCGGTGCTTGCTCTGTAGGTTATGCTAAGATGGCGCAATGCCAGCATGTCCATTACGTTGTGTTTCTAACCATTTCACTCATCACTGTGGTCCTTTTTTTGGACTATTTTGGTCCATTTTTTCCTGTCTCCTACACACTTCATCATCATCACCATCATCATCATCATCATCACTATAATACTTGTAGGAAACCAAAAGTAAAAAAAGGAAGGGTTGAGGAAACCATTTTTCTCTAACATTGATGTGCTTCATAGTGATTCATGGTTATTACTACAGGGTCTTGGAGTGAACTCGGGGAGTAACTGCTGTAGTACCTGTGTGTTCAAATTGGTGCTTTTTTAGTTACTACAAACAGCACCAAAGAACCCTATGAATGAAGAATGATGATGGCCATGGCCAAATGTGTAATCTGAACCAACCATCTCCTACCCAGTTAGTAACAGAATAATGAAGACTTATCTTTTTTGTCCCTGGAGAACTGGTGAGGTGTCTGAAAGTGTCCTCAGGCTAGAGGTACAGCAAGCATGTTCCCATGAGATACACTGGGAATGCCACAAAATGCTTTTCTTTTTCCACAAGTATGACCTGTAGATGTCATGCTCTGGTTACCTGACCACTGTGTAAAGTGTTTTGTGCTGGGGCGTCTTGGTGATCGGAGTGTTTGAGACGATGTGGGTTAGATGCCAGCCACATAAATACTGCTCTTAGGATCTGAACGTTCCATTTTGCTCTTCCACACTTTCAGGTTGGCTTTGAGTTGAGGAAAAAAAAAATGGGCTTGGGGGATGCCACAGGTGAGGGACCTCAAAATGAAAGGAGTAATTTCACATTGTATTTCCCCAAATGGTCCAATGTAAATATGTGGAATTTTTAGTACATTCCTATTTCTATGCAAAATACAGGAGAGCAGTGTTTGGAATTCAACTCTGTCAATTTTTAGAGGGAAGATATAAGATCATTCATTCATAGTCGTTAAAACTATCTCCTTTGCCTCATTTTGTTTGAGGATTAAATTAAATCCTTTTTTTTTTTTTGCCATTTGTGACATTTTTTCATTCATGTGTTTAACATTTTGGACCTCCAGATTCATAAATAGCAACAGATCTAAAGAAACATTGAAAAAAGCGAGTCTGCAGCTCTGTTTTTTTACTGCGCAAAGGGAAATTCACATTCAAAATCAACATTAAGTAATGGCACGGATGCATACAAGCAGGGAAATAGATAGCTACAGTGGAAATGTGCCACATGTCTCAGAACACATAACCACAACAGGGTGTCTCTTTTATGACTTCCTTAATGCACTGCAATATGCCTAGATATCAAAGGACATATGGTATATTTTCCCTTTAATTGCACATTTCTTTGCTCTTGTGAGTTACTCACAACCTTAACATTATTCAATTGTAATTTAGATGCATAAATCTCAGTCATCATCAAGAGTTTCAAATGCAAATATGTTTCAATGAGATCTTGCTTCCACCTCTATTCCAACTTTTGTCAGTGTAGTCTCTTTTTTTGTTGTTGATGTGCATTTGAGTATGTCACAGTTTTTGGAGAGAGAAGAACGCAGACAGAGGAGGATTAGTCCTTTTCTGAAAGACTTCTTCCTATGTTTCCAACTCATATTTCGTAGTACCAAGTTGTTTTCTGCCACTTTTATTTTCTGAATTTCCACAGAGTCATGGACATTTCCATCCACAAGAAGGCAAATATAGAATGCTTATTCAGCAGCATTTTCAAATTAACATTCAACATTAAAAATAAAATTAAACCTGATATTTATGAAGATATATATACAGGAAAGAGGACAGCACAGGATTTCATGGTAGTACCACTTGCTTAAAAACCTTCATGACTAAAGGTCTTGGTATGAAAGTTAAGAATTATTCCTATAAGCCCGGTGTTTCTTAGACAAAGCTTTTAATATCTTTTTTGGTGAGAACACCTAATTTTGTGCACTTAATTCAACTGACAGAAACCCTTTCTTTGCTATAGTAAGGATATTAGCTCAGGATCTACTGCTGATAGATAGGACAATGGTGAATTTGAGCCTCTTTTTCAGGGTAGACTACTTTTTCATCTTCAAATTAAAAAAAAAATGGGGGCTGTTTATGCTGGTGCTTTGTAACATCGGCAATACCATCAGGTAACAGAGCAGGCCCCAAGGATGAAGGGTCTTTTGGTAGATGAAAAAGGAAGATGGCAAAAGGAAAAAATGTCATTTTTGGTGTAGTTTTCTTTACCAACTGAACTTGCTGATCTCATAACTTCTCTGGGATTTTCTACATGCCCAGTCTCTGTTAATTCATTTTGTGGCAAAATGAAGCTTGCACTTGAAGGTCTGCCCATGTAAATGATTGATGTTCAAATTCTGTTTATTTAAAACCCAGTAACTTGTTATCAAAATGCACAACAATATCAGAGTGGTTTTTAGTGTAAATGGTGCTTTTTGCTACCTGAAAGAGATGATACTAACAGGATAAATTTGTCTTGAATTTATTCTGCCAGCTTCTTGCCTGGGTTTTTCTTCCCCAATTTTATCATTTCTGTTCTGCATTGACTATTGTATGGAATAGTAATAAAAAGTAGCACCTGAAATGCAAGCCTATCTGTTCCTGTATAAAATGAAGTACTCAAACAGCACGCATGCTACAAGGATTTGGTGGCTCTGCCATATTTCGGAGAGACAATAACAAATGCAGAAAAAATATCATTGGGATGCTAAACTTTTATTCTACTACCTGTCATTTTAGTCTTCAAATATAAATATTTAGAAAAGAAGCTCACAGCAGGTTCAGCAGTTTGCACTAATGGGAGTATGTGCAATATCTGCAGTGAGAAAATCTTTCCATGTCCTGATTTTATTCTTCAAAAGGGAATCTCCAGCTACCAGGAACATATGCTATAAATAAAAAATAGCAGAACATCTAATCTAAGCCTACTTAGAGCTGAAAATTCCTCAAGTAGTCTTAGAGGTTAATATTTCATTTTAAGGCACAGAAGCAAAGTGCTCCAGTTCACTAACTTCTTCATTTTTTGAATGCTGAAAGCAAAGCAGAAAAGACAAACAGGAGAAGGCACTGCCAAGCCATGCTGAAGAAAAGGCAGCAATGATCTTGATGATCACTGAACTTTCGTATCTGTTAAAAGGCAACACATTTGCACTGGAGAGTCATACTGTTCTTCTGGGGACTCTCACTTCTACATCATTTGCATTATCTCCTGCATCTGCCTTCTCAAGACTCATGACCGTGAAGGACAGAGGAGATGACTCAACAGCTAGAGGGCAGTACTTCCACCTTGTCAAAATTCCAATCAACGTCCTGAGGGATTATAGAAAGTGCAAATTATGTCAAGTGCAATTTCCTTTTGGAGAGTCTGATCCCGTGAGGTAAAGAAGATCTCCCTCATTCTACTGGCAGTGCTCTTTCCAGTGCTGTCCGAGATGCTCTTGGCCTTTGTGGCAAGGGCACATTGCTAGCTGACAGCCACCTTGTCCACCAGGACACCCAGGTGCTTTGTTTGCAAAGTGATCCCTCAGCATGAGCTGGTGCATGGGGTTGGTCCTCCCCAGGTACAGGACTTTGTCCTTCCCTTTTTTGAACTTCATGAGGTTCATGTCTGACTATTTCTTCAACTCACTCAGGTCATCCAAGAGCAACGGTGTATCAACAACTCCCACTCCTGGAACATCTGTGAACTTGCTGAGGGTCCAATTCCCTGCTGTCATCCATGTAAGTAATGAAGAAGTTGAACAGCCTTGGCTCCAGTAGTGACCCCTGAGATGTATCACTGTTGACTGGCCCCCAGCTGGACTCCATGCTGCTGATCACAACTGTGTAAAACTGACGGTTCGGCTGATATTCATACACCACGCTTATGTTGTCTGTACTTCATCAGTTTGCCTGTGAGACTGTACAGGAGATAATGTCTAAAGACTTAACTAAGGTTAGTTAGTAAAGATTAGCTAGTGAGGTTAGTAAAATATTCCCTCTCTGCATGCTCAGACAGTGTCTCTGTATTCCTCCAGATTGTCTATCCTTGCTTCCACCTCGGGTATGCTGCATTTTTGTGTTTGGGTTTTGTCAGGAGCTCCTTGCTCGTGTTCATCCACGCGCAGTCCTTGCATCTATGCATGTGTGTTTCTTTTCAAGAAGGAGCAAAAAGGAGGAGAAGGAAGATGCTTTGTGTGAGTACAGTCTGTGAGAAGAGTGTCCCCAGGGCAGAGGAGGTCTGCTGTGAAGAACAGGAGACCACATCCATGGGGAGAAATCTCGCCTGTAGGGATCGTGGCTGGTGGATATGCCACTGAGGAAAGCAGGTGGCAACTGTCACAGGCAGGCAAAATGGTGACAAAATGTTTGAGCATTCCCCTGGCGTGTGAGGTGTACTCCTGCCTGCCCACAAGAATCTCCCATCTGTACTTACATGAGCAGGCACACCAAAAGGTGGTGGGAAGTCTGAGGTTCAGGAGAAGCAGGGAGCAGGCACAAATTCACTTTAATTACAGTGTCCAGAGTTGGTATTTGCGAGGTAGGAACTGTAGGCCTCTATCTTAAAATGAGAGCAACAAGGGATGTATCCTAGAAATAAGTAAAGTGCCTTTGAACTACTCTACAAGTAGGGTTTGACTGCAATTTTCTACAAGCAACATAGAACAAATAGTAACTTATTTTAAGGATGTAGCAATGCTTTTTACCACTCTCTTTTCCTTTTTTTCAGCATGAAATTTTAAAGCATGCTTCTCATACAAAAAGATACTTTAAAAAGTGCTATCCCATAATTGCAATATATTGTTTTGCAAGTAAAATAGCAATATATCTTACTAATAAGTCAGTCTGAAAATCAAGTTGAGTTTGCTCTTGGTATCAGTAAGAACAATTCTAAGTTAAAAGACTAATTAGAAGCTTTGCTGATGGGAATGTGGGCCGCAATACTACTTATGCCTCTTTTATATTGATTCTATAGGAGTAAAAACTGAGGGTTTTTTCCTAGACTATAACCTTCATTATTAAATACAACTAGTCTTCTAGTAACGACAAAATGTGGTTTTGTGTAATTTTCAAAATACATTCACAGTCTAGCTATTACTGTGTATATATTTTTGCAGGAATAAGGTACTATTGCTCAAATAAGTTCATTATGCCGTTTTCTAAATGCTATATTCTTTGTTAGTCATTCCAAGGGGCCTTTGATTCTGCCACACATGATGCATCATTTTACCCTGCTGATTTAACTATTGAGAATAATTCAGTTTGGAATAATTATCTTTTGTAGGATTCATTGTTTATATATTGTTTGAAAATACTAAGTATAGACTTTATTTTTCTTTATGTTTGTCTCTCTCAGAATTCCTTCTACTATTTGGTCAGCATCAGCTTGGAAAGTTGATTAGCTACTGGCAAGGAAAAGAAATTATGACCCATGAATGAAGAATTGAGGTAGCTTTCCTCCCCGGAGAAAGGAAACAAAAAAAAAATTAATCAGAAATTATGACAAGGAGAGCAAAGTGGAAGAGAGAATAGTCAAATCTGGTGAAGAGAAGCAAATTAAACCGCCTGTGTTTATTGATATTTATTGGTTCAGACCAAATTTTTGTTAGCAAAGTAATGAATTTTAAGGCTAGAACAGAGGAAAAAAATTCAATGGGTTGAAAATGTAACATGAAATTGTCTATGAAAACTTTTGTCTGCATAATTTAAAATGGAAGTTTTATGAGCTCTGAAACAAGTAGAATTGATGGCTAGATTGTATGTACCTGTTGGACTTTTGAAAAGAGCAAACATTTTATATTAGAAGTATGAAATTATAAGTCTGTTATTCTTTCTAAATGACCAAAGATACCAGGTTTTGTCTTCTAAAATAATACATAGTTTTCTGTATTTACACATGTAATAATTTACCCAGTGTGTACTTCATATAAAATAGTCAAAAAAGCTGTAGTTTGGTGTTGGTTGTGATGTGCCAAAGCTCTGGTCTTAGGTAAACGATAAGGAGAATATTTATCATAAGAAGGTTGTGTAAAAAAAGGGATGAGTTTTGTCTGTAGTGTACTAAAAGAGCTTTTCTTTCTTGAGTGCTGGATAAGAAGATACATTTCTGCCAGGAAAGAACTACATGTGTTCCTGTAAGCCCTCTTTTACATCAATTTGTTAGTGTTGGTAGGAGAACGTCTTTGAGGAAGACTGAGTAAGCAGGGGAGGAGGGGTTGCTTATGTTGTATTTCAGTCATGCTCGAGACGTTCAGCTCAAAATCCTTGTTTATCACTGATCCTATTATTCATTTAATTTCTTCAGTCCATTTTCAGATCTGACACAGTGCTTGGATAGTTTTCTTTCTTTTCTTTTTTCATTTATTTGCGTCTTCTAAGAAAAAGGTTAAGTGCCGAGTCTCAAACAACTGAGAAAGCAACAAAGTTCTTACCTGCTCTTGAGGTGTTGACTCTTAACATTCATTCCATTAGTCTCTCTCTGAAGTTTTCAAAGCAGCAGTCTTCAACTTTCTTTCTTTCTACCTGTGACTATAAAAGGAGCTTCTCATAAATGTCTCTGGTACATCTGCCTCAACCCACCAAAATACCTACGAAGCCAGTGACAGCGTTTAAGCCGCAGTCTGGCATTATCTTACAGCTAAGTAAACCTCACAGCCAGCTGTTACCAAAATCCATGGTTTTCCTTCAGTCCCCTCCACACTCACTTCTGTTCCCACTCTGTCTCCTGTGCCATCACTTTTATTTGTCTGATCATGTAGTGAGATGTTTAAGGAAGCTAAATTGGCAGAAAAACAATTGCCTTTCTTTATAAGCACTTTTCTGCCTGTTCAGTTTCACAGATTGGGAGCAAATGAGTTTCAGTGTCAGAGCAAGGGAAGATGATTCATGGGGCAGAAGAGTGGAGCAGTTTTACCCTTTTTGTCAGCAGTTAACTTTTAGATCATCTCAGCCATTACTGCACCTATAAACAGTGAATATACCGAGACTGCTACTTACCACATTGATCTGTGCTGACTTGCTATCTGCCTGGGCTCTCATGTCTGTAACCACCTTATTTCCTTTCTTTTCTACCTGGTTGTAAGTCTTCTGTCCAGGGGCTACCTATCTGTACTGCATTTGTAAACCACAACTTTTGCAACTTCAAAACTTTTTGCTGTGATGTTTACCATACCTTAGAATTTTTCCTTCTTAACAGGTGTCAGACATTATTATTTCTAATTCGGGGAGGATGACACAGCCTCCATGTAACTGTTTTGCCAGTGTCCTTGTGAAAAGACTTATTATTACAACATCTCCTCTGCATAACATAAATAAATATTGGGGATAAGAAAAATATATCCTTATTTAACAGGATGGAATTTGAGGGCTGGATACAGCTGTCTTGGGTACACAGAAACAAAAATGTCACCAAGCTTCAAGAGGAAAGAACTGTGAGGAGAATGTGTGCACTGGTTGATCACATCTGTTTGGCTTTTGCAGGTATTGTTACCAGTTATTGCACCACAATACATTGCCCTGCAAGAATATAGTACATAGGAGACCTTTAAAATTGAATTTATGAAGACTGAATTTATGAAGGTAATTGAATAACTATGAATTTATGAAGAATATCGTGAAGATGGGCAGTATGGTTTGGAAAGATTGGTACCAGGACATGAAGGCTTCTACACAACTGTTTTGAATATAGCTAAGGGATTCTTATGGGGCCAGTGGGAATAATTTTGATTTTTCACAATTAGTGGTCCTTTTTTTCCTTTTAAATCATCTTCTGGGTGTCTGTTTGCATCTCATCATTAGGAAAAAGCCATTTGGATAGCACAAGCTGCTCTTTACCAATTCCAACGGCAATAGGCAGACTGAAAGGGACAATAAAGGCTAATCTACAGATCAAATTCATCAAAACAAATGAGGATGATATTGGAAATATTTCTAGAGACTTGGAAGACAACTTTGGGCTTAAATCTCCGCTGCCATCCTCCTTCCCTGCCCTAGATGCTACCCCTTGACATTTCAATCTCATAAAAGAGACCCCTCTTCCAAACATATATAAGTCAACACTTTTGAACATTTGCCTCCACAAGGAATATTTTCCTTCAGAGGAGGACTGAATGAGAGCAAACCTGCATGAAGGCTCACCATATTTTTAGCAGAAATGGCTAGACCGCACATGTCATCTCACAGTACCGTTCCATATGACCACTAAGCCAACTGGTCATTGCTACTTGCCCACCACAAAGCGAAGGTCTTACCCCAGGCCTTGCTCTCCCACTGACACTTTGTGCTGGCCTTGCTGCCTGGCTGGGGTGTGGTAAACCAGGCTGGAAGCCCTGCAGGACAGAGAGACAAGCAAGGAAAACCAGAGAAGGTTTCTTGCAGTGTCTCACCCAGACGAGGTGAGTGCCAGCACAGACTCAGAAGAAGGGGAAGCAATTCAAAGAGCAAAGCCACAGCACTGACTTCCATCAGTCTAAAATCTCACATTAGTGTGTGCTACTGGGTGGTGGCAGAGTTACTTACCAACACAAGTGGTGGTGTTTAACTTCTCAGTCTTCTACTCTTCTATACTGTGATGTGCCCATCACATCTTCTTGTTTCCTGTCCTGCTGGGACCTGCCTGTACTTGCCTCTTATTCCCTAGTTTTTGCCTCAAGAGTGTAGTTAATTGGATTACTGTTCATGTTCTCTCCTTGATTCCCAAAAGACAGAAAGCAGGGAAGCCCTAGCTCCCATCTGCTTTTCCCATCCTCTGAATATAGTTTTTTTTCACTGTAAACAGTGTGGGACACCTTTCTTGCCATTCTCATTTTAATTTCAAGAAAATGCTGTTGGATGATCCTTGTCTTCAGGATTGGTGGACGTGTGTTGGCATCACCACAGGGATACCATGACAAAGTCATGGCACAGGTGAAAATGGTCATAATCAGCTCTTCAGTAAACCCAGGTGAAGCTTCTGCCCACCTTCTTCATCTTTTCTAAATGAACAAATGCTATGGAGTTGGGGTTTTTTTGTGGTATTATATTGGAATAATTTTTTTATTATTAAACTTCAGAGAGGGAAAGATAATCATTGTACCACTAAAGATATTTATTGTCTAGATAATGCAAGAAAAGAAAATGCAGCACTAGAAGCTAATCTTGCACACGAGACTATTTGGACACTCTTCAATTCACTAGGAAGTTGATAGTCATTTAGATGCCAATGACACTGGAAAAATTTTGGAATTCTATTTGAGAGGAACCCTGTGCATGCCTTTTTTTTCTTCTCTGATGTAAAGAAATATGTACCAAAGTTTGGCAGTTCTTTCAAACAGAGCTTCTTGGCTGTTTTTGCACAAAACCCTGCCACACTCAGCCATGGCATTCCTAAAATGCTAAATACAGATCTACGTGGGTTAGTGAAATAGTCTACATCCCAGCTTATTCAGAATGCTTCTACCATGGACAGAAATTGAGTTCCTTCAGCTTGCTCACAGGACTGTGTTAAAGGTATTGAAAATTTTGTGCTTTCCATAGTATTTGATCAGAAGAGGCTGTGGCAAACAACGGTTGCCAGAAGAGTTTATGTAAAGAAAAACACATGTGTGGTATGAAAAAAGTTGAGAACTGCTGTTCTCATGTATTTATGTTCCCAGATACCCTAAGATGAAGTACTGAAACATTAGCTTGGAGCTGCGAGAGGAAATTGTTGACCTGGCAGACAGGGCCTCTGTCCTTCCTGAAAATGCAAAATACTTGGTAAATACACTTGTTTTAATGATTTCATTGTGTGCTACACTGTGAAATCTGGTGGAAAAAACATTGAACTTGCTATAATAAGGAGAAAACAGCCATCCCAGGTATGTATTAATGACTCTACAGGAAACAATTATATATAAATGGTATGCAAAATCTTCTCGCAAAAATTATTCCAGGTGACACCTGTGCATTCAACTTGATATATGAAATCTCCCCTAACATCTGGTGGTACAATGTTAGGTGACTTTTGTAGTGTCTCAGTAGATTGATAGTGCTGGGAGCTATAATGGTTGCTGCTGATTTATAATAGTGTAAGACACTGTTGGGAAAATTTCATGCAGGAAGCAGTGTAGGAAGGTGTATGGCAACATACTACTTGTGTGGGTTGTATAAGACATTATCATTGTCTTTGAAAATGATTAAAATTATAGCAGTGTTTTATCCTGTAGTGATCCTTATCACAGTGTTTCTGACATGTTGCGGTCCCTTTGTAGCTTAATAGCTTCTGTTTCTATCACGTGGAAAATACAAGCTTTATAGTATATACAAAAAATTGCATTAAAAATATTATCAGAATGCAGTATTCTCATGTTTTTGTAATAGTTACTGCAATACTACCTCTACAAAGTATTGCCAGCAGTTTAAAGGAAGGCAATCTTTCCTCTCTGCTCAGCGCTGGTGAGGCCACACCTGGAGTGCTGTGTTCAGTTCTGGGCTCCCCAGTACAGGAGAGACACGGATGTACGGGAGAGAGTCCAGCAAAGGGCCCCAAGGATGGTGAGAGCACTGGAGCGCCTCACCTATGAGGAAAGGCTGAGAGGGTTGGGAGTGCTCAGACTGGAGAAGAGAAGGCTCTGGGAGATAAAGTCAATGTCTATAAATACCCGACGGGAGAGTACAAAGAGGACAGGGACACTGGTGCTCAGTGACAAGACCAGAGGTAACGGGCTCAAACTGAAATGCAGGAAGTTATGCTGAACACCAGGATTTTTTTTCTTCTTTTTTTTTTTTTTTTTTT
>VZRQ01005794.1:88767-165661 GCA_013397975.1 Machaerirhynchus nigripectus | reverse complement strand
CGGCGGGGGTGGTGATGATGGTAGTGGCTGTGTGTGTTTCGGGTTGGTTGTCTGCCCCAAACTTAAGGGAACCGGCGTGTGTCTGCCTGGCAGGGCATTGGCAGTGTGACTGGGTTCAGTCGGGTAGCGCTGGGGATGCTTACAGCCTGTCTGGAGGATGGATCTGGAAGTCTCTGGATAAAGGCAACTTCTTACTTTGCTGGATAGCACGAGGAGCGGGAGAAGTAAGCAAAAACTCAGCGGCCAAGTTACCATGATAAGTGAGTTGAAAAAGACTGCTCGAGGCTTTGGTGGAACTTGGATGAAGGAGCACCTCGGGGAGGGGGGTTGGCGGCTGCAGAGCGGCTCCCGTAACTTACGGAGCGGGTCAGGCTGCCCGCGCTCCCCTCCGACCGGGCGGTCCCGCAGGAATTCTTGTCACTGGCACAGCCAGGCCGGTGCCACTGTTCGTGGAACAAAATATTACCGTGCCTAAGGAGGGCAGAGTTGAAAGTTCGTTACGTGTTGCTCCTTGAAACGCTTTTTTTTTTTTCTATAAACCCTCAAGTGGGAAACGTAAGGGTTCGGAGAGATACCGCCCTTACAGGTGTGCTTCCAATAGCAGCAGTGAAAATATTAACGTAGGAATTGCACAGTGCTGATACAGACAGCTTAATACTTTGGGTAGCACCAGAGGATTAGCCAGGGCTTCTACCTGCACTTTCTCTTAAGAGAAAGAAGGTGCTGTTGGTTCTGAACTTCCCACTTCTCCCTGCTAGGCTGTATTAAAATGCTTTTTTAAAGAAAAAAGTGACTTTGCTTCCCCTGGTTTTGGTCTTGCTCTGTTGAGACCCCAAGATATGTAATGACTTTATTGCTATTTGATGCTGTAATTATTTCCTGCCAGGACAGTTCTGTTGTTGGAGCATCTGTTGCAATTACTTTCAGGTCGGATATTGGTGAAAAGGATGACTGGCTTTACAGTAATCCCTGTGCTGGTAGTGCATGTTTGCTTTTTTTTTTCTTCCCTCTTTTTTTTTTTATTCCAATGTCTTTATCAAAGACATGTACCTCCCAAGGAAATATATAATGCTAATTTAAAAAAAAGTCTTTAGTCAGTCAGTTTTACTGTAGATTTCCCAGCACTCATGATGCTGTAATGTCTGGGTAGTCAGCAGTCAAGGATGAATATAAATCCTTGCCAACTTTCCTCTAGAATTAACCATGATGGAAATATATTCAATTTTTGTAGCAGGGCTTCCCAGGTGTTCAGGTTTTGGATCTAATATTTTTGCTTTCTGGAATGTATTGACATTCAGTTAAACACCTTTCTGTGAAGGTGGATACTCATGCAAGTTGCCTGTGGTTTGGGAACTACAGGTTTGCAAAACTTATGGGTTTCCCGTAGTGGCTTGGGTTTGATTGCATCCAGGTATAGTGTTGAATGTCATCTGACTTGTAGTGTGGTGGTAGGCAGATGTAGCAAAAATAGTATTACCCCTCAGTTGCATCAGCTTGTTTTCCTTGCTCCTGGGACAATGCAGTCTTTGTATCAGAAGTTCAGAGGTGCTGGTGCTCTGTAGCATTGTAAATTAAAATGACTATGTGGACTTTAGTGCTTCAGAAGAAACACAGCTGTCAGATTTCAAATGGATCAGTGTTTCAGGGAAACTTGTCTAAGTAATTGTTGTAAGATTATATAAAAATGCATTCTGTCTTGAGTGTTGGTATTTTCCCTCTGTCTTCTAGGTGGATTCAATTTTTAATTAATAATAAAAAATGCAAGATGAATAGCATTAAAGCTACAAGTGTTAGCATCATTAAAAAAAGAAAGTGGAAAAAACCAACAAATTCTTAGGCTTGAAAAGTTTGTGTTTCAAACAAACTGCCTCATCTAGCCATACAGGATAAAATACAGAAGGGAGAATGCACTTGGGTTTAAAATCATGGCACACAGCTTTTGTGGCACCTGCTAAGAAAAATACGTACAGAAAACATCCTTCCCTTGAGCTCTGAAGGGAAATATTTGAGGTGGCTTATTCTGAGGAAGGCTGGACAGCACTGCTCTTACTGGTCATCCCAAGTTACTCATGAACTGCTTGTGGCTTGGAGTGGGCATTGCTTCCACGGTACTGCAGTCTGGGGAAGGAAGGGCACCAGTGGAGCTGCCTTTGCTTCTGTGACTTGGAGGGCAGTGGAGGTTCATGGAAATTGGGATTTATGCTGTTTTTTCTCTTCCATCTCTACCTTCCCCTTCCTCTTGCTCAGAATAAAGGCTGGAGGTGGGCAAGGCAGATGGCTAGATATGGCCGACTCCTCATGTCTCTGAGCACAGACTGCCCATCTGCCAAGTCCCTCTTTTTGCCTGGTTACCCAGGAAGGATCGCTGAGCTTTGCAAGTTCTCCTGGTCTTGAAGGACACAGACATGCTTATGAGTAACAAGGGTTTTTCATCACCTTCCTATGGTTTCCTCTACAAAGTGCTGGTTTTCAGCAGAGCAGCAGCTGTCAGAGCAGTGCTGCTGGTACCCGAGGCCATCCTCCTGCCCCAGTCCATCCCTGGCTGACCGCTGAGGGCTTTAGCATGCAGTAGGACTCCAGCTGGTCTGACTTCAGGGTTTGGGGTTTGGTCTTTTGACCGTGCATACCATCAGCTCTTGGACTAAGTGGTTGGGCTACATCCTTCCAAATGAAAGGAATTTTTATGATCTACCACAGGGACCTTTCCTCAGTTGCCCTCTTTGTTGACAAGAACAAGTTAGCAGCATTTCAGAAGGCTTTGCATGTAGCAGTCGGGGTCTGCCGAGAGCAGACCGGCACAGTGAGTGCGGTGCTGCCTCAGTCCTGAGCTCCATGTGACCTGTGCTGATGTGTACAAACCTGCAAAAGTCTCATGTCATGGACCATCGACTGAACAAGAAATTGTGTCCTTGGTTAACCTGAGCCTAATGGTGGGGGGGAGGGGGGAATGGATGGGCTGTGCTATTAAACAGGAGGAAATAATTGGGAAGGAGAAGGAGTGACACGGGCCATGACGAACGTCTATGGGCCCCACATTGATTTGGAGAAGTGGAGGGTGGAAAAAGAGCATAAAACCAGCAAAAATAATGTTGTTTCTTGGTTTTGTTTACTTTTCTTGAACTTAGTTTTTTGTCACTTCTGTGTCTGTACTTTCAGACTGTCCCTGGCCCTGGAATGCTCATTACAAGCAGGTGTTTAAAGGACAGTTAGCAGATATATCTGCTTCTCTGCTGATGGGATGAAAAAGGACAGAACTGAACCAGATGCCAGGGATCCTCCATTGTTACCTTCAATCTGCTTAGAGCAGGAAAGCTCTCTGAAAACCTCGCCTCATGCCACTGCTGCTGGTTACAGGGCTGTGACAGCAGCTGCCATCACTCTTCACTGTGGCGTTGGCTGGCTCTGGTGTGTGTATTCCTGTTTTATGCTTTTCATTACTGCTAACACCAGTGGGCCTGAGCAAGCACGGTGTCAGCAAAGAGAGGTTGCCCTGAGTGTGCTGTAATTTCACTGGAAATGTGGTGCAAGGCATGGTCCCTCTATAAGGTTTCCTTTGCACCTGACTTAGAGGGGAACGGCAGCAGGTACAGCTCCTTGGTTTCTGTTTGCAGCTCAGTTGTCTTTGCTTGGATGTTCTGCCTTGTCCGTGGCAGGTTTTCCACTGCCTGCAGTTTATCTAGGCTGATGGTGGGTAACTTCAGAAAGCACAGGCACTGTTTGTGTCAGGTGGCTGGGGCTGTGTGACAAGAGGCAGGCAGGCAGCATGTGGACTCCTGTGGGTGGGAAGGAGAGAACCAGTGTGGGTATTCCAAAACTGCAATGGGATGGTACGGAGCCTGGTCTTGTCGAGTTTCTCTCAATTGTATGTAGAACCTGAGGCAGGTAACCTGAAGAGGTAAGGGCTGATAAACATCTGGGTGCTGCTGCCTTCTGCTTTCGAAGTTGACCTAATACATCTCATGCAAAGTGCTGTGAATCTCCATCTTCATGTTCTAGTTGTTGTTTTTCAGTGGTAAAACCGCATGAGGAATTAGATATTTTCATATTTGTGTCTGGGCCTTTGCTTTAGAATAGGAAGAAGCGCTGATTTTAAAATAATTCTTAGTTTATATTATGTTTAAGTAGGAGTAGGCTATCTAAAGATTTCTTGTTTCAACAGTCAGAAAATCCTAGAGATTCCTTTCAAGTATGCAGTTTCTGGATGCTGATAATCCCATGAAGTCTGAGCATGGTACTTGTGCTTAGACCAGTAGGGGCTAAATAATCGATGCTTGTGATCTTTTGTATCCCAATAGTGCCCTCTGTTTAGCAGGTTTCTTGGGATGGATTCTCTGCAAACTTCTCCCTTCACGTTAGGTGACACTGATCAACTGATCAACTTTTTTTTTTTTTTCCTGAGGAAGGGTCAACAAAGCTTTGGTGGGCTTGAAGAACTAAGTCAAACTTAGATAATAGTGAGGAAATGTCTTGTGGTGTAACCAGATGAAATTTCAGCTGCACTGTAGGAGTTGATTTGGCTTTCAGGACTGAGTGTGTCTAGGAAAATAATGCCTTCATATGATTAAGTGCACATTCCCATGTGGGAATTAAGATTTAAATCTTGGCAGAACATGTAAAGCTAATGTCTAGATTTATGGTTTTCCAACACACAGGAAAGAAAAAGATACATTCTGAATACTTAAGCACGGAAATATTATGCTCGGTAAAATTAATGTTAAATGCTGTTCATATTTTACAGTCAGTTGGAGTACATAGCAAAGAATTACAGCTACAGTTTGGTGAATAGTAAACTTTTTTTAATCATTAGAAAAGAGAGAACATGAGCCTGACTTGTGTTGCTTTTGCAGTATTTAAAGGACCTTTCATCTTGTAGCAGTAAAAATAGTATCATCCCCACACAAGTGACAGCTGGAAGAAATACTAATTATGTTTCAGTATTCTTTTTCCTAAAGATGCTGGTAAAATCTAGGTAAGCTCACGTGTTGTTATTTTGAGTAGTTGCAATACCAGGGTTTTTAAGTCATCTTAGAGAACCGGGTATTTGTTATGCCGTGTGATTGGAATCTGTGCTGTGCCTAGGGTAGGATAGTATTTACAGTTTTATATGGGAGTTTTGATGTAAACTGCAACGCTTCTGATGACTATCAACGATGAATAATTAGTACTGCCTTAACCATTTAGAGAAAAAGAAAGGCAAATACTTTTTTCAGAATTCTCTTCGCATGAAGCTACTTTTTTGAAAACTGATGATGTCAGAAGAAAAGCGAGTATAATTTGCAAAATGGAAAAGATCACCAAAAATATGTTTTTAAGTGTCTTTGCTATTCAAATTGTCAAGGTTAAGGTCTGTTCTGCCGTCTGGATCACCTTTAGAACAAAGTCCACTAACAGATCTTTTCCACCAGTGTCTTGAGGAAAAAGTCTCTGATTGCAACTGAAGCAGGGTAAAAACGGCAATAGATGGAAAATCCTTGTTGCTAATGCGCAAATTGAGGGTCTGTTAAGGCTGGAGAACTGGTGAAGCTCAGTGATCTTACTGTGCTGTAAGAACAGTCAGATGGTATGGTAACACTTAATTTTCATAGCTCGTGTGTGCAGACTGCTTCCAGTGCACGCTTCCAGTTTGGTGGAGGCAGAGGATATTCTTTCATTAGTAGTGGCTGCTCCTCGGGGTTGCCTGGGAAATCAAAGTTCCTTGAGTGGACGTCCAGGCTAGATTAACAACTGGGTGAAACAGCATGCCCTGGTTGGCACAGCACCTGAAGACTTTCCCTGGCAGCTTGCCCAGTGGCAGTTGCCACCTGGTCCCAGTGGAGCCCTGGAAGGCAGGTCCAGCTGACTGATGGGTGGTGCATTACCAGGCAGTCTCAGTGGGGCAGGCAGTGCTCTCTGTTGAAGGGGGTAAGTGCAGTCAGAACACCCTTATACATGGCTCGCGTACTAGGCACTTGAAGAATATCGCACAGTCCTGGTGACAGTTTCCACAGTATCTGTGTAGACAGAAGTTAAATGCTTCCCATGAAGGTTTTGCTGTCTTCTGCAAAAATTTTTGTTTGCTCCGTCACACTTAGAGCAAGGTGGTGATCAGTGTTAAAATTCAGTGTTGATCCCTTGTTTGCTTGTGAGAAGCCGTTCAGCTGAGGAGTGAATTTGCACTTTCGGAAGAAATAAAGTGGAATTCAACTCTCTTCTGGTCCCCAAGTGAGCAGTGAGGAAACAAGTGTCCTGTTGTAAAATTAATCTGAAGCAAATGACTTTATTCTCCTCTTATTTAAAAGAGACAGAGGTTTAAAGGGGACTGATCTTGTCCTTTGTTAGAACACTACCAAGGCACCAATGACATTTTTAGCAACTTTTGGTTTAAAGTTAAGATTTGTGGTTCAACACTTCAGCTTCAGATTTCTCTCTAACAGCTAAATGGCTGTTCCAGAAATGGTAAGTGCAGGGTATTGGTATACCTTCTGGTCCTTAGAAAGCTGTGTGCTCTATATATATGGCTGCAGTGTGCCAAGCACATAACTTGCTGTTTAAAGAATTTCACTCCAGTGAATACTAGGAGTACGCAAGAGGACGTGGTGTGTAGACTCAATGCTTCTTTCAGTGCAGTAGGAATTGTCTTGAGAGTAAGGAAGTGTCACTTTGCTCCTTTGAGGTACTATTTCACTGCCATCAGCTGAGTCCTCTGCAAATACTTGAAGCTCCTGTATGTGGTAATTTGGGTCCCAGAGAACACTCAAGTCAGATCATCTTAGCTGTAGACAATCCTAGAACTGTCTGATTACTCAGATAGGAAAGCAACCAAGCCTCAAGGTGCAAAGTTGCAAACCACAAAGATGCAATGGGGAAATGCTGATGGGAAAGGATCCCAGTTGCTGAAAGGCATGGCCCAAGGACAAGAGCTAGATGTTATCACAGTATCAAATAAGGCTCTGCCTTGTGGTACACAGTGTTGGCTGGGAATTCCCTGTGCCTACACACAATAAAAACAACATCTCTTAGGATTCAAGTGTAATAAGTACACTCTGAATCCAAATAGAAACCGTAGTGCCGTCTTGTAACTATGCCCAGAAAACCTTCTGGTTATTTACATCCCCTCCAAGTATCAATGCAATGTCCAGATTTTCTTTAGATGGTTGGTATGGACATCTGTTGCTTGTTATTAAAAAAAAAGGGTTAACTGCCCTTGCAACTGGTACAGTTGTACTTTTGCTTAAGAGTTCTACTATAACTGTAAAATTGTTTGGATATAAATGCATTCTCAAGGAAAGAAGCTCAGCCGTATGTGCAGTCGGGGAGAACTCGTAACGCTGAAATGTGTGCCTGTATTCTGTGAAAGGGCATCAGCACTATGGGGGCCCAGTTGCTAGGCTGTTAACAGAAATCCATCTGGGCACCAAAATGCACTGGTGAGCAGCTAGTCTTCAACAGCTTGGATAAGACTTGCTGGTTGAGCAGTGTGTGAGAATTGGCTTCAGATTTCTGCAGTTTTAGCACTTTGTGTCTAGTTCCTGGAGGAAGGGAGGGAGAGGGGACTTTGCTTACGCTCTTCAGAAAGGTGCGCAGTATCCATTATTCCAGACAGTTTGAAACAACAGGATATCAGTCTGCTCCATGCTGCCTCGAAGAGATGGCATCATCCCTTTCCTGGCTCCCTGTGCTTGGAAAACCTGTGTCTGTACTGGGTGTCTCAGGAGCTGGTGCCTGTTGTTAGCACGGAAAGGTGTGTAGCCAGAGAAGGGTTGGAGTTACTGAAGGCAGCAGCCTTTGCTGGGACTGTAAGCCCCTTGAGCTGTTAGTGTTGACAGCGTTTTGGGTACGTGGTGGTGGTCTAAAACACTGCTCACAGCAACCCAGCCAGTCTGGGAAACATTAATTAATGCTGGTGGAACTGTGCTGTCAGTTGGACAGTAATGTCTGCAAGGAAAGCTCGTCACTGGCTTTGAAACGGTCAGACATCAGCCTTGAAAGCTGTAGGCCAGACTCTACATGAATCTGCAGTGCAGTTTGTGCAGTTGGCAAAGATGCAGTCTTTAAAGGACTTACGGATAAAACATTGTGTTGTATTTTATTTAGACTGTGTTCTGTTGTAGCATGAAAGAATATGGGGATTATGCCCTTTGAATTTTTCTCCTGACATGGAAATTAATAATTTCCATATCCATGGGCAAAACAAGGTTTCTTTCATTGGAATTCAAAGTCTGACATCTCATTGTGACTCTGCAATATCTACATGCTAGTCACTGGTCCTGAGCCATTGCTATAAAGACCCATTAGTTTAGAAGCTTCCCTAGAACAAAGGGAAAGAGCACAGAGGGTGATTTCTGAGATATGTAATTATTTAGTTTGTGAAACAAAATGTGAATGGAATTAATTGGTTGAGGGCCTGGATGTGTGGTGAGTGATTCTGGTTGCTGCAGTAGCAGTGCTTGATTGTGGGTTGGGCATTGCTGAATTCTTATATCGATTAGAATCGACTTCCAAAGGTTGGAATGATTTGTTGTATGCAGTGAAATGTTTTGTGGGTGTAGTGTAGATGCTGAACAACTTACCTTGACCCCATACAGTGTAGATGAGTCCTCTGCCCTGCTTATCTGGGAAATCTAAGAACAACCACAGGTGTTTTTCCCAAGACAAGCCTAGAACAGGCAATCTTTTTGACTTCACAGAAGATCTGTTGCCTGAAGTCAATTGTTTTTAAGAACAGAAGTTAGAGATCATTATTGGGAGCCTGTGGTGAGGTAACTTGATGTGGCCTTTAAATCTTTGCTGTAGCTTCATTCCTGAAACAGTGAAAAGCACAGCTAGATGTTGCCTCCAAATTGGGCTGTTGTCCTTGTTTCTTCATCTCCACTACAGAAATTTGCAGTAGACATCTAGGACAACTCAAGTGCTGAGTGCGGGTCATGGGGAATCAGTAGTTTTGCATGCACTACAGACCATACTTCATCTGGAAACATTACAGCCCCATCATATTAGAAGAGTTATGTAAGTCGTGTAAAAGTTAAGTTACTATCTTTCCCGGTGTTTCATTAACACTTTTTGCCTCTTTAGCACTCTTTTGCAGCTAATCTGCGACATAATGCACCTTGATACAATCACTGCCTGAACAGTCTATGTCTCTAATAATGCCTTTTTCTGGTCTGTCTTATTCAGTCCTGTAATGTGTTTTTAAAACTTTTAAGTTCTGTGGGACTCAATAAATGGGATTAAAGAGAAAAAAACATGGGTTTTTTTCTGAAGCATGGCTTTAGAGAGAAAAACTTTCCAAAGCTGTAGCATGGATTGGTAGTATTTGGCCTTTTATTTTCCAAATTTTTAATGATCCTAAATAGTCAAAGAAACTTAAAACCAATATTATTTTTTAATTCCTTTTGAGTGTCCTATAAAATATCCCCTTTAAAGCTTGGTCTCACCTAGAAATAACTGCCTTAAAAGCTATCCCTTTGTTTTGAGTAGCTCACTGAAAGAATGGGATTTGTTTAGGAACAGAGAGCTCGAACACATTACTGTTGTTTTAAAACATTTTTGTTGTTCAGTTACTGATTTGAGACCTGGAAGTCCCATTTAGCCTTGTTTTTATAATTGGTGTTAAAGTGCACTTTACTAAGACTGGCAACATACCTGATACAGGCACTTCTTGTTTTGAAATAAGCTAAATTTATCCTTCTGTGAAAGCAGCTTTTGTGACTTGTGTTCTCTTAAATGAGTTTGGTCTCATTGTGGTTGGTTCTTGTTTGTATTTTATTTTAGGAACAAAAGACTTCTTTTCATTTCCTCGCGTTATTCCCTAGCCGGCAGGTCCCAAGAGCTGTTTGGCTGAGCAGTTGGGTTAGAAACCATGTAATGGAAGTGGTGGCTTAACTTGACAACTTCAGCTTCACGTGTAACAGCAGAAGGTGTATCTCCACTGGAGCACAAATGCCCGCTGGTTCATCTCAGGAAATTTCTGGGTGAAGTTCCCCTTCAGAAATGGCCTCAGGCTTGTCTTAGGTGGTGGAAGTTGCCCTTACGGTGGGATGCTGTTAGCATACATCGGTGTTCAGTGCTGCTGGATGAAGCCCAGAGTTTGAGCTGGCGGCACAGCTTTATGTTAACAACGTTGTGGTTTCCTTAACACTATTCCCTGAAATACGGTGAAGCCCGTGCAGGCGGCGTTACGTACAGTGGCATAAACAGATCTCTGCCGTTATCCCACAGCTTCTTGTTCGTGTCTCCGTTGCTCGGAGGTTTTGGTGCTTTCTAGTTAAAATTCAGAGGTATCTGGAAGCTGCTCCTCCTGCCAGCCTGTGTTTCTTGGTTCCTGGGTTGGATGCTAAACCAAGTTCAGAAAAAGCTGGGTTTCTTCACTGAAGGTGTTGGGACAGTGAAAATTTGTGGCAGAGGGATCTCAAGTTTGAGAAATGAAATGAAATTTAGTTAGAAAGGCCTTTCATTTTCCATTGCTCACACTGCTGGCGTGTCTAGGTAGAGGCTGATCTGGGTGGTGGCTGCCTGAGTTTTGCAGGACTGTTGCCAGGCTCTCCTCCTGAAGGCAGGTTACCTGCAACCCCTGTTGGAGGAAAAGGTAGGGCATGGGAGAAAGCGTGTAGATCTCAATGAGACCTCTTAAAGGCAAGAAGGTATAGCGTGGCTCCTTCTGTGTGGCTTTGGAGGAAGAAAGGTGTGCAGGGAACAAATGGCTGAAATAGCTGATTGTATTTTAACTGCCCTATTGTATTTTAACTGCCCTCTCTGCCAATGCAGGAAAACCAAATAACTTTCCAAAGCATGTTTTTGGCAGGACAAGCAGAATATCTAAGGACTGAAGTCTTAATTCATTGCAAAAAGGGCTGTTTTTAAATCTGCAAGAGGCATCCGAGTCCTCCAGTGAAGCATGTAGGAAATAATCACTGATGGTAACTGGTCACTTTGGTTTGAAAATAGGAACAGCTTTGTAGCCCCAAAGGGCTTGTGCCTTGCTCTTACTATCAAAGTGCATGAATAGTGAGAAAGTCATTCCTGTTCTCTGAAACAACTCCAGTAAAACTATCAGAGTGTTCTTGGAAGTGCAGCCCAAAAGAGGGCACCTCTAGTGTTACGAGGATGCTTTATTACTCTTCATTTATTACATTGGTGCTTATATTTTGCTCAGATTGCCAATATCGTTTCTGTTTTTAAATGCAATGCTGAGAGGTGTTAGCTAAAACTTCGTGTTTCAGCTGTTCAGAGGTTGTGTTGTTTTGTGTGTTGTCTCTTCCTTCCCCCCGTTTTCTTGGGGAGTTGCAGTGACTGCAAGACATGATCTGCTTTCACATTTAGTTTGTTAGTATTTGCCTTCTAGTGAATGTGAAAACAGCTCTTGATAAGAAGTACTATCCTTTCTCCCCAGCAAGTGAAGAATGTGGATTCATGCACTTATCTTCATTTCTGATAGTAGCGTCTTGGTAGCCGCACGAGTCTGTTTATGTGACCTTTCTCCTGAGAACCTCAGGGTAACCATCACCTGCTGTTCCCTCATTTCACACTTGTGCAGCTGTATGAAGTGTATGAGACTTCTGGCATTGGTTTTGAACTCTCAAAACCATGGAACCTCTTCTTCTGGCTTCTCCTGTGCCACTTCTTGGAGTCTGCGCTATTGGCTGCAGTATGGAGTTACTGCTTTTGTTTCCAGGCAGAAAGGGAGTATCAAAGTTGTGAAAAACTGTAATTAAATTGCAGCAGCCAGAGGTAAAAAATAAGCGCTGTTCTCAACAGCTTTCAAAGTGTTTCAGGCAATCCATGTGTCAGTTTACTGTCCCTTTGTGACATTAGGTTGTAACTGCCCAGAACTGCGTCTCTTGTGCTTGGACAAGATGTGGCTCTTCAGTGTATGGAGCTGTAACTCTTAACAACTGTCTCAAATTTGCCTTCAGCTTTATCTGTGCTAGCATCAGGAATTAATAGCATTAAGCCTACAGAAGCAGTAGTTAATAGATTACCATAATACTGGTTTGGAGTTATAATTTTGCTAGTGTCACAAAGAGCTGCTGCCACGAAAAGGCTACCACGCTTTATTAAAAATCCTGCCAAATGGAACGAAGATAGGGAAATCATTGCTTGTTCCAAGGGGAACAATTTCTTACTCTAACTTATATGCGAGTAACAGGCATTATCATAGTTGAATGTTCCAATCAAGGCTATGACCACTGGAGTGGCCTTAGATAACTTTTTCTATGGATGCTCTCACAAAGTTATTTTACAGTGTTCAGTGATTCAGAATGGATGTCCTTATGCCTAATCCTGTTGCTAGGGGGAAAGTTATCCTTTTCTGGGTCATTGCTGTCCTCCTCAAATGTAAAGGGGCTACTCTGACCAGTTAATATTCAAGGTAGTTGATTTTTGTTTACCTTTTCTTTTTTGGATATGTTAATGAATTTGCATATGAACTGTATTGTATTTGCATAAACTTTCTAGCTGTGTCACTCTTGAGGTAATTTCCTGTCAAGCAAGTAGATGTGCTGGAAACTCCCCCCATTCAGGTGACTGGAGGATGGGATACTTTTCCAGCAGGGTCTCCATCTCTGGCGAATGCCAGCTGAAATTTCACCACAGTAGGGCAAAACCAGTCCCAGCCCTGTAATCAAGTTGACTGGTATCCACGTGGTTTCTCAAATGCAGAAGTAGAAAATGTGCATCTGATAATTTGACTTAACAGACAAATGTAATGGCTAGTGACAAAATATCCAAGTACATGAAAACTAACTCTTAATGCATTCCAAATCTCTAAAGGAAGGAAGTTATAAGTTTATATGCACCTTCTTAAAGAGTAGAGCTATCAGTGATGTTTTAAAGCAGGCTTATAAAAGAAAAGCCTAAAATCTCCAGTAGCAACACTTCTGCCATCCTGCATGTAGACGTAGAGCAGAGAGAAATGCTATTGCTAGCAAAATGTGGTCAGCTTTCTCTCTTTCAGTGAAATCTGCATAAGCATGTGGTGTGAAAAAGGAAAAAAATGCCCTTTTTCTGGCTGATGATAAATTGTTTGCCATGAATCACTGTCTAAATAAAATGGCAGGAAAAGAAAATGAGAAATCTAATGTTTTCTGTAATTCTGGCTATTCATTGATTAAATTAAATGACCAAGCTGTACCTCAATATAATTTTAGTCGAGTCGTCAGTGGAGGAGGAGAAAGATGAGTTGTCAGATGGAGTAACAGTATTTTTCTGAATATGCAACTGCCTTGTGCATCTGCCCCATCTAGTAAAGGCTGCTTGAGAAAGGAGGGGATCATGTAGATGCTGCTCTTGCAGTTCTCAGTTTGTGTCTGCTATGTAAATGGCAATATGTTGATGTTACAGAATTTTATACCAGGTTTTGTGTTGTCTTGCAATATCCTCATATGCTTTTAGATATGGAGGATGAAAAGCTGTTTCTAAGCATGTGATTATAGCTTGATCAGTTTTTTAAAAAGCCCCAGAACATACCCAACAAAACCCAACTCATGAAGCTTGTGGCTTTTCCCGTTGTATGCACTTAGACAGCAGCAGTGTTTTAGGCTGTATTGTATGGCAATATTTTGACAGCTTTCAGACTAACCAAGTAGTAAAGACTTTCATTGCAGTCTTGTTTTACACTAGGAAAGATCATAAGCGTGCATAGAAGATCTGGGTTTCAGATACTGGATAACTTGCAAGAAAATTTAATGCAGTCCTTCAGAAATGTTGAGGTACTCTTACTTGTGTATCTGGATTCTCCTGTACCTCCTCCTTCCTTTTATTTGAAAGGTCAGTGTTAAGTGAGGGTGTTTGAGGATGGTGTTTTCAGTGGTGGACTTTGCAGCAACTGCTGTTGGAGGTAAAGGATGTGAGACACCAAAAAGGCAAGGTCCTCTGTAGTTCCCTTGAAGGACCTGACGTCGTACAGACCAGGTATCCAGCTGGCATTTTGTATTTGTGATTGTTTTGAATCCCCCAAATTCTTCAGAGATGAGCACTTAGGGGAGGAGGGAGGAGGCTTTGGTAGCTGAATGGTCTCTTTTTCTTTTTCCCTGTCTTTTTTGTTTTTAATTCTTTCCCATTGGTATCTCCCTATTTGGCAGCAAACTGCTTTAATAAAACCATGTGTTTTAATGCTTTTGGACACACACCCTTGACAGAGCGACAGCTTCAAATATCTCAGTGACCTTGATTTTCATGGGAGACCATTGCCCTCTTGATTGGGGAGGATGGTCGTGATACAGGCAGGTGAGCTCATACTAATCAGGCTTCAGTTCCCACTGCAGTTTTCTCTAAGCTGTGTTTTCCCCTCTAAGTATGTGCCTAAATGTTCAGAAACTAAAGAGGCAGCCAAGTGTGACAGTGGTGATGAATTTTGCAGGTTGAAGAACTGCTTAAAATGAATGTTAAAGTAATCCCACTGTGTGTTTGTTGTGTGTCTGTCTTTTTAATGATCAAAATACCTTTTTGACTCAAATGATGAACTGCTTTGCAATTTGCATCTTGTATGCACACAGTGTTTCACTGTGGCCAGTGGTTAAGTTTTTCTCTTGAATTTAGGAATTCTTTTCTGTCATAAGATGCATAGTAAAGCTGATGTGCACTTAGTTCTTATATTTCTTGGCAGCTGTTCCTTGGAGTCGTAAACTCAATATTACATTATCAGTGTGGTTTAGTTATTTCTTTCATAGAAATATAGGAAAGCCATAATATAACTTAAATTCTAACAGTTTGAATGTTTTTTTTTACAACAGGAACTGTTCTCATCAGAAGCAGTAATGGCCACCTAATGCTGGTATCTCAACAGGCAATAGCACGAGCACAGAACCAGACACAAAATAACACAAGTGTGAGACCATCTGTGCCGACCAGCACACCTGCAGTCAGAATATGTGCTGTGCAGGTAACTTCTCCCATAACTTTAGTTTGACATAGCTGTGTGTTATGTACTTATAACAGGGTTTGCACATAAGTTACAGAGGCTTAAATAAGCATTTTTTGAATGTTCAGAACAGGGTGATGGTGTTTGGTTTTGCACCAATAAACATCATTATGTGCTTTGCTTTCTCATTTGGCAAGAAGCTTGCTAGCTGTTACGTATGGTAAAGTTCAAATTAATGAGCTACTCTGTGATGATGATGATGATGGTGATGATGTAAACCCTTTTAAGAAAAAAAATGCCAGCCAAAACTGCCTGAATGGTTACTGCTAGTATCTAAAACCTTGTAATCCTCTGGTGGGATATTTCTCCGAAGCTGAGTAAAGCTGAGGACCTTTCCCATGTCCCTAGGATGTTCCTCATTCCCTGAGCTGTGCTGGCTTGCTGCTTACATCTCTTGTAGTGTGGTCAGCACATAAGAGTAGGGAGGTACACAAAAGTAACAATTTACATATTTCTTTAACCATTTTATTCTGGTTATGCATTGTCTCTAAATGTCTCTGAACGAGTTACTGAATACTAAACTGATAGACAAAGAGCTTTGTTGAGCAGTGTTTAAAGTACATGGACTGTGTGAATGATGCCTGTATTGTTACTTTAGGAGGATGTGTCTCAGTTTGTATCTGACCCCAGTCTGTTTTGTCATTGACTTGTCTGACAACTGTTCTCTGCCCGTGTGTAATTATTTTTTATATTTATTTTTTCAAAGAATTCTGGCACACAGTTAGTAAAGAAAATAGCAGCTGCTCCTGTGAAAACGTTATCTCAAACAACAAATGCTGTGGTTTCTACTGTTCAGACACCTGCTGTAATACAGGTACTTTGCAAGCTTTATAGTATGGTGGAATGAGTGACAGAAAGAGCCGGAGAAAATATGGATGCATTCTTGTTATTTCTAACTGTAATCTGGTTTTCAGTAACCTTGGTAACCTTAGTCCTCATAATAAATTATTTCCCAAATCTGTTTTTTTTAAATGCATAATTTAATTAGGCTTCTGTCAATGTGTGTCAGATAATCTTATCTCACTACAGGAGAAAGCACATGAACAATGAATAAAATAGATGGTTCAGGGGGTCATTTCCAGTGCTTTTGTGCACTGTGGCAGAGCTCCTTCAATCTCTTGCCAAATCTTCCCTGGGAGATGTGCTCCTGTTGGGGTTCCCTGTTTCCTTAGTGGGGAAAAAGGTATGCCTGAGATGATGTTAAGGGGAAGATGAGCTGTCTGCTGAAAAACAGTCAAGCTGTTTTTCATGTGTATGATTTTTTTCCCTCATTATAAACTGAAGGAAGGTCATAGCTGAAGACCTGTTCTCTAATTGAGCATGGCAGATGGGTTCCACAGGTACAAATGTAAATAGGCAGTGGTTGAAAATGCCTCATTATTTTTAGATAGTATTTTTTGTCTTATTTCTTAGGTCTTACTTTGCTTTTTCTAGAGACAATTGTTGTAGTCCTCCTCTGAAAAGGGTTTTATCACCTGTAGAGTATGGTTCATCCTCTGTTTTTGGGGACTAGACTTCTAGATAAGCATGTGGGATAAAAAGAAAAGTACATTTTTCTGCAGATAGTATGTTCTGTTCTCATAATCTGGAGGAGAAATCATGGAGAAGTCTGGCTTGTACCTATATTTTGTGATAGGAGTTTGAAGGAGACTGAGCTGTAGCAGTTGACAAAACACTCAGTAAATGAGCGGGCTCAATCATTCAAAAAAAACATGCTGGATGTATGTTCTTGACCCCAGGGGTGTTTGAAGGGTTAGGGGATGTGTTTGCTGACAGTGGTAACAGTCTGACTTAAAAGTTCATCCTCCTGCTGTTCTTCTGTATCAGCAACTGAACACTACTCACACTCAGTGCTCTTTTTGCACTTCCCTCTCACTACAGATGGATAATGTTGGGGCCAAAGTGGAAAACCCAGAGGCCTCTCTTATTACAATGGAAACAGTGTATGCTTTGTGTCTAAAAACAGTAATGGATATTCCTTACTTTTATTTTGGAATACTGGCTTGCAAGCCCTGTGTTTGTGATTTCTGCATAGAGGTCTTTAGGATGTAAGAACAATATTCATTCACTATGCTACCCTTGCACTGGGGAAAAGAGATGAAGATCATCCATCATCTGATGGCTGAAGTCGGATGCATCCTCACACTCTCATGTGAATAAGAACGATTCATGTGAAGAAACGATTGCAAAGCCCTCTGCACAAGCTCCTTGTACGATNATCCTCACACTCTCATGTGAATAAACGTTGGGATTCATCATTCTATTAACTTCTCTTTTTTTAAACTTACATCTGCCTTTGGCTTGGTTCTTTTGTACTTTCAGTTCACTTTTGAGGTAGTCTGTTGAACTTGTGTTCTTCTGAGATGTTTAAAGACATAGGCATGGAGTATTTATTATAAGCTGTTTTTTTTCCTTCCCACTGTAGAAACCGGAACACTTGTAATGAGCTGTAGGGCGGGATTTAAACAGCAGGAATGATGACTCTAGGGAAAATTATTAGTGCTGGTTTTTTTGGAGTGGCTTCCTTGAAGCCCCCCTGTTTTGCAGAGGATTGCAAAGCCCTCTACACAAGCTCCTTGTACAATGAAGAGTAAACAGATGCAATGTGGATACACCTTGCCATACCACGGTCACTTTGCTCCTCACCCTGGGGTGGGCAAGAGTGCTGGAAAGGGAGTCAGTGCAAAAAGCTGATGGAGCCATCTGGGGCAAGGAAGGCAGAGCCCTTGGGTCTGACTCCCTTGGCAGCAATTCATTCATCAGTCTTAAGAGAACTTGCTGATCTTAGTCTGGACAGTTTTTTGAGGTCACAGGAGAGGAGTTTTGGTGTGGAAGTATGTCACCACAGAAGGTGGTGGATAGTGGAGAGGTAATAATCTCTGGCTTGGTTGTGTGTCTTCTGCCTTGTGCAACATACAACTTGGAACACTATCTGCAAAACTCTCTAGGTACTGACTGCAGGATTATTATCCTCATCAACAAAAATATTTCCCTTTTTTGACATTCCTGAATGTTTAAGCTCTGAGGTTAGACAAAATTACCTGCACATTCTTATTTTTTACCTGTTTTCCAGATGGGGTAACAAAGCTGCAAAGTGTCTAATTAGCATCATGCTGGGGCACTTTCATTTAGATGCAGAGCACTTCTTCTCTTGAAATGACTTCAAAATATGCAGGATTAATGCCATTTTTTGTGGTGGCTTTTTCTCTGTTGCTCAAAGTGAGAATGAGAATTGTCAGTAGCGAAAAAGGTTGACGGCAGATGACAGAAGTTAATTCCCATATATTCATTTTCCTGGGAAAAGGGTCCAGCAGACTTCCTGTTGTTTCCTCCCTCAGCTGATAAAATGCTGTTCTAGTCTTGATGTGTAAGCATGCTGGAATTTGCAAGAGATCAGCTCCTGTTTTCGACTTTTAAAAGCCCAGGGCATTGCAACTTGGCAGATCTGCACTATGTCCCCTTCCGTCTTCTCCTGCCCATCTGTTTGTGGGATTCTTGTGCCCAGTTTGCCTCCCTGTGGTCTTAGAGCTGTTGAGCCTCATCCTTGGAAGAGGCAGTGGTGGTGGCAAAGATCCTGCAGAGAGCTATTAAAGTGTTACCAACAGTGGGAGCCTAAGCTAGAAAGTTTTTTGGTAGCTGCCTGCTGCTTTCATGTCAAGTTGGTAGCAACTTGGGGAGGGGAGGACACCGACCCAGGACAAAAAAAATTGTAAATATATGACAAAAGTGTTACAGTTTTGCTTTAGCTTTAAGTGTTTGTTCATTAATTTTCCCCATCCTGAAATACTTGAAAGTCCTTTGGTATGCTACATGATGTCTGTCCTGCTTTTGATTAGTTTTTGTTCTATCCACAGTAGGGCAAGTTAAGACTCCGGTCTTACTGTCTTATGGTTAATGCAATTAGCAGGTATTGATTGTGCCTGTTGGACTAAACTGGGGTGCTTAAAAGTTTTAAGAGTCAGTGAAAGCCATTACACTGTGCAGATCTGAACCTAGAATTTGGGATGCAAAACCAGACTTTACCTTCCTCTTCAGAGGCTTAGAGGAAAGACAACACTGAACTTTAGGTTTAGGATGTTAACCTGGAATTCTTGCTCTTCTGGAACCTGTGGGTTCCCTCTGGCTTTTCAGTTTTTAAGCTGAGAAATCGGAAGTAGTGGTTTTTTGTACAGGCAGAGTCCTTTACTCATATTGTACTCTGTTGTATCAAATGAGCTGTGTTGGTTTTTTTGGGTATGGTTTGTTTGTTCTCTTTAAAATCTGAAGTAGAAATACTTCAGTTTAGTAGGTTTTAGATTTAGCCAGGTTTGCAAATAAGGGAGGTATTTTTTCCTATCCTTAATTACTCTCCTGTTGCTGGAGCTTATAATGAGATTTTAAAAAGAGGTCTCAAAATGACTGAATTTTGTGATGGTTTCTGTCAGGTAGAGGAGAAAAGGTGTCCAAGTTGCTGCCCACAAAGAAAAGGCAGGAAGAACTTGTTAGGTCCATTTGCTGAGCTGGCTGCTTCTGCTGGCACATGCATCCTTCCAAAGTGGACATGATGTCTTTTGCCTACTCTGTGTGTGATAGGAAAAACAAGGGGTGTTGCAATTGGGAGGGGAGCTTCAGAGCAAGACTGGAAGATAAATAATCGCTTATGGTTCTGTTTGTCTTCAGAACAGTATCACCTGGCTTAGCAGTGTCCAAAATTCATTAATCTTGGACTGTAGGAGCCTGGTAAAGTTAATATATTGGTTTCTTCAAGACAATTTTACCTTTCTCTCTTCCTTCAAAGTTGCAGGCAGTGCTTTGGTCTGGATGCGCCTTTTTAATTTCTTCCCCCCACCCTTGATTTATCAATAGAATTATGGCTGTGAGGGTTCTGTCACTTACTGTATTAAATAAAGCCTCTCAAAACAAATTAATCTAAGCTTTAAAAACAAAGAGAAAAGTCTTCCCTTTATGTTTTAAACAGTAGTGTGGTGGCAGGTTGCTACCTTATATGCTAGCAGAATCCAGTATGTTTGTCACGTTGTTCTTTGGTTAAAAAGTGTTAATTTTTCTCTTCAGCCAGCAGCTGCAACAGCTAGTGTTACTACAGTTACTGCTGTAAAGCCTTTGAGTACTGGAACACCTGTAAAACTTCCAGTTACAGGACCACCTGCACAAGCTATCTCCCAAAAGGCAGTCTCTGTGAAAGCAGAGGGCACAACAGTAGCACAGACCAGCGCTTCTACAGTAAGGGAAAAAAAGTTTTTAATTAAAAATTAACATCCTGTATGTTCATCAGAGGTTGAAGAGACAGTGCAACATCTAACAGTCTTCTCTTTATTTCCACACTAGGAGATGCTAGAGAATGTGAAGAAATGCAAGAATTTTCTTGCTACGCTAGTAAAATTGGCGTCCAGTGGACCTCAAGCCCCTGAGATGGGGCAGAATGTGAAGAATCTGGTGCAAAGTCTATTGGTGAGACCTCTTTTTCAAAACAAAGTCTGCCTCATTTCTGTATAGATTTTTGACATTTACTTTATCATAGTTTTGTTCCTTGTCTTTTTTTTTTTTTTAACATCTCAAGAGTTGGATTTGTGGCTGAGTACGTCTGACCCTTGTTAAATCTTACATTATAAATCGTATTTTAACTGAATCCCATGCTGTGTTATTTCTCCCCTCGCATTTCTGTTTCATTTTATGCACACAAGTAACTGATAGCAGGAGGAGCTGGTAGTGTTACCACAGCTTCTGGGTCTGTTTTTTCATGTTAGTGTAGTTTTGAGTCCTCAGTAGCAAGAATTTGATGTGGAGGTTGCAGTGCAGCGCTAAGTCCGTACTACTGCTTTACTCCAAGGCAGAACTGAGCGGTGGAACAAGCATGGCATTATCAATAGCCTTAAACAGTAGGATGGAGAAAACAATGTGGTGGCTGCCAACCTCTCTCTCTTTGCAGGTGGCTTCCGTATGGTGCTTCATGCTGTATCCCAGCACAGCTGGGTTTTCTGGTAACGATTTCTCCTGCCACTTCTTGTCATGGCATTTGACCGCTGCTGCTGTGTTGTTGTTCCACCGTAGCAGAAGGCTGTGTGCTGGTGGAGGGGGGTGGCTTTGCTAGTGGTACCAAAGGACTTTTCAGTCTAGGAAGGTGTGATGTAGACAGGTGTAATTTCAGAGAGCAGATTGTTTGAGGATGCAGCCTTGCAAAAATTCGATTCCTTAGCCTCTGTCCCTGCTGGACTATACACCTTCCTTCTGTGGGGAAAATAGAGTTGTTCTTTCTTGTGCTTACAGTACTTTTTTTTAAAGAGCAGTTGTTAAGAGACATTAATACATTGTTAACTGCACACTTGTTTGCTTTTTGTGGTAGTTTAAAAATCTGCCATTCGGTATGTGTATGATTTAAATGCAAAATAAAGTGATGTCTTGTCTATGAGAGAAATGAGTAAATTGCAGCTGGGCAGTAAAATGATCCTTAAGGCAGCATTTCATGAAGTGGGTGTCAGGCACCCTGTATACACTTAGTGAGCCTTGGTGTGCCAAACCACTTGCATCTGTATCAGTGAGACCTCGGTGACCCATATCTGCATCTCGGTGAGATCTAACAGGCAACAGATCAAGTGGCTAATGAGGGAGCTGCTGTAAGCTCTGTTTGTCTGCAAATACACAGTCTTTAAACTCCCTGTTCTGGTTATGTAGCAACTTGGAACAGTTGCTCCAGAGGCGAATATGGGTGAGAGGAGTAATTTCTCAGCAGAAGCAGAGATTGGTGCTGCTCCTTGTGTGTCTGTACCTTCCTGGAGGAGGTAATGTTTGATGACTCTGGAGGGGTGAGGAAGGGCAGCAGAGTCTGAGGCTTAGCCCTGTTGTACAAGTGAGGGGTCTCAGAAGTTTGCTGCAGCTGTCTAACCCTACCAAGCCCTTGAGTCGGGTGTTTGTGTTGTGACAGGGTGGAAAGCATGAAGAAAAGAATCAGTACTCTGCAATTCAGAGGACTGTCACCGTGGGGGTATGCAGAAACTACGTTTTGATTGCTTTTGAAAGACTGTGTTAAGTGTTCTGTTTTATAATGCTGTGTATGCATTAGTCGAGAATTGTCTTGCAAAAACTGCTAAGTTGTCATTAGTCTTCATGCCTCTAAGTTTATTTTTATGCAGATAAAACTACCTTTACTGAAAGAAGTACTAGTAGTTGATTTAAAATACATCTACATAACAACGAGATACTCAAAAGGATCAGTGCTGCTTATAAACTTTTCTCTCTCTGTTCACTTCAGTGACTGGGTGTGAACACCTGTCCCTAAGTGTGTTAACTACCTGTAGCTGAAGAAAGCATAAACTCGGGTAATCCTGTATGAAAATTGCCGCATTATTCTATCCTAACTCCCTTTTTTTTTTCTTTTCTAAATAACGCAGGAAAAAAAAAATCTGAGTACTGAAATTGAACAATGACATGATAATACAAACTTCCATGACTTTTTGATACATCTAGGAAAAAAAGTGGGGTAGATGCAGTCATAACTTACTATTGTAATTATATTTTCCTCTTAGGAAGCAAAAATTGAACCAGAAGAATTTACAAAAAAGCTGTACATAGAGCTTAAGTCATCTCCACAACCGTATTTAGTTCCTTTTCTCAAGGTAAGCGTCTGATTATGGATATTTAGTATTTAAAGAGGGAAGGGAGGAGGACCAGAAAAGAGGAGAAAATAGTTGGGGCATTCAGATAGGTATTTGTTCAGGTCAGTTGAAGAATAACATACCTCTGTGTGACTGTTGTGCTTAGACAATTTTTAAGGGGAAGGTAAATTCTTGAGGAGTAATTTATGCTGTGTTCTTAATACTGTAGAGTAATTACCCTCTAGGTGTTAGTGGAGACTAGTGTTTTGGAAGCTGTCCATCTGTCTACAGTAGAGCAGCTATTTTAAGATGACCTCTTACTTTTTCATCAAAATTGTAGGTATTCTAACACAGAAGCTATAACAGTGGCAATGCACAGCTTATGCCATGTTAAAGGTCAAGGAATCTGCATAAAGCTATTCATCTTCTGCTGGTTTATGTTTAGCTGGAGACAGAAAAAATCTCTACCCCTTTCTCCAGAAAGGGTGTGACAAGACTACTGCATCTTAGGAAAAGAATCCCAGGAACTCTACTTCAGTTCAAGCAAATAATCATATAAAGGAAAAAAATGCTTCCTCTAGACTTTTAATCATATGGCAGAATGGCATTAACAAAATAAAAACTAATTATACAGCAAGCACTAACTGTCAGTGAAAACATGGAAAACGATGTTAGATTTACTAGATTGCAATGTACACCATACTCTTAGGGTTGTTAGATCTGTACATTCATTATAGGCATGATGGAGAATAAAGGAAAAGTATTTAAGTGGTTGTCCTGGGTTACAGTGTATTCTATTACCATCTTCATGAGCTGTTGAGACCGGGTGTAGCACTGTGCCCTGCCTCCTCCCTCTGGACTATCTTCTATTAATAGGCCCAGTAATGCCTTGCCACATGACTCATAGAAAACTCCTGGACTATCCCCTGTTAATGGGCCCATCAGTGTCTTGCCCCATGACTTACCGTCCCATTGTGAGATGCTCCGCCCAGGGGGACGGAGCCAAGCATTCCCACCTGGATATAGTCTGGGGTTTGGAACAGCACAGGCAGCCTTTTCCACTGGATTCCCAGAAGACCAGACCCTTCCACACCACCACTGGACCTTCAGAGGAAGACCAGACCCTTCTACAGAATCACTGCTTCAACAGAACCATCACTCCAGGAGGACTGCAGCCACCATTTAATTGGACTGCTACCACACTCTGACTGACAGGGGGTCAGGTTGTATTCTGACACTGTCAGTGGGTTGGTTTTTTTTGTACTATTGCATTTATTTTATTTTTCCTATTAAATTGTGTTTCTGACTTGGAGTCTGACTAGTTTGTTTTCAAACTAGTACAGTGGTAAAGTTGGGACAGAGTTCTTTTGGAGTTTGCCCTTGGTGTTCGACAGGCCATATAACAGTGCATGTCATAATGTTGACATTGCTCTAGATGGCTGGTGTTAATCTGCTCAAATGTGGGACAAACATTTTTCTTACAGTGGCAACTTTTAAATGCTTTGCTAGCAAGTTTGTCATGAGTCTGTAAGACTACAGTCATCTCTGCAGGACCTTAAACTGAGATGGGAGATTCAGATTTGATACTAAAAAATATAACGTCATTGTTAGGGTGGTCAGGTGTTGGAGTAGGTTGCCCAGAGAGATGGTGCAGTCACCATCCCTGGAGGTGTTAAAGAGGATCTGGATCTGGTGCTGGGTGATGAAGTTTAGTGGTTTAGGGGTCATAGTGGTAGTGCTGGGCTGATGGTTGGACTGGATGATCTTGGAGGTCTCTTCCAACCTTGATGATTCTATGATATATAATATTTTCACATTGGTCTCTTATTAGCTATTTAATTTCCTGGAGGCTTCTTAAATGCCCATGCAAAAGCCAGAAAAATAAACTGCTCTGAGAATGGGTTTTCTGCATCCAGTGTGGCTCTGGCTGCAGAAGGACCAGGCTGGGAGTACAGGGTCAGTGTGACTGGCACTCAGAAGTGCTCAGCTGTTACAAGAAGCCATCTAACAATGTGAAGAGTAGCAGCTACACTTGATGCAAAGAACTCAAGGCAATTCTGCAGGGGTTATGTTGGGTTCATCAGCGTGGGTCAGACCCTCACCTGTCACAGCAGAGCCCTTGCATGTTTCTTCTGCAGCATACTGCCAGGTACTGGTATCATCCAGGCTTCTCTGTTTTGGGCAGTGTCCATACCTCATAGTCCTTGACATGGTGCTCTCTCCCTGTTGCATGCTATATTAACAAAGATATACTGTGACTTCAGAAGTGTTGTTCAGACATGGTCAAAGTTAGCTGACTTTGCAGTGTTGCCAGTCCTTTAAAACATCTTGCACCCAGACTGCCTTTTCCTGAAACACTGTAAGTAACAACACTGTGGTTGATACACACAATTAGGTTGATCTGTAACTCTGAGCAGCTGTGATAGGACTGAGTGCCAAATGGAGGATGACTTCAGGAGCACTTCTCTAAGGTGCTAAGAGGAATCGGCGCTGGCCTTGTTTGTGGGGGAAATGTTTGCAGCTTCAGTCTTGAAAGAAATGTGATACGGCTTTTTGCCAATCCACTTTTAGCTAATGAAGTGGAATTTTAGGGAGGACTCTCTGGAGTCGTCTCTTATCTTTGAGCTGCAGGTTTTTGATGAAGTTGTGCATGTGTTTTGTTTTGTCTGTGCCAAGAGGTGGAAAAGTACGGTGGCTTTGGCTGTGAAGCCTGCTTGATTTTCAAGTCTGCTGGATGCTTTTGGTACATCAGGAGCTAAGCAGCCTTTTAAAAGAAAAAGAATGTTAAAAAACAGATGGGCTGCAAAAGGTCTGGTTGTGCAAGCAATGTGATTATTTCGTACACTAGCATGTGAGACGCTCCTTCTGCATGAAGTCCAAAGCAGCACTGTGTTAGGAGCTCTTACAAACTTTAGCAACTGTTAAGGGGGAAGGAAAAAATAAAAGGGTTTTCAAGAATATAGAGGTAGCTGCAGATTTTCCCTGGTTCAGAGCCATAGCAGATTATACACAGTCAAGGAGAAAAATCTGTAGAGAGCTTGAAGATTATTCTGTCCATTAACCTTCTCAAACACAGCTGTAGTAAAAATGAGATGTTGCCAGATTCCTTTACTTTTGTTCTCCTGTTGCCGAGAAGTAGCTGGCTGAAGTTGTGTTGCTGCAGCTCTACAGACATTATTAAAGTGGTATCCCCCCCTAGTGTAGATACAGCTGTATTGGTATGAAAGTGTTCGTGTCTTCAGAGCTTGTTTCCGACTTTATTGGGTAATTCCTAGTTCCCTGTCAGACGGGGTCCATGAAATAAACACAGCTGTTCCAATATAGCAGGGTTTTTTTGGCAAAACAAAATTCTTTGAGGTAATAAAGCAGTTAAAATCATCTTACTCTGAAACATAAATTCCAAATTGAAAAGTCTAAACAGAAGAACAAAGTTCTGTGTGAGTTTCCCCATAGATGGGATTTGCTATGTGTAGTGTAGCTGTGGTGATGGTTGACTTTTGCTCGGCTGGTGTTGGTGTTTCTTGTCATCTTCACTGAACAGGATTGTCATCAATTTAAGAGTGCCTGATATTTAGCAAAACTTGTTTGCCATTTATTGTCTCATGAAAAATTTAATTGAAAAACAAGGAAGAGGATTCAGTTATATATGTATTATTATTGTGGAAAACTCTGCTGATACTACATCCAGTGTTTTTTCATTTTTCTTTTAGAAAAGCATGCTTGCCTTACGGCAACTAATGCCTAATCCTCAGAGCTTTATCCAGCAGTGTATGGAGGAGCCAGCTGCAACCCAAGAAGTGATTTCAACTTGTACCTCTGCAGTACCAGCTCCTTCGACAGGAGTGGCAACCTCGGCTGGAGCAACAACTGCTCTTCCAGTTGGAAAACCCGTGCCTGCCTCTGTAGCGGTCACAGCCCCTCTGGTTATCACCCCAGTCCTTGCCAGCACGTCGGCAGCAGCCTCTGGGCAGCCCGTGAAGGCTGTTCCTTCCTCTGCAGCGGTGACAGCGTCTCTTGGGCCCGCAGCTTCCGTCCTCACCACAACCATGGCACCGTCTGGGCTGACCGCTGTCCAACCTGGCAGGCCAGTCTTCACCTCTGCGGTGCCAACGCCCTCTCGCCAGCCTGCAAAGCCAGTGCCGGTCTCTCCTGTGGCATCTTCAGCAACAACCCCTCTCCAGCCTCTGAAACCAGTCAGTGGAACGCCAATTGGTATTAAAATCTCGCAGCCCAACTCCGTCGTTCCGCAGTCAGTGGGTGCTCAGCAGGTGGTTAAAGTGAAACAGCTGGTAAGACGGATTCTCTGCTTCTCTGTAACTAACCAGGCTCCTTTACTTTGACTCTTGCCATTTAGTAAACAGGATACCAATTTGGACCTCTGGGGTTTTTTTTTGGGGGGGGTGTGTTTGTTTGCTTGTTGGGGGTTTGTTTTGTTTTGTTTGCTCGTTTTTTCTTTTAACATATGAAGCTAGTCTGTCTTGAGTTCGTCAGTTATGTTTGTCATAGTTTAGAAATCCCGAGCCCTTGCTGGAAAGGTGGATCTAAAGCCAAGCTGTCAGCCTGGTCTCTTACAAGGTATCAACCACCATTTGACGAGACTGAGCATCCATCTTGAGACACAGGGGGATGTGAGGTCTAACCCCGACTATGCACACAGCCAGGCTAGGTTGGCACCTGGAAGAAAAGGTAGGAAATGCTAGTGTCAGGAACAGAAGCTGCTGATGGGATATTACATTAATTGCTCTTCAGTGCCCTGTTAGGGCTGTGCCTCAGCCAGCCACCAGGGATGCCAGTCTTTCTCCCCTGGTAGTTCCTGCCCTGGGTACTTCGCAGGCACGGGTGGCTCGATGATGTTCAGTGATCTGTTACCTGAAATGTACGAACTACCTCAAGGAGCTTTTCTGGGCAGAGTTCTGACCTCCACGTTTACTCTAAGACATGTTAATTACAAACTCGTCCAAAAGTGAGTTTTTTCTATCAGGCCTCATTAGCTAACAAATTCCAGGAGGAATAACTGTCTTATTAAAACAATACCCTCAAAAGCAAAGTGTTAACATTTTTTATTCTTGGCACAGGTTAACTTCTTGCTAATGTTAATGTTAAATACCAAGAAGCTGTGGATCATAGGTATACCTGAAAGAGCAACTTTGTGAAATAAATCAGGTTTGGCTTATAGGTGTTGAAGATACCTAGTAGCATGGTGTCTAGCTGGTTTACCTGTAAGTAATGCTCTCAAGTATTTTGAGAGAATAGCCTCCCTTTGGCAGATAAAGAACTCAATTCTTGCAAAGGAAGTCCTTGTAAAGATTATTTTTCTTTAAAAAGTAGGAAAAACATTAGACTTCCTGTGACTCTAGATTTACTTTCCACAGATATAGTAGGACATCTGCTGTGTGAGTTTTCTTTTTAGCTTGGATATTGTGTATACTTGATTTAACAGTATTCAGACCTCTAAAATGTTCTGCTTTTTTAGTTTCCTTCCTTTCAAAGGGCATAAGGTAGATGTAATACAAGAATCCTCCATTGTAAATAAAGAGTTTATGCTATGGTAGCATAAGCTACCATAAGCATGAGCTTTTCACCTTTCCAGACTTGCTTAAAAAGAACAAAACACTCAACTGTATGGGGTGGATGGGGAGTCCTTTTTTCTGAGTGGATTTGGTAAAAAAAGATACAAAAAAACCCTCAACCCCAAAACTCCAAAGAAGCGTTATCAAGCATATGCACTGACAGTCTTGGCTAGTAGTAGCTAAAGCCAAATTGGAAAAGGAGATGGTACTCATATCGTCTTCAAGGACTAAGTTTTAAATTCCAGCCAGAAGAAAAGAATATCTTAGGTAGTACACAGGCAGGAGAGTAGTTTGTTGGCTACACAGCAAGTCTTGTAATCCAGGAGAAAAGGTTGACCATCTGTACAAATAGGCAAGGAAGCTTAGCTCTACGCAGGGGAGTCAAAACACTTCTTGAATTTGATATTGGTGAACTCAGGAAATGGCTTCTGCCTCTACACTGCTGCAGTGTGGCAGTCTGCTGCAACTGCTTTATCCTCATTTGGGTAGATCCCAGGCACAGTGACAAAAATACTTACTCTTCTCAGATACAGTTGAAGGGCTGAGTTGACTGCTTCCCAGCTTAGCCATATCAGGAGCTTGGTGTTTGTTCGGACAACTTAAGAGCACAAAGGGTGAGTTAGAAGTGGCTGTATCTCCTAGGGCTTCCTTGATGCCTTTCCTTGAAAGGGCAGAGGGTCTATTTTCTCCCATAAGAAAACAAATCTGGACCTGCCCTCCCTAAACAGAAGGGTCCTAGTGTCAGCTGAAAAAGGAAGCACATTGCCAGCTGTGCAAATCTGTCCATACAATGCTGCCAGCAGTTTTTTTCCCTTTTCAGCCCACAGGGATGTCTGATGCCATACACTCCCTCTGCAAGCCCCTTTCTAATTTTGGCCTCTTGTGCTTGAGAGAATTTAAAGCAAACTTTAATGTGCCAGCTCCACTGTAATGTTGGTGGTGCTCAAGAATGCAGCACTGCTGTACTTTAATATCAAATTTGTGACTGGAGTAATGCAACATGAAACTTTCAAGTTCTGTAGCACGATTATCAAAACTCTGTGTGACATTGAGGGACCTGTTCTTCATGGGTGCTCTTGGGATTGATTGCACTCCTGTGCTGTGAGAGTTGCACATTTTGAAGGATTTTCTACTGTGACTTTCTTAACACCACCACATTTAAGGGTGTTGGCTTACAAAGCTTCATCTTGGAAATAGTTTGTCTTGCTCTGGTATTGCTCTGTCTCTTGTTAAAGCTCAATAAATGAAAATATACATTACCAGCTGCTGGCATCCACTGGTGAGAAAGCTGCTCTGACACTACAGTTTTATGTCAAGCATAACCAGCAGGGGGTTTATGGTGTAGTCCCCACAGTTACCAGTGACACTCTCTGGAGATTATTAACGATTGAATCAAGGAGAGAAGTGTTTATGCTGTTGCAACGGCTTGTTCTTAGTGAGTTAGTGTCAAGTCCCCTCAGAGCTGAGCTTTTGTGAACAGTCTCCTCCATCATTTTTTTTCTCCTGGATATTGCTTTTGCACTCAATTAGTGAGGCTTCCTTCATGAAGCAATACTGCTTGTGTGTGATGATACCTCAGCATTCCTCTGCTGATCTCCAAACTTTGTTTTATGAATGTAAAACAGGTTCAAGTGAGACTAATCAAAGTCTCTCTCAGGCAGCTGTCTTTCTGTTGTCAGCTGAATGCAGCTGCATTTTTTTACTTAAGAATATTGGTGATTTTATTCTGATGTATGTATCAACCTGCTTAACAGGGCACAAAGGAACAGTCCCTTTATTACTTCTTGCTGCTAACCTGAAGGAAAGGGGCAATAACTCCTTCTCACAGACATTACCGATTTTTGTAATGCTTTGTTCTGGCGTTGGATCCTTGTTGAGATTTTCAGGATTGTTGTTCTCTCCCGTTGCAACTCCCAAGGACTTCCAGCTTTTGTTCATCTAGAGCTAGAATGGCAAACAGAAAATGGGCTGTGCTGCCAACACATCCTTTTTGTTTCTTGGCAGTGTAGCCTCCTCGGTTACTTGACTTCCATCCCAGTCTCCACTTAGACCATTGTTGTAACATTGCCTATCTCTGTTCTTTTGTCTGCTGTACCTCAGTCTGGAATGCTTATGTTTCCTTCTGTGCTGTTCCAGTGTTTTGCATGCTGAAGATGAAGCGTCGTTCTTCCTGGTGGTAAGGAGGATCTCTAGGTGTGTGTCAGTGCTACTGGAGTCTGTGAGCAGTGTGTCCAAGCTGGTTGGCTCCTCATTAATTATCTGAACGCACAAAGGACACTGTTAACGTTGTTCGCAACTTGCAGCTTTGGAAGCCGGATCTTTCTGGGAGATCAAACCGAGCTTGGGGAAGAACGCATGGAAGTAAACGTTAGCATCTGTTGTACTCCGTGAGGAAGTGCTGCATATGTGAGCCTCGTCTGTCTGCAGTCTGTCCCTGTACTCCTGTAGTTCTTTCCTCCTCTGGATCTTAATGTTTCTTCTCAAGAACTGTCTGTCAGGTTTTCAGATACCCCTGCACGTCAGTTATTCTATGTTACTGCTGCTTTAGTGCCACTGATATGGAGATGGTTGAGGGAGTATCTTGACTCTTTGATACACAAAGTACCTCTTTTTGTGAATGTGTGATGCTTATGTTGATGATATTTTTTAATAAAGGAGAAGTTAGATGACAGAAAGAGAGAGCCTACTTTCTGAAGTATTGTAAATGTCAGTTCTTTAATTACACTTGTGCAGTCTTGCTGTACAAGCACTCTTTAGACTTTCTGAAGTAAGAATAAAAGATGTAGAGGAGAAAAATGGCTTATTGACCCTGATATTTTATGTTAGTTTTTTGCTGCTAAAAAAGCAGGATTCAATCTGAAGATAGTGATCATTTTATGCTTTGGTAAAGTAACGTCTTTCTACTACCTGTAATCAAGAACTTTTTTTAAGATGTATCAAAGCTGAAGCCCACATTCTACTGGCTAGAAGGCTTAGAAGTGAGATTTTTAGGGATGCTGCAATTTCATTACTTTCTTGCATTTCAATAGCTGCCCCTGAAGAGGAAGGATTAGTATTTATGGGCTGTGCCTGTAGGTCTTTGTTGTGATGACATCCTGCTGTCTGGTTTTGTTTCTTTGAAGAGTGTCTTTAAACAGAACTATGAACTGCCTTCCTTTTTACCCTTCAGCTGTGTACCTATGTCTTTGTGTAGAGGCTCTGCTCGCTATAGGTGTTGCTATTTAGTACTTCATGTTCCTGGTAGCTGATGTGCTCAGTGTACTGTAGCTTAACACTTTGAAACTCAGCGTCTCAATTTACAGTTGATGTTGCAGTTCCAAAAACACATCACTAATTTTGCAGTGTGTACTCTTTAATTCTCAGCAGGAAGAGTATTTCGTGCAAGACTTGAGTTGGTGTTCTCCCTTTTTAACCAGGTGTTTGTGATCCCTACCCTTTTGAACTTGTTGGTAGGCAGGCTCACTGTTTAATAGTTAGTCTGCTAAGCAAGACTTACGTAGAGGAAAGCCTCCCAGTGCAGTGGATTTTGTGATAATTAGTGAAACTTGTCCAATAGAGTTATCAATAGAGAACAGGGGTGAAGTGTCTGTTAGAGCTCACTGAATGAGCTTAAAGCTCACTACCACTTGTTAAGATTTCTTGACAGGAGGTTAAAAAAAAATAATTTTTTGTGAGCATGCTGTTTGCTTTAAACTGAAAACTAGACAAGCATACCTGCCCAGTGGCACTTCTGGCTAAATGGAAACACTGACACTGCTTACTTCTCTGTATTTTTAGCTTTTCTCACTCTTGATATTGGATATTCCACTTCCAGGTAGTCCAACAGCCTTCGGGAACCATTGTAAAGCAAGTATCCACACTCCCACAGCCATCAGTGCTCACCCTACAGACATCTGCTGAGAAAAAGATGCTGCTGAATACTCTTGTTCAAACCAATCAGCTTCCTGCAGGTAAGGTGGGGCCTCTTTCATGGAGGAGGGGGAGGACTGCTGGGGTATAGATGTAAGTGCAGGCTGTTGGTAGATTGTAGGAATGCAAGAAGGTGGCTGTCAGTCGGGAGCAACCAGCTCTGCACGTTAAGTTGAACGTCTTTACTGTCTGCTTGAAGCTCTGACAAGAAAATTTGTGTCACATCAACTTCTGGCACTTGTTAAGAGCATGTCAATCAAACACTTGTACTTGTTAAAATACTGTGACTGAGCTCCTTGCAGTGAACGTCCTCTAAACTGTTGCTTTTGAGAGTTGTTTCATGAGATCTTGCTTTTTCCTTCAGCAGGTTCAGGTTTATGCACAAGTAAGAGTTTGTCTCAGCCAGGCAGTTTTCACTAAAACATTTCCCTGGTCAGCACAGAGGGGAGGGTGTTTGCTGAGAGTATGGGAGGCTTTGGGCCATGCAGAACATGTAGAATGTAAGATTTCGGAGTGTCTGGTTTTCAGATGGACCTAATTAGTTGTTACTGGGTCTGCAGTAGCCTTACCTAGAAGAATGAGCTGACTAAACAGTTGTCTTAGCATTTCGCTTTCTACTACAGCATGTTCTTTGTTTTGTTTTAGGTTCCATTCTGAAACAAATTACCCTGCCAAGAAATAAAATTTTGTCGCTTCAAGCATCACCTGTTCAGAAAACGAAAATGAAAGAGAATGGAGCAACATCCTTCAGGTAAAAATGAACAATATCAGAGGTTAAGTATAGGAAGGAACAAAAGGAAAAGACAAGCATAGAGGTGGGAATGGAGCCCAAATAGAAGCAGCTTTCTTCAGAAGCTCTTTTCTGACTCATGTTTTTCACATTATATCATTGGCAAGGGGTAAACTTAAAACTTTTACCTCATAGCAGATGTAAATTATTCTTAATGTAAGAAAACTGTCCTGGTGAGGCTGGATTTTGTGTCAGTTTTTCACTCATAGAGGAGGTATATTGATCTCCATCCTATGAGTACAATTACTAATCTAGTTATCTTGTGTTAAAGCCTCTCAATACGATGAAAGCAGATGGAACCTCACATGGTCTGATAGCATTGAAGTGTTACTTGGACTGGCTAGTAACCTGTCTCAAGCTCTGTGCTGCATTTCAGAATCTTTTATTAGCTCCTCCTGCAGGATTGTTTCTGTGTGTATGGGTGAAAGTCTTTGACTACATCTCTAAGCATGATTTCTGGCATATTCCCTCGGCGTTTAGGTTGGCAAGAGTGCTTAAAGCTTTTAGTTCTGGCAACTGATTAACTTTTCAAAAGCAGAAATTACTTTTGCAGCTATGAAGTGTGATGTTGGAACAGAGGTAGAGATTCTTGTAAGCATTACTAGTCTTACTACTTCTGGGCAAGTTTGCCATTGCTCTTCCAAGGAGAAAAAGCAGACGTGATGACACCTCTACATTGTTGACCAGTTGACTTACCATCTCTTGAAAGCTGCAGCTTTGAATGCTCTGGTGTAGACAGAGAGCTGCTGCTGTTTACAGTAACATACCATATACAGTGAACACTTTAAAACAGTGGTTGCCAGAAGTTGAAATGAAAAGCTCAAGTTAAAGCAATAGCTCTGTTCAGCTGCCTCAAGATCTTATGAAATACACTTTAGAATATAATGTGGGATATAATCTTGGGTAGTGATGTTAAAAAAACCCCTTCATAAATACTGTAATAAAAAAAGCAACAAACAAACTCATACACACAAAAAAAAGAAACTTTTTTTTCTGTGATCTTCCAAATGGAATATATTAGCTGTCTTACATGCAAAATTTGAATTCTTGGAAGTTGTTCCCTGAATTGTTAAATTCTTAGTGTAGGAAAAAACCTGCTTTTGCTGTGTGATCCGATAGAGCTTTCTCTTCTTGCTTTTGGATTGTGATTTTCAAAGCAGCATAAGTCCATGAGAATTTAGATAGGAAATCTCTAACTCACCTTAAATTTTCTTTGTAGAGTCTCCTGTCTCTGAAGAATTTGTCTTTGGATACACCCTTGGTGTTTCTTCTATTCACTGCTATAATTAAACTTTCTGACCTATGATCCATCAACTGCTGATCATGTGTGAGGCAGAGAGAGGCACCACGGCCTGCTTTCAGGTTTTGTGATGGAATTTGTTTCGAGCAGAGAATGTGTCTTGTAGTCGATGTGACTGTACATGTGGCACTAATGAGAGTGCTCTTACTGTGCACTCTCACTGCAGTGTGCCATCGAGCCTGACTCCCTCTGCCATTGTGTGACAAGGTTAGGTTGGGATTTGAGAGCATTCTGCTCACTAAGCTGTGCTTAATTAGCTGCAATTTGACCTTGTCTGCTCTTTAACGGGCTGGTTTAGGTTGCTCGAGATGAGCAGTAGAAAAAGTGGTGATTTCCTGCCCCCCCAAGCAAACTAACAGGAAAAAAACCAACTAAAGACAAAGCATTCCAGCCTTCTAGATGTTGTTTCAGCTAAGCATGGACATTGCGCTGTGGCATGTTAAGACATAGTTTAATCTACACTTTTCTGTAAAGTATATGCTAGAGCACTCTGGGGAAAAAATAAAAGGTCACATATTTAATCTTCAAATATTTGGTTTGAATTTATTCTGTTTAATAGAGTTGTTCTCCAAAGCACATGCAACTTTCTGGCTCGGCTGGAATTGTTCTGGCCTGGGTAGCTGTCAGGGATGGTGCCCAGAAGTTTGGGTTCAGTGTGCCTCTCTAGTTTTTGGCTCTTGGATAAAATGGAGTAGAGGGATTCAGAGGCCAAGTGCGGTCGTCAGACACCAGAGGGTGCCACAGACTCACTTTTCAGGCAGCAGAGGCAAGTTCACAGATGTGAGGTGCATCTGCATTGCTTGGGCTTCTTTTGCAGCAAATATTCGATATAAATGTCAAACCTGACTTCATGCAGTGTATCACTCAGAATTCTTGAGTTCTGTTTTCCACCTTGTCCTACTAAGCTTAAGTCACTGGAGACTTAAAACAGCTGGGTGAGTTTTTCCTGTTGATTTCTGAGTGTGACATGATCAAATGCAAAAAGCATTAAAGGAAGTGGTGCAGAAAAGGGCCTTTATGGAGGCATTGCTGAAAAAAAAGCAAGCTGATATCCATCAGAAACACCTTCATGTAGTATTTTAAATTTATCACCTTATTAGAATGATGTCTATAGCTTACTCAAAGTACATGATACCTTACCTAAAATGATTGAGATTTGTTTGAACAACAAAAAAAGAGTAGTAAAAAGTACAAACTTACCATGGCTTCTGAAACTTTCATTAATCTTTAGTGAGCACTTTTCTAAGGAAATGTAGTGGTAATTTCTTTGGGTTAAGTAAAATAAGTGCAGCAGTGTTTTCATATCTTTCGTCAAAGCAAATGACTCAGTGAACTTAATGCAAACTTGTATCTCAGAGTAAAAAGACTAGAACTGCTCCTGAAGAAAAGTACAGGTAGAGGTGTCTGCTTGCATATAAACTCTTGTATGCTTGTGCTCACTAGAGAGACTGTGTGCATGGAAATAATCAAGAAAATAGTAACCTGATAAAGGCAGGTTATAGAGAAATGAAACTTCTGTTTGTAGAAAAACGGATAGATGTGTATTATAGAAGTTTATCTTTTTTTGCTTGAACATTTGGAGTATGTGGTCAGATTAAAAGCAAAAATTATTTCCTGAAACTGCATGGTATGCAGTTGTACCCAGGATGCAGGCATCCTTCTTGGGATTCCATAAACAGTTCCATGGGGGTAATGTCAGGTTCCAGCACTGATAGCTTGTGATGTGTGTTCCTCGTGCTAGCTGTGCTGATTTTGTCAGCAGATCTGTGGCAGTCGCTGTGCTTCAGTGGGATTCTTGTCTCTGCCATCAGCAAAGTCTTCTTTGTAGTGGTCACTAAGAAAAGGAAATTGGAATGTACTTGTGAAGATGAGTTAGCACTCAGTTATCATCCCGTGAAGCTTCACTGACACGCTTGTTGAAAGTTCAGGGTTTCTGTTAGGCCGATAGAGGCTGAGTGTGCACTTGGAGCTGCTCAGTTGCTGGTTGCCAAGGGGTAGCAGGAGGGAAGCTGTTCTGGCACTGTTGGCTTCAGCTTTGAATTGTAGCTGTGGACATCTAACTGTTGTGACAGTCCTGGGGTTTAAAGCTTTCCTTAGCATGGTGGATTTGGGGCACACACCTAGTTGGGAAGCTATTGTGGCTAGTTAGACTTAAAGAGCTGGAGCTGGTTTGAGAATTTGTTGGGTCTCCTTTCCCCTGAACACATATGCCTAGGAACTGCTAGCAATGAGGCCACACAAATGGAAGGAAGGGTAGGAGAAGACTGGACTCAAGGCTGGACTGCTTTTTCTGGCCAGGTCTCTCTCTGGAGGTTTGCAGAAGAATTGTGCCGTAGAAACATATTGAAACCCAAAGGAGACAATATATCTATAGTTAAGAAAAATATCCCAACATTTTCTTGTGTCTTTTGAGTATTCCTCAACCTCAACCTGTGTTCTAATAACTTCAGCTTCTACCTCTAGTCAGTCAAAAGACAGCCTCCAAGAAATATTTCACCTTAGAACAGGAAATTTCTGTCTAGCCCCTTGTTCAAAAGTTATTTAGGCCACACAGTGTTTTCTGAAGGTGAACTTTATCAAACAATTCCAGAGAATACTGTTCAAGAGGGGGGTGTGTGTGTTGGTTTTGTTTTCTTTGTTTTCCAAATAAAAAGATGTTCAGATTGAGTGATTTCACTTATCTGTCCTAATACTGTGGATGTCTGTTCTGGATTGGTCCTAAATCTCTGAAGACACCATTAGGGCCTTTGTCGCATTCTGAAGTAAAAATGCTTTTTCTTGATGATCTAAACTTACTCGATAATAACTTGGATTGTTTCACTGCCAAAGTAGCTCAAAAACTTTTCCCGTGTAAGATTAATCCAGTATTTTGTCTTAAATGATCTTTAAGAAAAGCATTAAGCTGAAGCACACAGGCTATTATAGCTCGTCTGAGTGATGTTCGCCCTAAATATGCGAGATTCAAGTTTTTTATTTTGAACATGTAGTCCAAAGCTGCTACACAAGAATCCAGCTAATGGTGTTACCAGCTAGAGTTCTGGCATGGTGCTTCAGAAGCAGTGGCATCTTCCCCGCTATGTGCATGAGTGTGGTAGGACTGATCCAAAGGACAAGGTCTGGATTGGTTCTAGTATATAATCAAGGAGTGTTAGTATCCTGTGTTTTAAGGGAACTCGCTAAAGAAAGTGAAGATCAGGTCTGTGCTAATAAGCTTGTGCTTTAAGCTTCAGTTTGCAAGATATGCATCTTGGTTAGAAAATGGGCTTGTTTATAGTCCAGTGAGTCAACATTCAGCCTCATTCCACACTGGGTTCTACCTGGTGAATTAGTTTCAGAACAAATTTCAGGCTGCAAGAGTGGTGGTGCAGGGTGAGGGGTTGTGGGAACTTTTAATCTGGGTTTACCTCAGTCCTAGGTTTCCAAGCTTGCTCAAAATATCGGTTTCATATACAGAACTTGCATGCCTAGCAACCGAGGCATTAGCCAAATTAATGTTTCAGAGGCACTTTGCAGAAGTGTGAGAGCTTTTGGAAGCTCCCTGTCCACACCCACACTAAACATCTGTTTTATATAGGGATATGGGAATGTGGCTGCTTGTTGATAGTCAAGATTTTTCCTTTGTGTCTATTCTGAACAAAGCATAAAATGTTGGTCTCCTCTTTTGTAGAGATGAAGATGACATAAATGATGTGACTTCTATGGCTGGAGTTAATCTCAATGAGGAGAATGCCTGCATTTTGTCAGAAAACTCTGAGCTCGTTGGTACAGTGATTCACTCTTGTGCAGATGAACCATTTCTCTCTTCGGAAGCTCTTCAGAGTAAGATCCTGAACATAGGTGAGAACAAAGCACACGTAGCAGATATGTATGGATGTAGTGTTCCCTTGCCTCTTTCATCAGCCAGCCTCCAATCTTTGAAGAAGGACCTGGAACTATTAAGACCTACAATCTCAGTTCGTGTGTTTCTACCATACAATACTGGGTTTTCACTTCCCCTTCTAGGAAGCAACTGTCCTTTAAGGTTTTCTTTACATGGAAACAGTCGGAAGCACAACCAGAAAAAAAGAAACCGATGCCACTTTAACATGTGAGAAGTGAGCAGCTTTCTTACTCTTAAACCTAATGCAACGCTTAGCAACCATAAAGATGCTACTGTCAAAACACTAAAGTGTGCTTTTCTATCTCAGCAGCTTCTAACTTGATGTATTACACTGTATTAAACTTTCCTAGCAGATTTTGCATTCCTCAGCCTGTCCAGGCATATGTACTCTACTGACTAACATTAGGAAGAAGTTTCAAACTTCCAATACACACAGAGCAGACCTTTGTTTATGACTCCCTCCATGGAAAAAACTTTTGTTAATTTTATACAAAAGAGATGCTGAAGCTGTTTGTCTGTATAGTGACTAGTACAGTGGAATGTACGTTGAATGCTTGTGTCAAAAGAATTTTCTAGTGTAGGTATCATTTCAGCTGTTGCCTTCTGACCAAATAATAACTGTTCCTTAGCGATGCTGTATTATGTCGGAGCAGGGAGCGTGCATTTGTGTAGCAGCAGCACGCTGGCTGGTCCCACTGACATCGACAGCAAGCTCTATGCATGCTGCTCAGCTCCTTGCTCATGCCCTCTGCCCAGTACTTGCTGTACTGGAACACTGAGTTTTACAGCTGAGCATCCAGGAAAGCCTGAATGTGCAGTCACCATCCTGTCAAAGTGGCTTAACCACGTGTTCGCAAAGTCTTTCCACACACAACTGGTTCTTAGTCCAGAGTAAGCAGCTAGCCTGTGACAAGCATGTAACCTGCAAGTGCCACCTGTGACCTTGGTGCTCCTGCCCCAGTCAGCCAGATGTGTCATCTCGAGCTGTATGGGGCATAGCAAGTGCTGTGTTTTAGTGGCAAAGGGAAAACATGTCAGAACTGGTGCCTAGAAGATTTCCTCAAAATTCAGTAGAGGATTAATCAGTCCCTTGTGGGAAGTGGATATAAGGAAAAACAAAGAGCTCTGCAAAAACAGAGAGTATTTTTAGAATAATTCGCTGGTTGTGGATGCAAAGACAGTTAGTTGAAAGATGGAAAATAGAAGCCTGGCTGTTTCATAGCTAGAATGGTAGTTGTTCAAAATCAGTAATAATAATATTAATAGCAATAATAATAGCAATAATTAATGTCATAAATGAAAAGTGCTTGTTTGCAAGGAAAGGAATACTTCCAGGGAGTAGAGCAATTCAGAAAGTGAACATGTCTACTTTTGAAATGAGCCATCTATGGATTAAGAAGTGGGCGAGGGGGGGGGCGTGTGTGTGTGTGTGTGTGTGTAGGGAGGTCTTGAGGTTTGGGGGGATTTTATTTTCATTTTGTCTTTAAGTTGGTGTTTCAGTAATCTGATAGTCTAGTGAGAAGCTGCTGAGGAAGTATTGAAAGGTGCTTGAGCAAAATGAGCTTTGCACTCAGTTAAGTTACAGGCCAGTGCTTTCTGATCAAACAGGGGGAATGCTTTGATTGTATCTGGGAAAACATCCTAGGTTCTCCCTGTCTTGTGAGATTGTCATTCATTTTCAGTTGCCGTAGCGAAGCCACATGAAATAGGTGATTAGTTTTTTTTTTTACAGTGTGCTGTTCATCCATTCTTAACACTTCACTTGGCAGTAAATACTGAAATGGGTTTTGAAGGCGTGCTGTATATTGCATCATAAAGTATTACAGCTGCTGTAAATGCAGCGTAGGGCAAGGAAAAGTGCTTCTGACAGGTACAGCGTATGAGGCGTGTGGAACTGCTGCCTGCCGTGCCTACCAGGGAAATGTCGCTGCCGCCCAGGTGTCTGGATGGGGCCGCGTTGAGTGATCGATGGTGTCAACCACGGGGAGGCTTCTCCGTCGGCAGCCCGCAGCCGCGGGAAGGTGGCAGAGGTGATGCCCAGCTCTGGGTGCAGGGCCGGCACAGCTTTGCCTGGAGCCGTCACCAGCCTCGGCCGCAGCTGCTGAAACGCGGAGAATCAGCAGCAGCCAGAGAGGAAAGGTTGAAGGTGATGGCAGGATGACCCCGGCTGGACTGGAATCTGCGCTGTCCGAGCGGCTGCCGCGGCTTGGTTGGGTCTGTCAGCCCCGTGTCGGTCAGTCAAGGCAGTTTGGAGGGTCTCGTGTGCCTGGAGTGCGCTGCAAAACCCATTCCTGCTCGTCAAATAAATGTCATGAGTTGTTAACAAGCACGGTGTCAAGCAGGGCAAAATGTAATTCTGTATTTTTTTAATTACTGGAATTAAGAGAATATGGCTCTAATTTCTACAGCTACCGCTTCTCCCCCTCCCTGAACATGAAGCTTGATTTGTGTTCTTATTAACTTTGTCCTATAAATGACCTTGCAAGGAGAGTGGTTCTGGAGGCTAAGTGAAACAATGTCTATATTTTCTGAAGCTCCAGGCTAAGTTTTATTAATGTAATGTCTAAGATCTTTGAAGTTGTGACTTTACCAGGAAAATCATAATCTCCAAACCTTTATTCATAATGGGTATGACTTCCAGGGGGAACAGAATACCTGCTGTGCTAATTATTTCAATTATCAGCTACTACTAAAACACGTAATGGATTTTCTCTGCTTCCACAGGTAAAAGGCATGACATTATGGAACTTAACTCTGATGTTGTGAACTTGATCTCCCACGCTACACAGGAGAGATTACGAGGGCTCCTAGAAAAACTAACTGTAATTGCTCGGCACAGAGTATCAACCCACAAGGTAAAGGAAATCATTAGCAAGTTTTGCACCAAAGTTTTCCTGCTTTACAACCTTGAAGGTAAACCTCTTCCAAGTGTGGGCACATCACAGGCAACATTTGCGTTCTCAGTATCTACCGAAGTCTGGTTTTAGCTGTTTCTAGCCCAGCAAATAACTGTTCCATTTGACTTGTTGGACAGGTGCTCTTAAAACCCAGCATAAGCCTAAATGCATGCGTTTCTTAAGAACTCTTCCATAGCAGTGGTGGCTCTTACACAAAGTCTCTTGTATGGTAAATGTAAAGGTAACTTTGAATGCTTTTGATGGTGGGTTGATTTAGGGGCTTGTGTTTTCCTTGTGCATTTACTGTTTATGGAGCTGCACTATTGGCTCAGTAAAAAGCCTTGGGAAACCAAATTGATTATTTTACTTTTAGAAAGTGCTCCTTGTGAAGGCAGAGGCCCTTTTCATCTTAAGGTTTTTTCTTTTGCCCCCGTGATACCTCATATTCCCTCTCCTCCATCTTACTATAGCTTCATCCAATCTAAAGTATACTGTGTCCCAGTGAGCTATGGGAAGTGATAATTTACTGGCCAAACCAGCTCTTCCCTTTTTTTTTTTTTTTTTTTGGTCATTCAGTAACAAGATACTAATCCTTACTTCTGTCATTGTGAAAATGTTTTAGAAAAAAAAGAAGTTAGAAGCAAATGTATCTGTAAAGTCTTAGGTTCCTGTTTTGAGTTTTTTAACAGAAACTTTATACTTAATGAAATTTAACAAGAACAACCAACTGATGGAATAGGAATTATTTTTGTACTGACCACTTTTTATAAGCTTTTCAGTACTGGAGCAGCAACAGTAAATAGGAGCAGCTATTTGGAAACTTCTAAGTATTTATAGTGTTGTCTGGAGCAGTTGGAGTATTCTGTTCCTTGCCAGAAGAAGATGTAATAGAAAAGAAAATCGATCCAGGAAAAGTACAGAGTTTTTTATGAAAAGACTTTAGAAACCTGCACGTGTTGTATGTTGTTTCTCCAAAGTGGGAGGTACAACTGAGCTTGTGAGCAGAAGTGAGGAGGAAGCTGAAGTTCTGAGTAACCAGTAGGACTTAGTGTCTTGCAGACACTGAGAACAGAAGGAAATGTTTTTGGACAGTAGGCTGGATAGGGCTGGTTTCTTTCTCATTGAACTAAAGCAATAGAAAAACAGGTTTTTGTCTGATTGAATTGCCAGAAGCAATGATAAGATTATAAGATTGCAATAAGCTGTCTTTCTTTTCCTCTTTTCTCAAAAGCAAAACAAAAAAAGTAAAAGTAAGGGGCACAGTAATCTTAGAGGCACAGATACCCTCTTTTGTTAGGAAGATGGTATTATGTGAGAGAGGAGTGTACTACAGGATTACCTTTGTGAGTAATGCTATTGTGAGAGATGCTGACAGGCTTTTAGAAATCTTGAAGTTCAAGAAGAGAATACTGCAGGGTGTTGGAGTCCCGTTATGTATTAATATAGGTATTTATATAGCCCTGTATTCCATCTTCCAAAATGCTTACCCCCTTCTCTTTTCCCTCATGGCTGTTGATGGGTATCCCTGCACAATGTGGGCTGCTTCTATGTCAGATAAATTCCCAGAGCCTTTCCAGAAGGGTCATGTGGTTGCTCCATAAGGCTTTGTATTGGCCTATCTTCATTACAAAAAGACAGTAACAGGCATGGGTCTGGTGAAACCAAAGTTACTATTGTTAGGGTAGGAGTTGGTGTAAAAAAGACCAGTAATTCATGGGCTCATACTCAGGGAACTCTTCTTCCCAGTTAGCTCAGCTCATGCCTAGCAGCTTTCATCTGATACATAGCCCTGCAGAGAGAGTGAAGTGGCTGGGTAAAAGCTTCATGCCATGCCATCATGTCAACTTTTGTCCTTTTTTTGCAAAATTTAAGGAAAAAAAAAAAAATTGGAAATCGCTAACTTAATAGGGATGAAACCATGATGGTAGTCTCTTTGTGTGAAGTTGGAATAGCCTTTCAGATGGTTATGAGCTGCCCTCTGTGATGCAGCTCTTACTGCAGTGCTCATATAGAGCCTTTGGAAGACCATAAAGGGAAAGGGTTTTAATGTGGATTCATCCCAGCATGAAGCAGCTGCCATGCTCCTGCGGTTGGAGCCCCTGAGCTCATGGCTCCGAGAGGCGTGGTATGGTGCTGAGCAAAAGCAGCACTCCATGAAAGCATTGTCCCCTCATGCAGTAGCACTGAAACGCCACAACACTAAATTGCATTATCTGTTGGGCCATAGGATGGGGGTGATAATGCTTCATCATAACAGCACCGTCTGCAAGTCATGAACAGGGGTGCAATGTAATGTTTTGTGTCTCAGCAATTCCCTGCTAAATGACTGCAGAGAAGTTTATTGAGTAGGACAAAATATAACTGCAGGTGTTCCTCTGTTAAAAATTCCTGAAATAAGCTGTCTTAAAACAGGTGATGAGCTGAAATACTGTTATGGATGCATCTATTTCTTGTCCCATATAAGCTCATGGTAGTGCATTGGGGAGCTTCTGGTTGAGAGACTTACATTGCTGGTTGGTATAGGGTCATGGATTTGTCTTAAAATGTGTAAAGATCTGGGTATTCCAAAGTGAAATTCCAAAGTTCTAAACTTCGGGAAAAATAATCTTCTGGTACTACAGCTTTCTTCTTTGTCCTTTTAAAAGGATTGTGGCATGGTGGTGGATTATTATAAACTGCTGCTTCAAAACAAGTTGTACTGATGTACTGAGAGTGACTCAAGAATAGCGTATGCTTTGTGGGGAGCGGTTAAAAAAAACTTGAGCAGTGATAGAAGACGGGGGAAAAGGTTTGTTGGACTTTCTTGCAGAGCCGCAAACGCTGCTTGGGAAAGTCTCTGGTTGCAGCATATGGTGTGTTTTGAGGCACAGTTGGTAATACGTGACAGTGAGGTGGCTGATTGAAAAGGACCAGACATCATACTGGAAAAGGGATTGATATCATGCTCTGAATCAGCTGTGAAAATTCAGAGACAACAGTGCCCTGCAAGAAAACTTCTACTTTCCTTCCATCTTTTCCTAGTGCACAACTGGGTGTGGGAAGAACAGTCTGAGTATAGTATCCTTGAAAACTAAAAATGGAGAAACTGAAGTCACTGATAGTCCATATACTTAACATGTAACCTTGCCTAAAATACATGTAAATACATGTAAAACATCCTGTACCTACTTCAGAACAGTTGTGCGTCAGAGTTGTTACATTACAGTGTGAGATTGGGGTAGGGTAGAATGAAGAGGTGCAGAAAGTACATAGTGGCTGATAAAAGCCCCGGGATAAATTTCTCGGGGGGAAAAAAAAAGAGTCCACAAAGTAGCAGAGAAAGAAGACAACTGTAGGACGTGCACCAAAAAGTGGTACAAACAGGTGGCACAGACATGCCTCATCTAGAATGGGCTCCTTGTCTTGTGTTGCCTAAATGCCCTCTGGCCAACGCATGGCTCACGAAGCCTGAAGAGCAGAGTAGTAAAACCAAGCTTTTCATTGCCAGTTGACCATGTTTTGGATCTTTCCTTTCTCTGCCTTTCTGAGCTAAAGTAAATGTCAGCTCAGGCTGTCCAGCGGGGGAAAAATAGAACGTAAAATAAGCTACTGATTGCTGTTCCTTAGACCAAAAGGACCTCAGTCCTGTTTCAATGCCTGTGTGTCCAGCGATTGCTGAACTAATCATTAGTATTCACTGGCCCAGCTTTGTACAGGTGGCTGGACCAGATGACTTCCCCAGGTTACCTTTCAACTATTCTGTGACTTGAAAGCATTCACTGAGGCAAAAATACGTGTTCTTAAAGTTATAATAAACCGTGTATAATATATTTCACCTTCTTCACCCCTAAGATTCATTATAACTGCTTCTAAACCACCCCTCTGATACATTAAACTTTTTGGAAATACCAGGTGATGCTTGTTTCAACTTCTGCATTAAATGGCTGAAACTAGAACACAAAACACCACAAACTTATAATGTCAAATTCTAATCTTTTGTCTCTTCAAAGGAGAAAAGATATTATGCCCTGCTGCTTTACAATTCCTTTTTTTCCCCCTAACATTTACTGGATATGAAGTTGCTGGTTTAAAACAAAATTTCAGTCTTTAGTCTAAGGGAAGACTTCTGTTACTATAGTCAGTATGGACTGGATGTTGTTAGTGTCATTTGTTCAGTAACCTCTTGCTAGTCACAGACACCTGGAAACATGCCTCAGTGGAGAGGAGATGTGTAAATGACTACATACCACCTGAAGTCTTGCTAAAACAGCCTACACTTTGCAGCTTAGAAAAATAGTGTTGTTCTTTTCAGATTGTTCCCATTAGGTATATTAGCTCTAGGGGTATTTATAAAAGCCTGGTCGTCTATAACAAACTTTTTTTTTTTTCCAGGGGAGTGATAAGTACATCGTATGTAGTGACACCAGAGCACAACTGAGATTTCTTGAAAAGCTTGATCACCTAGAAAAGCAGAGAAAAGATGAAGAGGAACGTGAAATGTTGCTTCATGCAGCCAAGGTAAGACTCTGGCTTTCCAAGGAAGTAGTCATGTCCTCTACGTTGGTAAACATCTTCAGGTTTTTCCTACTTCTGTTTAAATATAGTAACCATTAACCCTGTCACTGGAAATCTATAATTGAGGCTATACAGAAAAGGATTTAAGCTATTTACATTTAAAAAAAATCCGCAAGAGTTCTTTGAAATGTGTGGCGGGGTGAACTCCTCTTTTGAGATAATTCCCACTGGTCAAAATGAAGTAAAAAGCTACAAATGTCCTTCCTGGATCTCTTTCTGCCTCTGAAACAGAAGCCTGGTGAAATCCAGCACCCTTGCAGGTGTATGTTTTCTGTAGTCAAGTTCAGAGGGCTAGCCTTGGAGCTGGTACCACAGCATCCATGAACCCTGGAGCTGTTGCTGGTACAGAATAAGTTTCTTCTCTCTTCCCTCCCCTCAAGAAGAAGAGAACCCAAAAAAAATGACAGTAGATGCTGCTTCATCAGCTGAGACTTGACCATCTTCTGTTCATTCTTTTCTTTTGGTTTTGTTTCCAGCCGAATTCTGGAGCCGCTTGGGTGGAAGCCTAATCTGGAGTTGAAAGAACTGTGTTGTGCTTGCATGAATACAACTCCCTTTCTTTCTTATACTTCCTGTCCTTTTTAAGTGTCTGCTGCTGACATGAACAACATCATGCCTAGACTGGACCTGACTGACAGTGTTAGCATCATTTTCAGCTAAATCTTGCCTCAGGCTAGAGCAGAGGCAGCCGGCCCAGATGAGGAGGGGTGCGCACGTATGTGTGTGGAGGGGGATGCAAGAGAGTCTGGATTGAGGCATTCACCCCTGGAGCTAAATCTTTCAATCACCAGAGAAAACTGTCATTTATTAAATATTTAACGGCTAGGATGGTGTTTGGACGCCAGTAATTTCTATTCAATCTTTTTCCTCTTCCTTTGGTAGAGCTGTTCCAATAAAGACGATCCAGAGCAACTGCGGTTAAAGCAGAAAGCGAAAGAGGTAGGACTTTCCAGTTACCATGCTTGTCTTTGTGTGTTGAGAGAAGGTTGGCAGCCCTGTCCTGGCAATTAGGTCAGGGTTTATTTTGCTGCTGCATACCATTTGCAGAGGCCTTGGGGAAGGACAGGAACTGCCACAGGCAAGGGCAGTGCTTCAAATGAGGTCAATGAATTATGAGCTCTCTTTTTTTTAACATTTTATTTTTGCAGTTTCAGTCCGGTCTAGAAACAGTCCTTTGTAAACTGCAGCAGTACACTTGGTAGGAATATAATGTGGGATTAGGAAAAAAAAAAAAAGAAACTTTGAGATTTAGCATCTGGGACTGTACAATAGGCTACATTTTTCCAGGGTAATTGTTCGTTTTGTAAATCTGATACTGCTTATAATTCTTTGGCTGGGAGGCGGTACTGGGATTTAGTTTTAAATGGAAAACGCCTCTGGCTTTTAATTTTCTGGGCCCAGCAGTTTTCTGTTCTGGAATGGAGCCCTTGTTTCACACAGTTCATGTTTAGCTGCAGGGGTTTTAGTTTATAGCTTAGACTGGTTAAGCTTTTACTCCCAGAGGCCTCTGCATAGCAACTGTAGAAATCAACAAATAAGTTCATTTATGTCTGCAGCCTCCTCTCAGTAGCTGACTTTTTACATTTCCCAATATCCATTTCCTGACTTTTCTAGCCTGAGAGAAAAAAGCTCCACTAATTGGAGCTTATTTTAATTGAGCCTTAATATTGGATCTCACTGGAGTTGCCCCCAGAGCTACTGGGAACAGAATGAAATGAAAGTACCTAAGGTTGAAGATGTGTGTGCGTGTGTATGTGTGTGTGAAATTTTTCACTTGACCTACAGATTCTTTTCCCTGCTGAATAAATCATCAAGCCTGTTCACATTTCTGATTAAGGATCTGACAGCAGACGATAATAAAGACAATTGAGGTGTGAGACGTGTGATACAGAGCTGAAGAAATTGGTTTCTATAGTTACTTGACTGATTTCATGCAATTTTTAAGGATCTTTGTGCTAAATGAGAGTGATTTTCTGAGCAACCTTTTTCCTTAACTGTGCCTCTTGAACTATGAAATTTGTTGTTGCTTAACATTGCTGCACTTGGCTCCTAGGTGCCAGCAGCAGCAGGTTATTTATGAATGCTTTAAAGGCCCTTATTGTTTGGATTAATGTAGGGGCCCAGGCAAAACAAATGGAAATCCAGTAAAATAGTATTGGAATCAATGCTCTGGATTTGCACCATAGTAGAGGGAATTTGTAAAATGAGAGAGAAGGAACTTGCTTTACTATCTATCTTTTAATTCTTTGTTTCTGCTTACAACTCTTTCTTCATTCCTACAATCTGTGAGTACAAAGTTGCCCTAAAGCCCTTCCCAGTTTGCCTCTAGTGCCACCAGGATCAACAATCAGTGGGTGATGCTAATCTGTCTTGTTTTGTAGGTGACTTTACCTCTGCACCATCTGATCATTTCTAAATGTACTTTCTTTTAATAAAGACTGCAAAGTAATTAATTTATGCAGCTTTTCTCTTGTTTTCTGAACAATAATGTTTAAGATCATGAAAAATATTCTGCGGTTTGCATATTTAGAACACAGAGAAGGTTAGGTTAGATTTACTGATATTATTCATGAGATATCTTCTAAAAAGTGGCATAGTGGTGTACAAAAAAGGAGCCAACAGAGCAGAGAAGGCATCTGAGTTCAGTGCTTGGTGTTCTAATATGTCTTGAGTTCCCTTCCTTCAGTGCATCTCATCCTGTGCCAGACTAACACAACCTGCATCACTCTTTGTCATGCATGTTTCTCCATGCTGTGCTGCTCCCAGAGGGACAGTCTTCAACTGCTCCACCAAAAGAAGAGGAGGCAGATGTCCCTCTTGGGACAACACAGATCTTTCTGTTGGTATTTACTTGCCCTCTGTCCTGGTGCTTTGTTCTCCAGAGAATGAGGCAGCCAGAAGCTTCTGCAGGCTTCATGTGGAGAATGAGGGCACCCACCTTCTGTGCCAGTGGTGCTTTTTCATCTGAGACCATCTCAAGATTGAGTGGAAATGAGAGCAAATGCAGCTGGAAAAGTTTAGCACTTTTTTGACAGTTTGGAGAAAAATGGTCAGCACACATTTTCACTGAAAAAATGCAAGCATGAATAGGACTGGAATAAAAGCAAAATAAGAATCAACAAATATCCCAAGACTAGAACTGGTAACACAGAAGCATGGCATAGACTGGGATGAAGGCTTGAAATGGCCTTCAGACCCTTGTCTGTCTATCTGTCTTATCATGTTGTGGTGCTAGTCTGCTCCTAAGGAACCAAACTTGGAAACTTTGATACCTCTGTCAGCTGGAATCAGATCCTTTCCAGGTCACTCCAGTCGAGTATCTGCTGGAAAGCCTGATCTGATTGCCTGCTTATAGTTCTTTAAGAATGAATATGGACTTGCTTCCTCAAAGCTGTCTTTTATATGTTGATGGTGACCCCCTGGGAGAAGGGAGAGGGTGTGGGGTAATGGCACTGTAGCATGTTCTAAAGCAAAGTTTCCCAAAATGCAGGGTGCACATCCTGACAATGAATACTTATAAATCCAGGATGTGCTGTCATCCAGTAGCTGGAAGCAACATTTTAACATTGCTGGAAGTACATCCAGAGACTCTGCAGTGGGTTCTTTTATCCGAAAGGCTATACATAATTGCTGTGACCTTTTCATCCCTTTTTGCATGACCTATTGCCTCAAACTTCCCCTGTGCTTAAGTCATTTACTTTCCTATATTCTTAGCCTATGTAGCTTGCCATGAATTAAGTCTGTATTTACTTCCCTCTTTCACCTGTTTCAGCAGATTTTAATGCCTATGGAAAGTGCACATTCCTTCTGAGACAGCTGCAAGGCTTGCCCCAAGCTGCTGCTTTGTGCACTCAAGAATTTTGTCCTTGCTCTCCTCATGGACCAGCTCTTTGTGCAGTGGCGTTCCTGCAGTCTGGGTAAATTACCCCTGTTTTTCATTCTGCCTTATCTGCCTCTTCAAACTGAGAGTATACAGTCCTCTCATTGTCCCTGATGTTTGCACTATTAAACCATAACTTTTTTAAGGTGGTTTCTGCTATTTCCTGTTCTACTTTCTATGATGCTTCCAGTTACAAAGAAACGTTCAGTCGATGTGATTCTTGTTGCTGTATTTGTAGTTTGTGTGGCTTCATCCCCTTTTCTGAAATGAGCTTTCCTAAACTGAGTAGGTGTGGGATACTGTCAAAAGTGCAAGCCAGCCATATGAACAGTGCATCCCAGAAGTCCTGTAAAAATGTCAGTATTAAACAGTGTGTTCTATAATTCTAAATATAAACTCTGAGCCCGTAGAATCATTTAGGCTGGAAAAGACCTCTAAGATCATCGAGTCCAGCTGTTAACCCAGCACTGCCAAGTCTTGGACCATCACTAAACCATGTCCCTAAGTGCCACATTTAAACATTTTTTTAAATACCTCCAAGGATGGTGACTCAGCAGTTTCCTAGAGCAGCCAAGTGCTTGACAACCCTTTCGGTGAAGGAGTTTTTCCTAATTTCATTGTACTTCTGTCCATCCTCTTCAAAAGTGAGTGTGCTTTTGTAGTATGGCTTCAGGAAGCTTAAGGCTGAGCCTGGGCAAACCTTTCAGAATCTATCTGGGCAAGATTGCTGCTTGGGCTTGAGCAGGTGAACAGGTATCTTACTGAGAGCATCCTTGCTTATTTCCATAGTAGCCACCTTTATTCCTGCTCTTACCTTGTGTCACCTTGTAGCATCTGTCAGTGGATAAAGCGGAGCAGCTGCATCTTGAGCTCGGGGAAGGAGTGTGTGGAGCAAGCACCTGAGGGACAGCAGGTCTGCCTGCCCCATTCCTTGCTCTCTCAGCAGCTCTGTTCACTTGCAGCTGCACAGATCTTCCCAATCATTTGTCCCTCCCTGCCTGACGCACTTGTGCATTTTTCTGACACAGATACAAGGTGGTAGAGGAGATGCTGAGAAAATTCAGTACCTTTAGTATCAACTGACTGGGAGGAAAATAGCAAACCCCGGGGTTCTGTAGAGACAAAACAAGCCCTCTATCGAAAACATCAAACAAAGAGCCAGCATGATTCCAGTGCGTTCTGGGTTTTACATAGTAATGACTGAATTTTAGTTGTTCTGTAGTATCTTTTCAACAGTTATCATCTTCTTTTCCTGTTTCATACAACCTTCTAACTCCCTTATTTCCTCTCGCATTCTCAGGTAACAAGTTACTGTAACTTTATTCTTTGCCGCTTGCCGTACTGCCTCCAACTCACATTTTCAAGCTGTTTGTTTTCTTGTTCCTCTTATGCTGCTTCTCTGTGCGGTCTTCTGGACCCAATGGCACAAATTATTTAAGACCACTCTTGTGGCAGGGTTGAAGTTAATCAGAATGTGTCAAAAAAGCAAGCACAGAATGCTGCAAGCAAAACAAGACCTCATTGTGATCACTTGGCTTTTTTTATGAGCCTTCAGTGACATCCTAAGAGCTTCTGCTTAATTACCTGATTTATATTATCTTATTGTTCTGTAGTGTTTCTTACCTGCTTCTGCATGTTTTGAAAAACAAAAAAAAACCCCCATGATTATGAAAGAGACATAAATTTTGTTAGCTGCAGTGTAGCCTTGCAAATTATAAAGGGCTATCATCAGAGACTTGGTGTGTTACAAGTCTTGCAGAAAGTCAGGAATGGAAATTCCACAAAGGGTTATATTATTGGGTGAGCTAAAAAGCAATGCAAATGCCTCTTTGTGACACTCATATTGGTGTTCTGAAGGAATGTAAGAAAAGAGCAGCTGAGGCACTGTATCGAATACCCTAAAACCATCTGGCTGAAAGATGATTAACAACTATCTTTAGTGAAAAACAACCCTCCCACAAAACTCCATTAACCGTGTCCTTGGATTTGCAAAAAGCCTTTTCTCAGTTTGTCTGAGAGACAGAGAGTAGACATATTACCAGTTATAAGTATGGCCTTAGATTAGAAATTTGCTAATAGAGGAAATTTGAGGGCTGAAAGTACAAAAAGAAAACGACAATGAAGATCCAGAGAGTTCTCAGCCAAGAAGTGTTGGGTGGACTGCATGACGAGATAGAGAAACCTGCCTGCTGCTGGTCATTGAACAGTCTTCCCCTAAGTGACAGCATCTGAAACAAAACCTGTGGAATACGTTGCCTTGGAGTGTGGTGCTGTAGCCTGTTTCTTGTCCTTGCAGCAAAATTAGCCTAGGCAGTGTGTGAAAGCACATAGATAGCTTGATGCTGGATCCCAGACTCCCAAGAAGTTCCCTGGGCTTCCAAGTGAGGCAAGATGATGGGACTGCACAAGGAAATGCACGCTCCAAGTGTCTTTGAAAACACACAAATGTATCAATAATGGTTAAGCAAACAAAAGGGTAAAAGGCAATACACACTCCAACACATACAGAATTCTTAGCAAGAGTGGGCAAAATAAGGAGTCAGGAAGTCACTGTGCCCTGGATTTTTTCCTTGTGTGGAGTTAATTATATATAAGGAAATGTCAAATATCAACTGAAAGAATTTTTTTTCCCCTCCTCCTATGGATAGATTACTTCATAGCTATCCTAGAAAAACGTTCTGTTGTTCTCCAAAACATTTTATTGCACCCTTTTAGACAGACCAAGCACCTGGTCTTGGGGGACAGAGCCCCAGTAGGGCCTGTTCTGCCACTGAAGCAGGTCTGTGGAATCTTAACCTGAAAGAAATCTACAGTATTACATACAGCTCTTTCATAAGTCAGGACTGCCTTTCAAACCAGTGCATGCTATTCTGCCTTTCTGCTGTTAAATCTAAATTACAACAGAGGGAAAAGTCAGTGGAAACTAATTGTATGGCTAATTAAAACAGTTTGAAAGGAAGCAATTGCATGAAGAGAAATTGCATTTTAGGCAAGAGGAGACTATGGTAAATGTTTAAATATGCAGCCTCCAAGTGTCAGTTTTCCTCAGAGAATGTCCCCCATATGAGAAGTCTGCTATTCAGCTGCATTCAACCTGTAGGGCAAAAAATTTTGTATAGGAAAGGTAGAGGCTGGAGGCAGTAATGCTCATTGAGCTTTATGACAACCAGTGTGAGAGGCTTGGGATTGAAAGCAGATTTTTAAGGTTTATTTTTCATTTTCTTCTCAAGTTCCTTAAAATGCTTAAAGGGAGTGTAAAAAAAATTGCAGTTCTTTCTTCCAAAGACAATGAAGGGAGAAGTGACTGAGAGCAGTAGACAACTTTCAAAGCACTAAACAGAGGACACAATGAAACCCAGTGAAACCTTGCTTGAAAAAGCTGGTCAGAAAAAGAGAATGGATAGAAAAAAAAAGAAAAGTCATTTCAGTGGGATAAGTGGCCCTACTAAAAAGGTACCTCAGTATTTAGTTCTTTAAAAATACACAGTAAAGGGCAATAAAAGGCTCAGATAAGTCCTGAGGTTTCGTTTTCACAGATGCGAGCTAGAAAAAGGTAGACATTGAAATTTGCTCACAGTTTCTTTGACTTACTTTGAATTTTACTATTTGTTAATTTATTGTTTAGTTTCTTTATTGTGGAAGCTGATAGAACTGGGAGCTTCTGCCTCTTTTGTATGCCTATATTCCCTTCTTTTTTTTCCCCTGCAAGTCTTATACAAATTCTTGTTCATCTACTTTGGTGCTTTTATTACTCCTGATGTACTTATTGCTGGATAGCACATATAACCCTTAGGCATACATTAAGTTGTCTTCAGCCTTCCCTGGTTTCCTTTCCTGCCAGTTCTTCTGCTAGTTTAAATATTTATTTAATCTGTCCTGTACTCTATCTGCCTATAATGTCATATGTGAAGACATCCTCACTTTTTACTTAATATTAAATTCAGTATATATATTGTACATATACTTTTAAGTCTTTCTCTTATATTAATTATAACCAAATCCAGGATTGTGGTGTTTAGCCACATCTGTCTTGCCAGCATTTCTTCTGAGCTCATTTACATTCATGGGGCTGTATTTATTTGTTATTGCATTGCCAAGACAATTTCTTGGCACTTTTTTCCCTAAGCATAAGTTCCTAGCATTCAAATGAAGAGAGATTGCTTTTCTCTACTCCTCAGATTTGTTTCCTAGTACTTTGTATATTGAAGTGCCTGCAGAACAGACAGTGGTATGAATTTCTCATGCCAGCACGATGCTGGCCTGTCATCTGCTGGACAAGGGCCACCTGTCTGGCTTTTCTTTAACCTCAGTCCTGTTACTGCTCTGTGAGCCCTGGCTAAGACAGGTGATCCCATCTCTACCTGTAGAAAAACCCTCCCTGGTAAAACCGTTTTTTGAGGAGTAAATGTTTTTGAGTAAATATTTCACGTACTTTCTCTTCCATGGAAGCTTATACCAAATACCTGAATCCTGTGCTGGGTACTTTGTGACCAGACACGAAGGCTTCCATTTACTCCTTTTCCAAGGTGAACATTTATTCAGCTAGATAACACTCTTTTTCCTCCCCACCTTTGATAATACAGCCACCCTTTGCTGTACACGTCATAGATTAGCTGCTGTGAATTACTTTATTTGTAGCAGGGTATACTTTTCATTGGTTATGTTTAAGGGATTTTTTGGGTTTAGGGAAAACCTTGAGATTTGCATAAATTGCGTTGTTGGGGCTCTGATAAGGCAGGCAACCACACTATCATGTACATTGTAACCAAAAGAGTTTAAAACCAATCTGCAGTATTGCTTTAAGTAAAAGTTTCAGCATCTCATAGCTGAAGTACTCCTTGTCTCCTCATACAACTTGAAATTTATTTTTTAATATTAAAGTGCCTCAAAAATGTCGTTGGTGTAATAGTAAAAATAGATTTTGCGTATTTTCTGAAATGTGGGGTATGAGACGTAAGTGAGAGAATTTCTGTGAGCAGGAAAAGAAATATTTTTCTCAGAGGATTGAGTGAAGAACAGAGAGGTCAATTTTAAAACCTTTCATTTTGTGTGATTACAGCCATGCTGCAAATGCCATTTCACTATAAAGAAGGACTTTAAAACATACCTTATTTCCTGATTTCTGCTGCAGGTCAGATTAACTAAAATGGTTATTGTGTCACCCTAGAGATTCCTGCTTGCTGCAAGACCAGACTTTAAACCCTATTTTTATTATTAAAAAGGCCAGCAGCAACAAAGACTATTTTACAAGTTCTGAGACGTTTTCATAGCAATTTGATCTTTATACACAGGTTTTTAGAACTCTTTGTACTGCAATTCTTAGCTATGTGAAAATCATAAAGGGTGGGGGGAAGAAGCATGAACATTCATTTGCCACCTGCCTGGAACCCATCCCCTCTTAAATGTCCTTCTTGGGGAACGAATTTTGAATAGAGCATGTGTTGGGTTCTTGTGTTGTGATGGAACAGCAGCATCTTTCAGCAGATGAAGTAGGTCAGGTTGAGGGGGCAGCCTGCTAGTTTGGGGGTCTGATGTATGGTGCAGCTTCCCCCTGCTCCTCTGGAATTGCCCTCACATGCTTCTGTCTTCAAGGAAGAAGATTCACCTGTTGTCAAGATAGGTTTGATGGTATGATTTCACCTGGGTGTGACAGTTTCTCTTTGTGTCCTATTGAACTCAGACATCAATGTTAATAAAACTGACCTCTAGAAGGGAAACGATGCACCTTCTCTATGTTACATGTTAATAAAGTGTATATACTACTTTTACTGTCCCTTGCTGCAGTGATCTTTCTTCCTTATGTGCTACAAAACTAACTGTTAAAGAAAGGTTTGACTCCAAACAGTCACCTCTTGCTCTTTCCTAATCCTGTTTAGGAAAATCCGGCAGTAGTTAGCCAGCCAGTATCCTCGGGTATCCCTTGACATTATCTGCCTGTCTTCTCCTTATCCTGTGCTTTTAACTGCTCACACAATGTTTAGACATTTAATCTGCAATTTTTAGTGGAACAAAACTTGATGAAAAGATGATTTTTCTGGCTTCAGCAGGGTAATTTGGATGCCAGCCCATGTCGCTTAATGGGGATCTGTTGAGTCCATTATAGAAATTGAGTGTTTAAATTCATCTGTCTTAATTATGTTCTCAGAAAAATCCCTGAGATGTGTAGAATGCAACAAGACTATGATTTTTTTTTTTTCTTTTGCTCCAAACCCCTGGTGAGATTCTGTATGATTTGAAAAATCATTTGACTAGCTAGGAGGTGGGAAATGTATTGGAAAGAGCAGATGTTGGTAATGACGTGTGATTCTGGCATTGTCTTGGGAACCGCCTGGTCAAAGATGCATCAATTCTGCTTCTAGAAAGCACATCTTTTTCATACAGTGCCCCAAGTGTCGTCCTCTCCTTTGTTGCTGGTAGGTTCTCTGCCAGCGCTGCCCTCCAGCAGCAGTGCTCCCTCCTGCAGTGTCTGTGCCAGCAGCACGCTCGGTCCCCCTGAATTCCATGGGGTAATTGGTGAGGGTGCCAAGGCACTGCCCAGTCCTAACCAGAGCAGCATCCTGGTGCTCCACCTTGAGAGCCTCAACCCGCCCGGTCCCATCCACCCCATGCTGCTGCCAACCCCAAGCCCTCTTGTGTTTAATTCATAGCTCTGCCTCTTGTCCTCACATTTGACCATGGCTGCCCATCCACAGCAGCCGTAAAGAGGAGAGAGGGGCTTATTTCAATGCTGCTTCAAGCCAGAGGTGTTCAGCAGCCACACGTTTCTGACAAGTCTAACTGCAGTAAAGCTGCTTGGTGTGTGTTTTGTAGGGTGGAGAGAGAAGGGGGAAATGTTTTCTAGTGAATCCCAGGGATGGAAGCACAAGGCTAGACTAATAAAGGCTTTTGTTTTGTTTTGCTTTGTCTTGAGTTTAATGATTTTAAAAGTTCTTTTACTTTAGGTGTAATGGTTCTTAAATTAAAGCAAATCATCTTTCCCCTTCTGGTTTTCTTTTTCACTGGAGCCTTTAGGAATTTAATCTTTCCCCAGAGGGGTGGTGTGTGCATGGCATGTTGCAGTGTCCCTTCTCATGGCAAGAAGGCAGTGGTGTGCCTGTGACCATCGTGGTGACTGAACTGTGCTGCTGGCAGAAAGAGTACTTTACTTCTGCAGGGATGCTCCATGGCTGCCTCTAAGGAGGGTTGGCTCCAGGTGTTGGAGGCCTGGGCAGCTGAGGCTGGAAGTCAGCACCTGCCTCTGCCAAAAAATCTCAGCATTTTATTGCTGAGTTTTAATGCTTATTCTAAGCATTTTATTGCTCCTGCTTAAGTAGTTTCTAAGCCTCAATCTTTCATTGTTTGTGAAGTCTCAAGTTACTTTTTAAATCCAGTTTCGCTCTCCCCTATCTCTGACTGGTTGCAGTGTGTTCCTGAATATAAAGATACATTTTCAAGACAGAGATTAAAGGAAAGTGTATCTTGAGCATTTTATGCAAGTAGGCTGGCTGGAGTTAACCTCAGACAATTGCAAAATACTAGTAGTTTGAAAGTTTATAGTCTGTAAAGTATTCTTGAAAGCAGTACTGTATACTTGGAAAAAAACCAAGCTGAGTGAATTGAGTGCATATTGATAAATAAGGTTTTAAGTGTTCACACTGCACACGAAAGCAAGAATAGTGTGTGTGGTAAGGGAATGATGGTATCTAGCATTGAAGAAGTACTACTGTGTTTCTACAGTAAAAGCCTACATAGGGTGATCAAAGCTGACTTGCAAATAGTATTGTTTTCCAAACTGAAACATTTGTCTCAGCCTAAAAAAAGAGAAAAACAAAAACCAACAACCCCTCTAAAAGCTGTATTCTCCACATATTTGTTAAAATCTTGCTTTCCCTGATTTCTGCTGAAAAACTTCAAGCATAATTGATAATTTGAGTCTTCCAGGGAACATTGTCCTTTTAGGAATCTTTGCTCTGAAATACTGTTTTTATTTAAATAGCCTAGTTGCTGCAGTACTTGACGTGAAGCTGCCACCATCACTTAAGTCTATCTGTATGAAGTAAAATAAGGCTTGTTACAACACCCACCCAGAAACCACCCAGCCAAAAGCTCTCTTCCCCGAAACACTCCCTCTGAACCCCAAAGTATTTCTTTGTTGTGGATTCATCTTTATTTATAAAGTGGTAGCAAGTGGGGGACTTACACCATGTGGGTGCTGCGAGCGCAGTTGTTATCAGCTGCTCTTCTCCTCTCCAAGTGGGATCTCTGAGAGCTGAAAAGCAAGCAAAATCATAGTCTTGCGAGCTTGGTAAGCAAGATACCTGTATTGACTGGGTGAGGAAGTCCAAGTAATTTATTGGGTTTATGATGGGGGAGGGGAGGAGATTTGGATGCTTTCGTACCCACAGTATGGCTGTACTTAAATTTTTTTAAGATGTGCACACACATCCATGCAGGGAATCCCCATCTGAACAATCTTTTAAGTCCTGGGACTAGGGAAAGCATGGGCTAAGGAGCTATACTAGTTGCAGGTCAAATCATCCAAGGGTTGACATCAAACCAGAGGTTTATGTTTGGAAAATCTTCCTTCTCCACCCATGCTCCAAGTTGGACAGCTGGTGGATCTGGAAGCAGTGTGGTTGTATGAGCAAGGTGGCTGATCCAAGATCGTAAGTCTATCAGCAGACTAGACTGGGTTGAGCTCCAGAGCAGCTAGCATCTATAATCATTGAATAGAATGTATCTCAAAATACAGGAATAAAATGACAACTTTCTTTTAAATTTTATTTTAATCCTCTTTACTGTGGGTTTCTATCCCATCTCAAGTTTACCTAACCCACATGGAGGTTGTTTCTAATGATTTCTTAGTGTTCAGCAGTTTTGGAGGTGAGTGAAAATAAACATGCAGTGTATCTCTACCTTGCTTCGTATGTTTCCTGAACATCCCAATACGTACTGAGAAAAGAAGGACTAGCAGTCAGCTGGGAGCACCCTGTTAAATTGGGTAGTACAGTATTTCACAATGGCAGTATTGAGTGCTGGGTTCAGGTGACACAGTACGAGGGGTATCCTGCTTGTGCGGTAAGGAATTGGTAATTTGAATTAACAAAATGCCCAGGTCACAGAACCTGGTAACTTCAATTTTTAATACTAATCCACCTTCATAAACTAGATCAAGATTTTCTGTTAATCAGGAACAACAAAGCTTATGAAGTAAGGAACCAGCTGCAAGGCTCCTGTTAAGGCTGCATTGATACCACAATGTGGTCTCTACAACAGGTCTTACTTACACAGTGCTATCCACAGGGCTCCAGGCATGACTGAGTGTTGGAATTTGTGAAAGTGTCTAGAAAGATGGGGAAAGATGCTATGAAACACATTTTTTCAGTAGGAACTACAGAGCTGTCTGCTATAAAGAGAACAAGTCCTTTAAGATAATGTATATCATAATTAATGTTGGTGTTTTCTTTTTAGAGGCAGCAGTTGGAATTAGCACAGATGCAACAAAGAGAAGCCAACCTCACGGCTTTGGCAGCCATTGGACCAAGGAAGAAAAGACCACTGGATTCATCAAACGTTGGATCTGGGCTCGAGGTACAGACAGGGCTTGCAATGTCTTGCATGGTGTTATGTCTTCATACATTTATCTCTTCCTGTAGGAAGAAGCAAGAATTCTCTCACACAAAACGGTTTGTTGCATTCTGTAAGAAGCCCAGTTTGTGTGTTAGGTGCTTGAGAGGATTGTTTCTGGTGAATTTGATGGGTGTGTGTAGTTGTGTGTTAAAGGAGAGACTGTACATAAGAGCGCTGTGTATAAAGGACTGAATGAAATGATGACTCGGAGAAATTCCCATCTGCAGTGGAGGTAACCAAGCTGTGGTGGCCTTCCACAGAGGGTAGCTGTCACGTCCCTGCACTTGAACTCACAGTGCCTGGTTTGGATGGCTTTTGAAATGGATCTTGATTTGACATTTGATGGTGGACATTTTTATCCATGCACAATGCGTAGGGACTCTTCTCAAATATTTGTGAGTTCACCTTGGCTAGGTTCTCCCAAAAAGCATGAAATAAATCAGTAAAGCTAGACCATTCACTTCCTGCAGTGAGCCAGATCGTCTTCTCTGGCTCGTGTTGAATACTGAAAGTGCTTTTAACAAATCTTTTCTGAGCAGACCTCTTAATGTGCTGGAGAGTAGCTGTGTCTGGTACCTGGGAAGTTTTTGTGGCTGCAGAAGTCCGTTCTGAGGAGACTGACAGCCTACTTCTGTTAGAGGTCATCATCTTTGCTGGAGATGGGAGAAATTAGTGTTAGTGCCAGTTTTGCCCCTCTTTATCATGAAGCCTCAATATTGCTCAAGTGAAAGGCTGGTGGGCCTGACATAATCACAAAGGGCAGGAGCCTGCAAAGTAACTCCTGTGTGGAGGCAGTGGTGGTAAAGTTGTCCTTTCTGATGAACCTTAAGTCTTTTTCATTCTCGTTGTCTGGCAAGCTTAAAGAGATGATAGGATTGAAAATACTCTGTCATTTGTGCATAGTGGAGTCTGGGAGGACCTTGTCCTCAGTCATTTGCAGTGTAACTGAGACAGTGGTGGCATCTGTCCTGTAGTCCTTTTCTTCATCTGGACTGTGACAAGAGGCCTCACTACACAGGTGAGATAGACTTGTTTCAGTGAGTTTTTAATTTATTTTTTCCCCGACATGGATACAGAATTAGGTCTTTGAATACTCCCTGTGTTAACCACAAGTGAAGGGAAGCAATCTGTCTCTAAACAAGCTGCAGAAAGCAGTGTTCACAGCTTTTGAGCAGCTTTTCTTCTCTTCTTTGAAGTTTTTTAATGCACTTTCACATGAAGCTAAATGTATGGTTATTTTTTTTTTATAATACCACTGGAAAAACTTGAAAAAATCAGTCTAGCACAAGAACAGTTTTCCCCATCCTCTTCTCATCTTCACCCAAGCTTCTATCGAGTAGCTATTCCTGTTCTTCGTAGTGGTTTTCTGTAATTATTGCCGGATTTGTTTCTGAATATTTAACAAGTCTGCCTGTTCAGTACTTTTCAGTTATTTCTCATCATCTGTGGTATGTCTGCTTTATTAAAAGCTTCATGAGATTATGCCAAAGCGAGACAGATAACAGTGTTGCTGGTGAAAGCTGGTGATCCATTATTTACATTGCCACTTTAAAAGAACGTGGACAAGACACGACATAAATCTTGATAGCATGTAATTGTCACAAATTTACCTGCTGTATTTTAAGCACAGGTTGCCATTACTAGACTGAATTGTAAGGGCAGTAGGTGAAACTAATTCTGACAGTGAAACTATTTTTGTTTCTTGCATGCAAGCTCGCATTCCAGGGCCTAGTACTTAGGCTTCGTGCTACCGGAAAGCATTTCTCTGCAGACCTTTTTTTTTCTATTTTGTGAAATTATGCAGGATAGCAATCCTTGAGAAGGATGTTTAGATTTAAATGTTTTAAGTGTCCCAATATATCCGAGCAGGATTTATAAAAGGCTTAAGACTTCTCATGTAGAATAAAGAATGGTTTTGACAAACACTCTCTAGTTCAAGAAGCAGAACATTTGTAATACATTCATGATAACATGGCAAAACATCCTGAGCAGTAAACAACATTCCATTCTTCAGAGATGAAAGGAGGTCTTTGAAACTGAAAGCAAGTACAATATGGCCTTAGGCTCATACACATTTGGGCATCTTTAAAATCATCTTTTTGGGCAACCTGTCTGAGAATAATTTAAACAGGCAGGATGTGCTTTCTCATTTCAAGTTGCAAATACAGACAAAATACAGACAGCTTTACTCTCAAATAATCTTAAATGTCAGAACTTCTAGACTGTGCAATGGCAAGGAGTAAATCTGTGTGTAATACTCCTGTGACCTTTTTTATTATTATTATTTTTAAAGCCTAATAACTTGGTAGACAGGTATGATGGAAGAAGTTATTCCTGAATATGAATGATATTTAACATTATTGTGTGAAATCACTGATGCTAACTGGGTAAGATTTTTAACTAACACTTCAACTTTCTTTGGAAAATGTTCTTTGTACAATGTTTGTGTCTCTTACGGCCATGTTAGCTCTGTACAGCTTCTTTTCATGGTTGCCTCCTGCAATAATTAAAGGAAAGGAATTGTTTCAAGCAATTATTGACGCAAACTGAAGCCCTAAGGTATTTGGGCAGACGGGGAAGAAATAATCGGTTACAATATGTATTAAAAAAGTGAAACTCTGTAAGCAAATTTGTCGCAAATTTGCCTTTCTTTATTCAGTACCGAAACATAATGGATACTGGGAAAGTTCAGTTCAGCAGCCTGGGTTGGTTGGATCTGCTACCTACTGTTGCAGTAAATGTGAAGGGCTAAAACCAGCATTTTAGGGAGCATGGTATGCTAACTTATCCTCAAACAAGTATCTGTGTTTAACTGGGATGATTCTTCAGCTCGAGGTGTTCTATTTCTCCACACTCCAGCACCTGGCTTTGCACTTTTTCTGAAAATCCACACTCTGGCACCTGGCTTTGCACCTCTTCTGAAAAGTGGTTTGTTTTTTTTTCCAGAGTAGTTGAGTACATGATTCCTGCACATTCATCTTGTTTTGATCTCTGAAATCAGGCTTTCTTTACTTGGTCTTTCCAGGAGACCTATTATGGGTCATTTTAATGTGGTAACAATGGTGACACAAGCATGTGCTTTCCAGATAGAAGCCTTCTTGCCAGCAGCCTCATCACCTCATAGTGTAACAAGTACAGAAGGAGGCTCTTGTCCAGAGGAGTGCCTGTCAACTAATTTGGACCTAAAAGCAATATAAAAAGAATAAACTGTATCTTGCCATGATTGCTTATGTATCTCTAAAGTTGAAATAGCAGTGGGGACAAATCCATGATGATCATGGAATGAAAAAATAAGGCTAATGCTCTAGGCCTAATTAAAAAAATAAAGAAAGAAAAGTCATCAGTATAATGGGAATTCTTTTTCCTTTCTTGTTGGAAACACTAGTTTGGGTCGTTTTGCATGTTCTCTTCACTGCAACTTAACATTTGAATGGTATTGTTCAGAAAGAGTAATTTGAGAAAGCCCTGGTAAGAAAATCCCTCTATTGTGAAAATGTGTTAATTGGTGCTACTTGAAATCCAGAGGTGGCAATATCTTCATCTCTCATATTCTTACCCCTCTGGACACTTTTGGATACAATGAGGGGGAGAGGCCTTTGGATTTGATTTATATGTGTCTTGGGGTTTGTGCATTTGTTACCCACCTCTCTCATCCTCTCCTAGTTTGAGGGCATGTGGTAAACACTAATGAATTAAAGGGTAGGAAGAATTGAAAACTAACTCATCTTGGGAAGGGAGGACACTTCTAAAACAAATAAGCAAAAAGTAAACTTGAAACCACAGACTCATGTTCCCAAATCTTTGTTCTGTTTCATAGCTTTTATTGGTTGGTAACATGCCCCATAATGTTTTCAATGCTGATAAATAGTCAAGGATTTTTTATATTTTTTTATTAAGTTTTACTGCTTTTCTGTTGACAGAGCCATTTCGGAAACAGCTTTGCCTCATTCCCACTGTAACTAGAAACTTCGAAATTTGAAGAACACAGTTCTGAGTCCTTACACTTTCTTTCCTTCTATTCAGAGGTGTCTTGGGTGCAAGGTCATCTTGGGCCTTGAACCAAGAGCTGTGTATTTGTGCAGAATCATGCAACAGGGAGGAAAAAAGTCTACAGATGTTTCTGAATGTAGACTCAGAAGACTGGCTGTTACACTTACACTTGTCATCTGAATCCTGTGGTTGGGCCCTTCTGCTTTGTAAAGGAAAACTTCATTGGATGCTTGTTTTTCTGTGTAATTTTTTGGGGCAGACTGCTTGCTTTGCATTAATTTTCTGGCTCCATGATAACACATGCAGTACTTGGAAGTGATGCAGTCTCTCCTGTCCTTTAAGTGCTGCTGGTGCTGTGTTCTCCACTTGCTTTCTTCCAGGTTGGTTCCGCTGACTGACTGAGGAGTGTACATCTCGTGTCTTTTCTTTCTTTTTGCCAGATCCAGTGGCGAAGGAAATTCCTTCTTCCAGACACTGCTTGTGTCTGTTCTGTCCCCTGCCAAGACTGGCTGATCTGTTAGTTAAGTGTGGGCCTCGCCTTGTCACATGTAGTCTGGCTTTGCTGTGGAAACTTAAGCTACTGCAAGTAGTTGCTACGTGATTAAATCATGCAGCTGATACGCTGTGGTCAGTGCAGAGCCATTCAAGTACTTCCTTTCTGTCAAACTCATAGCCCTGGCCAACATACCTAAAATGTGATGCTTTCAGGGTTGTGCACATCTAATACAGCAGTCCACACATAAGCTTGCATTCTCCTTCTGCAAAGAAGTTTGGCAAGCAAAAATGGGAGAAATGCCTTGTTTACCACAGTGGTCATTGTTCCACTTTTAGTATTGACTGTGGGTGGAGGAAATGAGCTTGTCATCTTCTCTTGTGTCTGCCACATCTGATCATTGTTAGCAGAACTTAAACTTAACCCTTCTTGCTTTACAGCTTTGGGATGCTGGTATGCATGTTGATTAAACGTATTCTGTACATGGTGCTTATTTAAGCTTTGGAAATGTTCTTTAGGTTGACCGAGGAAGAACTAAGCCTTTGAGCAACAGGTCCTTTCTGCAGAATGGAAGTAAACCCGACTCTTCCAAGTGACTGGGGAAGAGACATGATTTGTTTTTTCTGGTGTGTGACAATCAAATGGGGTTTTTGATGGTTTTTTTTTGTTGTTGTTTTTTTCCTTTTTTTTTGCATTTTCAGAAGGGGTGTATGTAGTTAAGGAACATATAAGTTTATGCTCTTATAAATCGTAACTGTAGAAGCTACTGCCGCCTTTTTGGCCAAAGCTCTTCTGATAAGGGAACACACTAGCATGATTCATCAGCTTCAGTATTGGTGTTAAGAGCATGACTGTGTCTAAGTGTGAATTTAAAGGCATGAATTGGCTCTGTAGCAAATGATAGGTTTGCTGCTCCCTGCACAGTGAAGCCACTGCCTGGTCTTTGGCACTGGTACATGAAAGTGTGCTAAAATATTTTCTTAGAAGCTGCATAAAATTAATTTAAAAGCATTCACTTCAAATTGGACTACTTATATATAAGTAGGTGTTCCTAACCAGGTTACGAAGTCTGTTTCTACACTTCAGCGGTTTCCCTCAATTTCTCTGTGTCTCTTTCTGTCTCTGTCACCCCTTCCCCCAGCCCACAGGTCTAAAGTGATACTGGAGGGTGAGTTTTTTTCTACTTTGCATATGCTTAATATATGCATACTCTTGATTTCAATTTCTGGTTCTTATTTAAGCTCCTGGACAACTGAAGTGCCTAAGACATGGTCATACCTTGGGGGAAGAAGGGAGCTAAAAGTTACTGCAATTATAAAATGTCTTCAGCATCTTAGTTATCTGTTTCAAGACCTAACTAAGCACAGCTCTGTCAGCTAGAGAGTTTCAGTTTCTGTGCTGGATTTCCTGGCTCCTGTCAGTCTAGGCCATACACTTGATCTGAATTTTTTCCCCATATAAATAGGCAAGAATATTCTCAAGTGCCATTCACACACTTCAGAAACACAGTTCACTGGCCCATATCGTGCCTTCTCTGTGCTAGAGATGAACTTAATTCTTCTTATATGTGAAAGATATCTGCAATTTAAATGACTAATTGCATTGTAGCTTTAGGCTGAACATGTTGGTAACGCACAAACGTTGATGACATGTGAAGGGTCAAGAGATTTACAATTTAGCTGACAATACATTGCTTAAAATGCTGTGGCAAAGAGCCAGAAAATTTCAGCTTAATAATTGTCTATTAACTAACATGACATATTTGTATAGTATTCATTACCTCCAGGTACAGATTAAGCATCTGATGTACCCATATGAAGTGACATGCGTACATGAATCTTGGGCATAATAGTGAATAAACTGACATTGCATTCACAGTAATTTGTTTCAATATGTAAAACATGTTGTTGCCTACGTTCGAAAGGACTTGTAGGAATGTTGCAATGAAATCTGAAGAAAAATGTGTATTTGAATGGAGTTTTCTATTATATAGATCTGACAGCTTTGTGAGGCTTTTTTGTAGGCTGCAGATAACATCATAAATACACATTTGTTTTCAGCTGCACAAGAAGCAGCCTGGAATTACAGATCTGAGTCTTTCAGCCATTGGCTGGAGCTACCCTAATCGTCTATAAGGTTCAAAAATAAAATAAAATCCCCAGACCCCAACCTGACACAACCAACTTAATTTTTGAAAAAGAATCACTTACAATATTGAGTCATGTAATATTTTAGTGTTGTAAATGTGGGAGTATTTCTGTCAGACTGAGGTTTGTTAGAATAGGCAGCATCAGTAGGCTGGCTTGTCACCAAAATACTATCAACTTCTTTCACTTTGTTTTCTCTGGCCTAGTTTAGGCACTTGGTTGTACCAGCAAAAATGTCACCATTTTGACAGGGTCTCTTCCTTTCCCCCTGGCTGCTTGGGGAGACTCAGTAAGTGCTTGAAAACAATGTGTTAATGGTTTTGTAACCCTTGTTTCCTCCTGTGAGACAGGAATGTGTTATGTTTTACAGCTGGGAAACCAAGTACAGCATACACTAGGTATCACTGACCTCAGAGTGACCACACGTGACAGAGACGGGGGTTGAACCTGGGTGCTTTTGCTTCTATTCACTAGGTGCTCTTACCACCTTTCAGCAACGTCTCTGCTGCACACAGCTGTCATTTTTCAGTGTTTGGAGGTGTCATTCAAAAGTGTCTCATGACTTTGCTTCCTTCTGCTGGTGGTATTTTTATAATGTGCAGCAGAGCTGCAGTAGCAGTTGGCTCTCTTGGGATCTTGGCTCTGGGACTGTGATATGTTTATGCCACAGCAAAAATTGAAATGAGAACTCTTGGCTTGACTTTTAACATTTGACTGAACGCTTTTCTCCCTTAAAGTGCCTCCCTCCCAAGAGTTTAAAATTTTGAATTTTGGTTGGTGTGAAGTCATTGAATTTGGGAAGGGAGCATGTACTCCATCAGGAACAGCTCACTGAACCTGACCAGAACTTGGTGGGGAGGAAGGTGTCTACAGACCTCTCTGAGCTTTGTGTCAGAGCCTGTAGAATAGCTCTGAACGGTTTTGAAATCCTTGTCAGTATCCGTGATCCAAACTTGCAGATGCCATGCTCCTTGCAGATAGATACCTTGCAGACTAGAAGCAAGGTGGTAATGGTGGCACTGTATTAACTTCATTTATCTTTTCAGAGACTAGGTATTTAATTCTCCATCCAGCCACTGGAGAGAGCTCTAGAGATCTTAAAACAGGTTTCCAGAGCAACCTCTGAACAAAACTGGCTGCTTACCAGCTTGGGACTACAGCAGGAGCTCCACAGTATGTTCTGCTGCCAAGATCAGTGAGTGCAATTGATCTCTGTCGGGTGTGTATGAAAGGCTCTAAGGGTGACACTGTGCTGCTGTGGAAGAGTTGCTGATTGGGCTCAATTCTGAGGATAGTTCAAAAGCAGGACTGCTGCTGTTGTGACCTCCTGGGGCTGATTTTAAGCTAGCTGGTGGTCTCAGTACTGGGAAGGGTGGTTAACTGTGGTGCAGAGTTACACTGCTGCAGTGTCTTGCCTGACTTAAAAATAGGGTCTGTCAGCTGTGATACCCAGGCTGACTGGTAGAGTCTGCACTGGTAGTCAGCCCTCCTGGGCTGCATGTCTCTGTGTCATTTCCCTTTTGGAAGGAGGGCAGGGTGGTGAGGGTTCAGTGAAAGGCAGGAACTTTAGGGTAACAAAAAAAAAGAGTGAGAAAAAAAGAAGCTGCTAGTTAGAGCACTAATAACTAGATGTTGCAGAAGGGGGGTGCAGGCTGGTTGCAGTACCCTTTGCTAGAACTGATTGTACAGGGATGCATTTTCTCTTCGCTTATCTTTGTACTTGTCTGTGACCTGGTTGAAAAGCAGCACTTTTCACTTCCCCTTGAAAAAGACAAAGCTCTCTTGGAGTATGCTGAAGACTAGCAGTGACAAATCCCCCAAAAGAGCAGGACACAAGTGGTCGCTGCCCGAATGGGAGGAACATAATAGAGATGTCTGGGAGCAAGGAGTGGACTGGTGTTTTTCAGGTCTCAAATCTTAGTGCTTTTGAGGAAGAGGTGTGTGAGATCTAAAGGAGAGGATTACTGACTGTTGCCTAGGGCCAGACAAGGTCGACCTCCTGTCCAATAGGAATTTGCTCAAGTGGAGCAGCAGAGGATCGTCCTCTAAAGTGTCCTTGTGTCAACTTGAGAGCTCAGAGTTGGGCATTTCTTAAGTCTTGGATATTACCAGAGGTGTCTGTGATGGTTCTTTGGGATGTGCAGATCTTGGACCACTGCTTGGTCCAAATTCCAAAACAAAACCATGAAAAACTATTTCAGTACAACTGTGGAAGACAGTAGCTAAAAGGAGATAGTGATGAGCACTGTATAAATTTACTTAAAAGTGGGTTCCCCAGCATGGTCCCTTTCTGGACTGGAATGACCTAGGCTGTCTGTTGGCCTCTTTAATTTTAAACCATCATGTACTTTGAGAGAAGGACCCTTTCTTTTAACTTGTGGTAGCAGCTGTTGGTTGTCGAAGAGCTCCTGGCCCCTGAAATGCTGTACTTGGTAGCTCTGATAAGGCAGAGTGATGCTATGGGAAAGTTAAAACTGTGAACTGTCTGTCATAGCAAACAAGGGCCCAGGATAAGCTTTGGCTTTGGATGTGGTATTACAGCATAGTATCGCTGTATGTCTCTGCACTGGGCACAATGGGTAAGAATTTAAGAATAAACAAATCCATAACTCTGTCTCAAATGCAGGCAGCTTGGTGCTTCTGCCCTGTTGTAGCATCTTGCAGCTACAACAGCTTCCAAAGCGGGCTGGGGGATTTGTGCTGTCTGTCTCCTTTCTGTAAGAGTGAACAGGATTGAGGTGGCTTTGTTTGGTGTCTTTTTAAAGGTAAGACTTCTAGTCTAATGACTTATTTAGAGAGAAAATACTTTCACCTCAATAAAGTTCTTTGAATTATAAAGGACATTGCTGTTGGGTTACTGAAAACCCTTGGGGTTTGTTTCATTTATAACATTGCCTCGGGCCTTCTGCTGCATCCTGTTGGACTGACCTCCTTTTCAACCCGTGCTGGCAGCTGCATTGCAGAGCTATCTTTTCCCTGGATCCTTCAGGGTTGTCATATGACAAACTTGAACTGTGACCCTTTTGTGTCTTACCAGGACAGCAGTGCCCTCTGTGCAATGTGGCCAGCAGTCTTCCCCACGCACGCATTTGTTCCAAGCCATTTAACAAACTGAAAGTTTCAAATGATGGCATTTCATAGTGTTTAATAGTATTGACTGTAAAGCAAATGAAATGGTGCTGTGAATACCCTGCGTGCTGCTTGTAAAAAATACAGCTTCCATTTCTGCAATGTGCCCCGAGTTTTCTGTGGCTACCGTGTGCTCTCTGGTGAATCTCTTTATATTTGTAATAAATTTCAATGCTTCCACCCTAACAACAGTAGCATTCACTGCTTTACGTAGTCCAGCACTGGTATTAATTTCTAATAAATGGGGGGTTTAAACAGATTTCTCTAAGCAAAGTGGGCAAAGTCATTTTGCTGAAGTCTTGCAGAGAGTGTTAGGGTAAGAATTGATATAGTTAACACTGCATCCAAGCAACACCATCTCCAAGTGGTGTTGATGCTGGCAGGCATTGCCTTGCTGAAGTTACAGAGACTGAGCACTCGTATTTGTACAAATTACATTCATTACCAAGAACCCTCCAGTAGTGATAAGAGACTGGCTGTGCAGCACAGATTGGCTCCAAGATAAGTAGCCAGTCTATTGTGCAGCTCATGGTAATCTTCCTCTTCCCCACCCCTAATAATAAATCTTGGGGCGTTTTGGAAAGCATGGGGGTTGCTTGTTCCAGTAGCTTGAATGTAAAACTACTGAACATCATCATCTCCTACCAATTTTAGTTTCATAACCAAGCAAGGCAGCTGACTGAGATGGATAGGCTCAGGTAGAGTGTTCTGAGTATCTGGATGCTTTCACTGAGTATGTTGCTCCCTTAAAGGACAGAGCACAGACGATGGCCAGGATGAGAGTTTCTCTTGGCCATGTTCAAAGCTAGAGCATTCTCTTCATGAAGAGATGGAAACCTCTGGAGCAAGTGGTAGTAAGAGCTGTGCACAGCCTGGGGCTCTGCATAGGTACTGTGCTAGTACCTTCTTCATAGATGGCTTATCCTTTCTCAGTGCAAGTCTGTTTAGCAGACTTCAGTGAAATGGCAGTTATTTATCTTAACCATATTAATACCATTTTAAAGAAAAAAAGAACTTTGTGGTTGCTTTGACTGAAACAAACCATCAGCTGGCAGGTGCTTGCTTTGTCTTTTTCAGTATCTAATGTGCAAGGATTTTTGGATTGCTGGTTTTCAACATGGAAAGCTGAACATCAGTGGGGTAGTTTTTATATAAGTAGGCAGTATAATCCAACCAGTTCAGTTAAAACTTGTATTTACATGAAATTCTAATGTTTCTGATGGGTTTTTTTCTTCCTCTCTCCCCCATTTAGGGTTTGAATGGCAAAGGAATTGCTCCTGGATCATCAGGTTTTAGCCTTACGAAGCAGATGCTCTGTCCAAGAGTAACCCGTGTCTGTCTCAGGGACTTGATATTCTGCATGGAACAAGAGAGGGAGATGAAGCATTCTCTACACTTGTACCGTGCTCTTCTGAAGTGATTTGAATCTTGCATTTCACCTTGCTGTCTACTGCCAAAGAAAACACTGAAGCATTGTTGCACTGTCTTGAAATTCCAGTTTCTGGAAAATGATCCGTTGTAAGGATAACTCTTGTTTACAGATAAACATTTTTATTAAATACCTAACTTAGCACCTGTAAGGTTTTTAATAATATTTGGCTTAAATCAGTCTGTAAACCTGTGAAAACACTGAGCTGCACACATAAGCACCTACCTGCTTGCATTTAACTGTCTTGCAAGCTCTGAGGGCTTGATAAATGTCCCTAGTTTATGTATGTCACTTACTTCAGTACTCTAGAGTCTGCAACATCTGTTCTATGTGTAGTGCCACCTTCCAATTCAACCTTATTTAGGGAAACAAATATCACTATAATGGCACAGCATAGCATGGCAACTGTATTTAATAATGAACCAGCAGTCAGTAAACATGCTAATGTAAGGCCTGTCTGACTCAACATCTTCTTAGATTTTCTGGGTCTAGAATTACTACTGGATGCTCATTTGTGGACATCAAAGTACCAAGCAAAAGTAATGAGGGGTCCTTTCTACCCCACACTTTGCTTCAATTGCCCTCAGCCTTTCCTCTGAGAAAGTGACTGGGGGAAGGAGGACAAATCAGTCATTCTTGTGATTGAAGTACATCACACAGTGTAGTTAGGGCATACTTGGATGTTCATGGAAAATTTGGAGTTACTAAAAATACAAGCAGTGAAAGATCCTAAAAAGGGAGCATAGACAGAACAAACAGTTTATCTTTCTGTGGATACAAAAAATAGCATTGAACTTGAGCATAGATGTGGAAACATATTAACAGAAACAACCTGTTCTGGCTACAAAAAAGGGAAAAGTTGAGATGCATTGAAATTCTGGAGCGGAAGACTCTCCTTGGAGAGGAGCAGTGTTTGCAAAACACAGGATTCACTGCTTTAGAATATTGTTTTAATACTTTAATGTGCTGTAACAAGGAAACTTCTCAGATAGAAAGTATTTAGACAGTTGCTTTGTTTCCATTCAGTGAGGAGGCGGACTCTGGATTAGAAAGACGGTTAGAACTGATTCAAAGATTGTCTACTTGCTGGTAAAGACTGCTCTGTGGCTGAAGGAAAACCCTCTGGGTCACCCTTCGCCCCAGTCTCCAAACATGTTGCCTTCCATGACACAGCACTGTATAGCATGGCTCTTTCCCAGGACTGGTGGGAAAGGCACTGACTGCATTCACGGAATCACAGAATATCCTGAGTTGGAAGGGACCCCCCAAGGATCATCAAGCCCAACTCTTTAAGTGAATGGCCTGCACAGGGATCAAATGCAGAACATTATTAGCACCATGCTCTAACCAGCTACTGAATGGCTTCCTGCTGAATTTTTTTTCTTTAAAAGAACAAGCTTCCCATGGTTACTTGGCGTGCTGCTTCAAAACTTGAAGCAACTATTCACACACCCTGCACTGTCAGAACCACTGAAGGTGGTTACCAAGTTCACTAAGTTGTGAATCGGTTATGTTGTTTTTTGTTGGAACAGTAGTAAATAAATCTAGTAAATGAATGCTGTAAATTATTTATATATGTATATATAGCATATATATATATAAGAAAAGCAGTACTTTGACTAAACTATAGTTTGCAAGATATTGATGGCATCGGGCAAAATTGTTTTGTATAATTAAATGCGTAGCTTTACTTTTTATGTAAAGTGCAGCATTTTCCATATTTGTGTACTGTATCTTATTGATCAGATGTTAAAAATTATTTTAAATACTGCATTAAAGCAATTATTTTATTAAAAATAATAAATTGGTTACTTTGTTTCCTTACGTGAGAAGTTCAGCATCTGAAGCTGTCAGCACCATGACTAATGATGTGACTCCGAGAGCGGGCCCCAGCTGTCTGCCCATCACAGGAGCTGGCACTGTTTCCTCATGTGACATATTAACTAAGAACATCTCTGTTTGAAGCAGTTTTAAACAGGAGTAGGTGACAGAGCAAAGGATTGCTTGCAAGGGGAGGGGTGGGCAGGGAGAAAAAGCAGCCTCTCGTATCTAATTTCCTCCTCTCAGTCAGCACAGAGACTGGGTTGTGGGATTTTTGTTAACAGCTGGGCAGAGGTGAGAGCTTCCACGTGTTCTGGGAAGCAAAAGCATGAACTGTGTCAGACTTCAGCAATGTGCTGTGGAAGCACTGTCCCAAATTATTTTTAAAGCAACTCACAGTTAATTAGGTGCAGGCTGGAGAACCACAAAGAGCATCTGCATATTGGCCTGCCTCTTTCACTTCTTTCAACCAGTGCAATAATAAAGTGAAATAAGTTGGAGAAAATAATTGATAAATAGATATCTCTAAAGGATGATGGATGATTCAGGTGTTTTTATGGCCTGCCTATGATGCAGATCACATGGTTTTATTGCTGCTGGAGCAAGTTGTCTCTCACCAGTAGGTTCTCCGTGTGCTGCCTCTTCTCCCATGTGTCATGTCCACACCCACCCCACTTCCAAAAGACCCCTCAAATTCAAATATTTTACACTGTAAGGAGTAGCAGATGTTTCAAAAACGTTTTTCAGCAGGTCTTTAGGCCTAATTTCAGACAGGGACAGCTTTGTTCTTGGTGCAAAAACTGAAAATACTTGCCTCCCTGCCAAGGGTTCATCCTGCCTCCCATTTGACCTCCGCTTTGCTTCTGAGGAAAGTGTCCTCTAAAGTGGCATTTAGGACATATCTGGGCTTTGCTCAGCCACATCAGGAGTTAAAGGAGAGATCACCAGGGGTTCATTACCATGCTTTTCCCCACTCTTCCTGCCTTTTATGGGAATACTAAAATCCCAGTCATAAGGTGATGAGGACAAAGCCTGCTATCGTGCTCCCTTGCTTTTCAGTTCTCAGTATGCTCATGTTCAAGCTTGGGAACCTTGGGAAACCTTCTGTGCCACCAGTTCTGGGAGGGCTCCAAAGCTTGCTTCAGGCACTTCCTGCTTTCCAGCTGGCCTGCTACCCTAGTGGCTGTTTCTGATGCACTGAGCTGGCTGGGCAACTATCCCTGCCACTGAAGAGCTCAACCTAGAGAAAAGGGTATATACAGTTGGAGGGAAAGCTGTTGTTGCTTGCTCTGTACTACTATTTCAGCAGCCTTCTATGCCAAATTTTGTGTGTTACTTGGTGACAAAAGGGGGGCTGTACTGTTTCTCCTCCAGCTGCTGCTTTTTCCTTTTATTGCCATTTTCAAGTCTTAGCACTGAATCCAGCCCTTTGCACTGTCTTTGACTCCAGCTTTTCCCTTCTCCCCCTGGGAAAGCCTAGCTGGAGTGCACTAACACACCCTGCAGCTTTGTTCGAGGTTTAATGAGGAAGGTAGCAGGGGACTGTGAGACATTGCTGGATGATTCCTCAAAGCCATTGCACTCTCTTGGACACTTTGACACGAGTAGCTTAAGGCTACTGTTTGCATCAAGTTGTTCTAGGCCCCCTCTCTTTGTAGGCACCTGTGTCCTGCCATGTGAGTGCACTGTGCTGAGCAAAAGTGCTGTCAGCTGTTCTCCAGGTTCATCTCTTTGCTCTGTTCTTTGCTTTCCTCTTCGTTTGTAATCACTGGGGTGAAGAGAGAAAGACTAAAGCAAGTAAGGATGTCCTGAAGGGGCAGACAGTCCAAGTGATTGGACTTGGTGAAAAAGGCTTGTTCCCAGCAGCTTTTCAAATGAGGGCTGCTGGGTTTCTGAGGCCAAGCGCTGCACACTCTTCCCTCTGCACGTAGCACACGATGTCTGTGCATGCTCTGAAAGCTGGATGCAGCCATTGTTATCCCAAGTCCCGTGGCTGTAGCTCTGGAAATAACTACAATCTGTAGTGAAGGCTTTACTCCTTTGAGGGGTGCATACTTGAGTACCAAGACTGAAGAAAGAGCACAGCACACCGGACCTGTCTGTTTTGCCACTTTGGGTTCTGGGCTCATGACCACGTGTCAGTGGCTTGTCCCAGTCCCACCCTCATTGGACACAAAGGCTGCTTGTCTGCAGGCCACAATGCCAGTGTTTCACTTGGTGCAAGCCTTCTGCAATCTAGACAAGCACCCCCTCTGGCTTTGTAACACTGAGGAATAAGCAATAACATCATATTTTCCTTTCAGATACATTCGTACTTGTTCCTATGGCCTCTTCTTTCCTCTTCTTTTACAGGCATGAGCTGATCACCCATTGTCTGCTCTCTGTAGCTATTCTGGCATGTTAGCTGATAACTTTGCTACCCAGTCTCTCCTCATGATCCCTGCTTCACAGTTCCCCTCTGGGGAGCCTGGTTTTGAAAGGGTTTTTGCTGTGAAGGAGGGAGGAAAAGGAGGGTTTTAATCCGGGACTTGAGTGGTTATTCTGGAGTGGAAGGAGATGGTGGCACAGGTCAGCCCACAGCCCTGAGGCTGCTGCTTTCTGTGCCAGGAAGATCCTTGCATGTCCTTGGTGTTTCATGGTGGGCAAGACTTCTATCATTAAGTCCTACTTCAGTCAAAGGTTTTCTACAAGATCCTTATAACAGTAGGTAGGTACCTCCCATCTTTCAAGGGATGTTTCCCTGGCAGAGCCATCCAAAGTTCCTGCTGGACACCTTATCAGAGATGGTCATCCATTCTCTTCTCCAACCCCACCTCACAGTCCCACAGCCTTTCCATGTGTCTCATTGTCAGCCTGTGTCTGTCTCAAAAGTGGCAAAGGGTACAGAGCCTGTTTTGTGTGATTCAGGTGGACACTGAGTGGTGTCAGGACCCATGCTAAGGCCCCAGAGGGTGACCAGTATGTGTTTCACCACAGTTCTGCCCATTTGTAGTACCACTGAAAGACCACCTCCCCTGGGGCTCTGCCCTGGTGTGAGGGAGCAAAGGTGAGGGTCTTCTGCATAGGTACTGCTCAGGCAAAAAGTCCATCTCAGCAGCTCGGCGTGCCATGCTCCCGCTCCACAGGCTTTGCTTGATAACTGCTCTGCAGTTATCAGTAAGCAGTTACTGTCTCTACCAGATCACAGGGAATAGTATTTTTAAACCTATTTGAAATGAAAAATTATCTGACAGATCATCTGTATCTGTTTTTGAGAGCTAATTCATAATTACGTGTAGTTCCCCAAGCTTCTTGAGATATTTGCTCTTCCGCTTTGAAGTGTTTAGTGTGATGGGGTTTATTATTTACAGTTATTTTAAGGTGTTTCTTATTTCTGTTCTTAGAAGCTGGAAGGGAGGATGGAAGTATTTTTTTCAAGTAATTATGTAAGAATATACATGTACTCTGTGTGTATAAGGATGGCTAAGTAACTTTTAAAAAGAAATACTCTACTTTATGTAAAGACTGAGTTACAACAGCTCCCAGGTGTGAAACTCCAGCAACAAGGAGAGAGGGAAGAAGGAGATAAATTATCTTCTTTCTTTAAGAGGTTTCAAGTTTTAATGTGTTAAAATCCTTTGATACCTTTGTGCAAAATTGGGCAGAGAATAAAGACTCCCTTGAAGAGCTGATCAGCAGGAAGTCTCAAGAAGGGTAGGAAAAGGAGAATGCATACAGAGGATCGAAAACAGAGTTTGCTCCTCTCTTCAGGAGCCTCAGTGATACATTTACATGCATTCTGGCAAAGGCTTTCTTTTAGAGAAAAGACAGAAAAAGACCTTTCTAGAAGCAAAGTAGGTGAGTATGTGTAGGCAGGCTGTGTATTTAATGAAGCAGACTTACTGAGGAAGAAATCCTTATACTGTTGCTTCCTGCTCAATGCAATTTTCATTTTTAACTTCATGCCTCTTAAAATTTGGAAAACCCCTCTGTTATCACCTCATCTCTCTTTGAAGGAGCAGCAACGACTATCACCAGCACAGAACTGAGCTACTGTGGGATGCAGGATGGCGGCCACATGCTGTCCATGGGAGTCAGTGGCCTGATGCTGAAAGAAGAGACTGGAATAAGCAGAAGATGTGTAGCTACATTAGACATACCAGGAGATGTGTACATCCACTGTGGGCTACGCAGCATCTCATAGCTGAAGCAGTTTTCCTCTACTGACGTGAATAAACCACAGCTGGAGGCTTACAGGCCGTGTGAGCATCTGCCTTGCATCAAGCTGAGGCGGTAATCAGGCTTGTGCTACCTCTTGTCGGGGCCAGGTCTCTAATTTTCTGCACCCTGCCTTTCACCAGCCCATTGCTTAGCCCTTTGCAGACCGGCTGGCGGGTGGTGCGAACTCAAAGAGGCCTCATCTCACACAGCTCTCAGTCTTTACTTCTAATTTGAAAGCTTTAGCCGTCTTATTACAGGGGAAAAAAAATTTGAAAGTGACCCAAACTTCAGGTACAGAGGGCAAATATTAAAAGTAAGCTTGTTTTTGCCTTTGAAATTCCACACTTCTTAGAAACTGTTGGTGAGTGATGCCCCAGAGCTGGGGAGGATGGCTCCAGAAAAAGATCCCCTCAAGTGTGCAATCAACCCTTCACAGCAGTCTGCTGGGGATGCTGAAACAGAAATCAGCGTTTCGAGTTTTTTTTCCCATGCGGTAAAGAAAAACCTGTGGGAAGGTTCTGCCTATGTCCTTACACAAAACCAGGATATCCAGTAATTAGTGAGAGATACCTCCAGGGCAAGCTCAAATTTTGCAACACTTCCCAAGGCAGGGAAAATGCCCTGGGCTAGGGCAGTCTTGGGAAGAGAATGAGTCAGGAGCCTTATTTTTCTTTCTTTCTTTCTTCTTTTTTTTTTTTTTCCCCTCTGTAGTCGTGATCAAGTAAAAACTTTCTGGGGATGAAAACTTTGCAGAGACCCGACTCTTCCAGACCTCCCTGTACCTGGGTGAGGCTCCTCCACCTCCTGAGCT